>CM035416.1:41965685-42565685 GCA_020310875.1 Ceratopteris richardii | reverse complement strand
TTTCATTCTTCTTTTGACTTCGATGAACCCGTTTGCATCAGCTTCAGGATTAGGTGAGCCCTTGCCTTCCTCTTCCTTTTTCAAGTGCGTCAAAGCGCCTTTGATGTCTTGAGCATTTGTGGAGGCTTCTTGATTTCGCTTGCTTTTGTGTCTGAAAGGGCAATCTTTAATCCTATGACCTTATTGGCCACAACGAAAGCACGCGTTGGGAAGGTTTTTGTAAATGATTTCTTGCTCCCATACATCCCCTTCGCCCAATTCCACTTTGATCTTCGATGGAAGCGGCATGCTGAGGTCAGCCTCGACACAGATCTGAGGGTGCCACCGAGCGTTGAACGAGTGTCTTGCACCTTCATAAATGAGGCCACCAATGTCCTCACGTGAGGCCAACCGCTTGCCAATAGGAGAAACAATGTCCCACACAAAGTTGTACAAGAAAACCATCAATCATGAAATACACCCATCGTGGCCTGTCCAACGCTGCACAAGCCTGATGTGGCAGGGAAGTGGCCAGAAATCGACAGACGGACGCCCTGTAGTCAATCAAGACGGCAATCTCCCCAGTCGCTTGTCAAATCGGTCAGTGGCCACCCATCAATCACAACGGATAGCTCCTCCTGTCCATCATGAAACAGGCCTGTCGAGAGCCTTGTCAATCGTGAGAGAAGATCTCGTCAGTCGCCAGTCGCTAGTCCGTCGTGATGAGCACACCCGTCAGTCGCCAGTCGCCACGAAGGTCATGAGTCGCACGCAACAAACGCTACCGATATCTCCCCAGACGATCAGTCCAATCGATCAGTCGCCACCCATCAATCGTGACGGATAGCACCTCTTGTCCCTCGTGAAACGCGCCAGTTGAGAGCCCGTCAGACGCCACTCGCCGTCAGCACCTCTTGTCCGACATGACACGCGCCAATCGAGACTCTTCCCATTAGTGTTTTTGTCAAGCATCAAACTTTTGGTACCATTGTCTCGGGGACTATTTAAGTCCATACAAGCTCTTCTTGAGCTTACACACTAGACTTTCCTCGGCAGGAACTACATAACCCTCTGGTTGTTCCATATAGATCTCACTTGTAAGATCTTCATGCAAAAAGCAATTTCCACATCCATTTGGACTAGCTCTAAGTCCTCCTTTGCAACGAATCCAAGCAACATGAAAAGGGTAGTCATCTTGACCACTAGAGAGAAGATTTCCTCAAAATCAACACCATGTTGTTGCTTACAACCCTTTGCAACAAATCATGCTTTATACTTTGGAGAAGCACTATCTTATGTGAATCTCATCTTATATACCCATTTACATGGTAAAGCTTTCCTACCATTTGGCAAAGGTACTAAATCCCAAGTACCATTCTTGTGAATAGAATCCAAATCACTCTTCATGGCACACTCCCACTTGACATGAAGGCTCTTTGTAGCAAGAAGACTCACCGGCACCTATTAGCATAACAAAATCTAAACCTAGAACATATCTATTAGGTGGATGTGAGACACATGCAAAGCATCTCGATGGTTGCTAATGAAGAACATGTGGAGACTGATCTGAATGGACATTCTCTTGAAAATCCCTATGTGCAACATTTTTATTCATGCTACCTAGAGGATTAGTATCCTCAAACACCACTCTTCTCACTTCAACCTCCTCAATGGGTTGTTTATGCATCTTATAATCATTGAAGATGACATCACTACTTTTGATTACTGAACGTGTTTCAGGACCCCCAAAAAAAAAAAAATTCCTTGTCGACCATATCCTTGAAAAATGCATTTCTTTGACTTATGGTCCAACTTATGTCTAAGATTCTTGGGTATATGAACATATTCGTCACACCCAAAAAGTCAAAGATTATCATAATATGGCGGCTTCCATTGCCATAACTCTTGTGCCACTTTAAAACATTTGGAAATACTAGGTGAAAGGTTAATCACATGAACTATAGTCAATACTGCTTTTGCCCACAAGCCTTGGGAGAGGTTTGGATGATGCAACATAGAGACTACTCTATCTTGAATAGTTCTATTCATCCTCTCAGCTACACCATCTTATACTAGGGTATAAGGAGCTATAAACTCTTTAGCAATCCCTCTAGACAGACAAAAATGCCTGAATTCATGTGAGGTATACTCACCCCCATTATCTAAAAGTAGAGCCTTAAGCTTAGTTCCTTTTTCAATCTCAATCGAAGCAAGCCATTTTTTGAAATTAGGGAATACCTCATGCTTCGATTTGATAGGATATGCCCAAACTTTTCTATTAGCATCATCTATGAAAGTAACAAAGTAAAGAAAACCACCTCAGGACCTAGTGGACATAGGACCACACACATCTATTTGAACGAGATCTAAAGGCTGAATTGAAGAGTCAATGTGTGATCTATGCACATTTTGGGTTTGCTTTCCATATTGACAATGCTTACAAAATGAAAAATCAGAGAAAGATAACATAGATAAGTAGCCAAAACAAGAAAGATTTTGCATTCCACTACAAGATATATGGCCCAAAAAACCATGCCAAATACAAGCCATAAGCTATTCAATAATAGCTAACAAGTGTTCTTTTTGTGATACAAATAAAGGATAAAGTGAGCCAACTTTTCTTCCTTTTGCAATGAACATATTTCCACAAATTAAGTTTGAGCTTGCATTTACTTTCAAATCTTACAAGTGAAAAATTATGTTTGAGAGTCACACAGACATGAATTTAAGTTTTAGAGTTAGATCTGGCTGGACATAAGTTTCAATTCCCATTTAACTTAGATTTAGAGTGGAACTTAAGTTTGAGCCTCTAGTATTCAACTTTGAGTAAGATAAATTCAAATTTATAGTGGAATCTCTATTCGACTTCAAATCAGTGAACCTGAAACTTAAGTTGGGATATCGATTCAAGTTGGAGTTTAAGATTGAATCTAAGTTGAACTTAGAGTTGGAGAGGCTCGAACTTAAGTTTCAGCCTCTATTCGATGTGTAGTTTGAAAGGCTCAAACTTAAGTTTGAACATCTATTCAAGTTGGAATCTAAGAAGCTCGAACTTAACTTTGAGCCTTTGACCAAATTCAAGTTCGAGAAGACCAAACTTAAGTTTAAGATTTAAAGAGGATTGAACTTGAGTTTGAGTTTCAATTCAACTTGGAGATAGAGAGAATTTGAGCCTGTATTCAATTGGTAGTCGGACTTAAGTTTGAGCCTCTATTCAACTTTGAGTAACATAAGTTCAAACGTAGAATGGAATCTCTATTCAAATTGAAGTTAGTAAATGTATAACTTTTGTGCGTATCGTACAGAGAAAAATACACACACAAAGATATACATAGCAACATTTACATATGTATACTATAATATATGTTGTTTGAGCTAGAGAGGATCAAAATTTAGTTTGAGTCTCTATTTGACTTGGAGTTTGAGTCTTTATTCAATTTGGAGTCGAACTTAAGTTTGATCTTCTATTCAACTTTGAGTAAGATAAGTTCAAATTTATAGTGGAACCTTTATTCAACTTCAAGTCAGTGAAGAAGCAGGAAGTTAAGTTTGGATGTCAATTCAAGTTGCAATTTAAGATTCAATCTGTATTGAACTTGGAGTCGGAGAGGCTCGAAATTAAGTTTGAGCCTCTATTCAATGTGCAATCTAAAAGACTCGAATTAAAGTTTGAGACTCTATTAAATTTGGAGTTAGAGAGGCTTGAACTTAAGTTCCATTCTATTGTATTTTATGGAATCATGGAAGGTTAAATGGATTTTTAATGTTTTAAATGTCGAGAAGGTTTTAATGTGGTTGTGTTTGATCTAGCACGTGAAGAAGCATAAGGGCATGGATACAAGTGGATGCACATAAATAAATAAATTCGAAGACTAAATGGAAGACTTCTAGAATAGTTATATTTAGGTTTATCTTGTTGTAAAAGTAGTGGTTTGCTTTAGAAAGCGACGCCTTTTGTAAATAAAGTAGTTTTTCTTAAAAGATGCTTCTAAAAGCAATGACCCTCATGTAACTTCTATTTTCAGGACATAATAGAAATAAACCTATAAATACGTGTACTCTGAGAGACTCGTCCATCAGAGTACACGGGGGGAGATTGCACCCAATATCGCGTCCATTTTTTCTCTGTTTCTAATTCCTGTTTCATCTTCTTTTTGCCTTTGTGTGTGCATGCACTGAAGGACCTGATAACAGTAGTATCAGAGCGTGGCACGTATCACTTTGGAGGTGCTTGTTTGTGTTTATCTCCGCAATTGATTCTTGTTTGCATTCTTTGTTCGTGATCCGAATCCGAATCCAAATCTAAATCCACGACCACGTCCGTATCTATGTCTGTCTCTGTTCCAATTCCAGAACCTACGTTTACACCTATGCATTTACACCTACGTTTAGACCTATGTTTACTCCAAGAATAGGGCATAATTTACAATATATAACTCGGAGTTTAGCATATAATATATCATTGGAAAGCTCTCGGAAGGAACTTTTCAATTAACCTATTAGATTGAGGATCCAACATAGTTTGAAAGAGGGGTTTTGTTCTCTAGATATGGACCCTACAACAATGGAGGATTTTGGCAATTCACCTTTACCTGGGGTCTCACTCGAGCAACAATTAGAGATTATGTGACAAGAACTTCAAGCAACTCAACAAGCTGTACAAAAACGCAATGCTATGCTCCAGCAAGTACAAAGTGATGATCGTAGCTTAATCAGAGTGGTGAAAGCCATTATCACTACACAAGAAGAAGGTGCAAGTTCCAAGATAGGTGCTAAGAACATCCAAT
The DNA here is from genome assembly GCA_020310875.1 of Ceratopteris richardii. Classification (NCBI taxonomy): domain Eukaryota; kingdom Viridiplantae; phylum Streptophyta; class Polypodiopsida; order Polypodiales; family Pteridaceae; genus Ceratopteris; species Ceratopteris richardii. The sequence continues at coordinate 42,560,919 of CM035416.1, read as the reverse complement.
TCTCCAGATTCGATGGACGAAAGGATGGCCAATTTGTCCTCTCATGGTTCTCTCAATTTGACGATTTCTACTATGATGAGTCATATTCAAAAACTGAGAAAGTCAAGTTTGCTACCAATCATTTGGTAGGAAGAGCTCAGCTATGGTGGAATGTTTTATGGAATAGTATCAACCGTCCTACCACATGGGATGCATTTCTGGCAGAAACTAAGGAGTCTTTCCTTCCTTCCAAGTTCCATCTACATGCATGTCATGCATGGACAACTCTTCAATGGAGAGAAGGAGATAATGTATCCATTTATACTAAATGTTTTTGGCAATGTCTTTTATTACCTCATTCACTTGAGTAGATTCCTAAAGCAAGTTTTCAACCCAAATATGAAGATGGCTTGGAGATGGGAATCCAAGCAAAGCTCCATATCCTCCGACCTACAACCTTGTATGAAGATATCTCTTTCCTGAATGATGCTAAAAAGGAGTTCCAATCTATTACACACACGATTACTTTCAAATTTTGAAATAAAGATGTTTCACTGTTTGCGATGCATGATTTTCAACCCTTCCCGTTCATTAGTCATACACAAGTCAAACGAGCTTTTAGGAAAGGTTATAACTCATGTATTGTCTTTGTGAATAATATAACTGATTATACACATACACTTCCAAGTCCACATAAGTCATTTATGGACTTGTATAAGGATTGTTTTATGGATAATTTTCCTTCTGCAATACCACCTTCTAGGGGATCTCTTGACCATAGGATTGATTTAATTCCTGGTAGCTCTCCTCCTCATAAAGCACCAAAATAAAATAGCTAGACAAGTTAAACATTTAATCAACAAAGGACTAATACGGTCTAGCTCTTCTCCTCTTGGAGCCCTTGTTCCTTTAGTTGAAAAGAAGAACAAGATGTATAGAATGAGCATTGATTATAGAGCACTTAATAAAATTACCATTAAGAATAGGTATCCTATCCCTAGGATAGATGACTTGCTAGATAAACTTTGTGGATCTTGTGTCTTCAGTAAAATTGACCTCAAATCTGGGTATCATCAGATAAGAATGACATCGCATGACATTTATAAAACTGCTTTTAGAACTCCACACGACCATTTTGAATTCATGGTAATGCCTTTTGGACTTACCAATGCACGTGCCACCTTTGCACATATGATGAATAATATTTTCCTTGAATACCAAGACTTCGTTCTTATCTTCTTTGATGATATAGTTAGTTATAGTAGGAATGACAGTGAACATGAAACTCATTTAGCAACAGTCTTTGATTTGTTATGTAAAAATAAACTTTATGCTAATTCAGAAAAGAGTTGTTTTTTTCCAAAATGGGATAGAGTATCTTAGTCAAGGCGTTCATGTAGATCCCAAGAAGATTAAAGTAATTGAAGAATGGCCTAACCTTCAATCAATGAATGATGTCCATTCATTTTTAGGATTAGCTAGCTTTTATCAAAAGTTTGTAAAGGGATTTTCTTATATAGCCCTTCCCCTTACTTTATTATTGAAGAAAAATCTAAAATTTATATGGGGAGTAGCCCAACAACAGTCTTTTGATAAACTTAAGTATGCACTTTCCCATGTGTCTTTTTTGCAATTACCTGATTTTGCACAACCATTTCATCTAGTTAGAGATGCTAGTGGTTCTGGTATAGGTGTTGTTTCAATGCAAAACGATCATCCTCTTGCATTTGAAAGTAGGAAACTCAAACCTTCTGAACGCAATTACAGTACATATGATAAGGAACTGTTAGTTGTTGTGCATGCATTGAAAATTTGGAAACATTCCCTTATGGGTTCAGAAGTTCTAATTAAAACCGACCAACAAGCTATTAAGCATTTATTACATCAACCATTGATTTCCGATAGACATATTAAATGGGCTTCATTTTTACAAAATTTCCTACCTCTGATTCAATATCACCCAGGAAAAGCTAATGTTGTAGCTGATGCTTCAAGTCATCTCCCATCCCCACAAACAACTATTGTTTCAATTAATAATATTTCTGCTATTCAGATTCATTCATTTCATGATATGATTTCTACTTATGCATGTGACCTGTATTTTTCACAAGCATGGATTGCTTTCAATAATTCTACATCACTTCATGAGGATCATTACACCTTTCATAATGGATTCTTGTATTTGCAACACAAGTTATGCATTACACAAGTATTCAAAGAGTTTGTTATGAAAGAGATGCATGAACCACCATATATGGGTCATAGGGGCATACAAAGTACTATTTCTGCATGTAAAGATTTGTTCTTTTGGCCTAACATGGAAAGAGATGTTGCATAGTATGTTTCTCACTGCATTGTTTGTCAGTGTGTAAAACGACATCATGGTAAACCATTCGGTTTATTAATGCCACTTCCTATACCTAATGGACCATGGAAACAGATTTCTATGGATTTCATTACTAGTCTTCCTACAACTGCATCTCACAATGATATGATTTGGACAATTGTTGATAGGTTTAGTAAACATGCATACTTCATTCCTTCTTAAAAGACTTAAACTACAGCTCAAGGTGCTAAGTTATTTATTAAATGTATTTTTCCACATCATGGTTTTCCTAAAGTTAATCTTTCAGATCAAGATGTTCGTTTTTGTAAGCATTTTTGGGTGGCATTATTTCAACATCTAGGATCAAAAATAGACTTTAGTTCTACATTTCATCCTGAAAGTAATGGTCAAAGTGAGGCTACAAATAGTACTATTTTGGAGTTATTATGTTGTTACTCTTTAGATAATCCAAGTAATTGGGATGAAAAACTCTCTTTACTTTGGTTTTCATATAATAACACACCAAACACTACTATTAGTCGTGCACAATATGAAATTGTTTATGAAAGAAAGCTTCCCACTCTCTCATGAGTCTCACTCAAAGTAACATTCCTATGGCTGATTCTTTTGCACACGATCATATTTCTACACTTGCTGAAGTGCATGAGCACATTAGGAAGATTCAAGAATGTTACATGCGTAGTGTTAATAAGAAGTGCATAGACAACCAATTTAATGAAAATGATTTAGTTTGGTTATGAATCATTAAAAGGTGTTTAAAAAATATTTCTCAGCATCTTAAGGTAAAACTTGCCCCACGATATTATGGACCTTTTTGCATTATTGAGAAAATAAATGAAACTTCTTTTCGATTAGATATACCTTCTCATTGGGGTATACATAATTATTTCCATATAATTTTGTTGAAATCTTTTCAAGGTACTTTACCACTCATGCCTATTTTAGATGATCTTCCTTTACTTGAAGAGGATGCGAAAATATTGATTCCCGAGAAAGTAATAGATTATGACATTACCACTACACAAACTAGTAAGCAATATCATAGGTATTTAGTCAAATATAAAAATCACTCACTTGAGGAATCACAATGGATACATAAGACCTCTTTGTCACCTCACTATGATCATTTAATTTTTGCACATCATTCCCAATTACATTAAACTTTTAGGTTTCTGATTCCATGCATGTATTTTACATGGTTCATGCCTAATATTGTTTAGTGATGGGACATGCAACTGATCATCCATGTCTATTTTTATATTTATCAACTGAGGTCAGTTGCTTTTCAACTAGGAGGCATTTTGTATTTTATGGAATCATGGAAGGTTAAATGGATTTTTAATGTTTTAAATGTCCAAAAGGTTTTCATGTGGTTGTGTTTGATCTAACAGGTGAAGAAGCATGAGGGCGTGGATACAAGTGGATGTGCATAGATAAATAAATTCGAAGACTAAATCAAAGACTTCTAGAATAGTTATATTTAGGTTTATCTTGTTGTAAAAGTATTGGTTCACTTTAGAAAGCGAGGCCTTTTGTAAATAAAGTAGTTTTTCCTAAAAGATGCTTCTAAAAGCGACGGCTCTCATGTAACTTCTATTTTCAGGATGTAATAGAAATAAACCTATAAATACGTGTACTCTGAGAGACTCGTCCATCAGAGTACACGGGGGGAGATTGCACCCAATATCATGTCGATTATTTCTCTATTTTTTATTCCTATTTTGTCTTCTTTCTACCTCTGTGTGTGCGTGTGTTGAAGGACCTGATAACACATTCTTTATTCAACTTAGAGTCAAAGAAGCTAAAACTTAAGTTCGAGCTTGTTAAGTTCAACATTTTGTTGCATCCAAAAGAACTAAGAGGTTCAAACTCAAGTTTGAGCCTCTTATTCATAAAAAGTTTTGAGTGTTGGGTCACATGATATGAGGATCAAACTTAAGTTCGAGCCTCTAAGATTCTTAGCAAAAAGACTTTATTTTTAACTCAAATCTTCTTGCATCTACAAGAGCTAAGCTTATGAATAATATCAAGTTGAGTGTGTTGGGGCACATGATATGAAGCTCAAAATTTTTCAGCTTTTCTAAAAGATGCTTGAACTTAAGTTTGAGCCTCTTAACTTATGCATCCAAGAGAGTAAGACGCTTGAACTTAAGTTCAACCATTTGAAGTATATAAGATAATAAAAGGATTAACAAAAATTTGAGTCTCTGAAAGATGAAAAAAAGATGCTCAAAATTAAGTTCGAGCCCTTGAGTCATAGAAAGTTTAATTCTTCACTTGATATGAGGCTCAAAATTAAGTTTTAGCCTTTGAATATGTTATGAGTCTCGAACTTAAGTTTGTGCCTCTGAATTTTGAGTTTGTTGTGTCATATAATATGAGGCTCGAACTTAAGTTCAAGCTTTTGAATCATATCAAGTCTTAGTCTGTTGAGTTACATGATATGAAGCTCGAACTCAAGTTTGAGCTTCTCAATTTTTCGAGCAAAAAGAAGAGTATTTTTAACTCAAATCTATTCTGAAATTTGAACAAAAGATGCTCAAACTTAAGTTCGGGCCTATTAATTTGAACACTCTCTTACATCCAAAACAACTAAGTTAAGGTGGAACTTAAGTTTGGATGTTGATTCAAGTTGGACTTTAAGATTCAATCTCTGTTGAACTTGGAGTCAGAGAGATTATAACTTAATTTTGAGCCTCTATAAAATTTGCAATTTAAAAGGCTCAAATTTAAGTTTGAGCCTCTATTCAATTCAGAGTTAGAGAGGCTTGAACTTAAGTTTTAGTCTTTATTCAACTTTGAGTGAGAGAGGCTAAAACTTAAATTCAAGTCTCTAATATTCAAGTTGGAATCAAAGAGGCTACAAATTCAGTTTGAGCTTGCATTTACCTTCAAATGTTACATGCAAAAATTAACATTTGAGAGTCAGACAGGCTTGAATTTAATTTTGGGAGTTAGAGCGGCTCAAACATAAGTTTGAGTTCCCAACTTAGATTTAGAATCAAATTTAACTTTGAGGCTCTATTCAACTTTGAGTAAGATAAGTTCAAATTTATAGTGGAACCTCTATTCAACTTCAAGTCAGTGAAGCTGAAACTTAAGTTGGATGTCGATTCAAGTTGGAGTTTAAGATTGAATCTGAGTTGAACTTAGAGTTGAAGAGGCTCGAACTTAAGTTTTAGCCTCTATTCAAGTTGGAATCTAAGAAGCTCGAACTTAAGTTTGAGCCTCTATTCAAGTTTGAATCTAAGAAGCTCAGACTTAACTTTGATTCTCTAATCAGGCTCAAATTCAAAAATTGACACTTAAGTTTAAGATTCAAAGAGCATTGAACTTGAGTTCGAGTTTCAATTTAACTTGGAGATAGAGAGAGTTGGAGCATGTATTCAATTTAGATTTGAAATTAAGTTTGAGCCTCTATTCAACTTTGAGTAACATAAGTTCAAATTTAAAGTGCAACCTCTATTCAACTTGAAGTCACTCAAGCTATAACCTTTGCATGTACTGTACACACAAAATTACACACATCAAAGATATACATAGAAGCATTTATGAATGTATACTATATATCCTATTTGATCCAAAGAGCGTCAAATTTTAGTTTGAGCCTCTATTTAACTTGGAGCTTGAGGTTTTATTCAGTTTGAACTCGCACTTAATTTTGAGCCTCTATTCAACTTTGAGTAGGATAAGTTTAAATTTATAGTGGAACCTCCATTCCACTTGAAGTAAGTGAAGTTGGAACTTAAGTTTGGATGTCGATTCAAGTTGGAGTTTAAGATTCAATCTTTATTGAACTTGGAGTCGAAGAGGCTCGAGCTTAAGTTTGAGCCTCTATTCAATGTGCAATTTGAAAGGCTCAAATTTAAGTTTGAGCCTCTATTCAATTCGGATTTAGAGAGGCTTGAACATAAGCTCCAGTCTTTATTCAACTTAGAGTAAGAGAGGCTAACTTTCGAGCCTGTTAAGTTCAACACCCTCTTGGATCCAAAAGAACCAAGAGGCTCGAACTCAAGTTCGAGCCTTTGAATTATATAAAGTTTGGGATTGTTGGGTCACATGATATGAGGCTCAAACTTAAGTTAAAAAAAAAAAGACTAATATTTTTAACTAAAATCTTCTTGCATCTTCAAGAGCTAAGTCTCTGAATCATATCAAGTTGAGTCTGTTGGGATAAATGATATGAAGCTCAAACTTTTTGAGCTTTTCCAAAAGTTATGGGAACTTAAGTTCAAGCCTCTTAACTGAGGCATCCCAAAGAGCTAAGAGGCTCGAACTTAAGTTCGAGCCTTTGAGTACCAAGATGATCAAAAGTTGAACAAAACTTTGAGCCTCTAAAAGATGAACAAAAGATGATCAATCTTAAGTTCAAGCCTCTTAACTCTTGCAATAAATATCCGGTTCAAACTTAAGTTCGAGCCTTTGAATCATATCAAGTTTTCCTTCACATGATATGAAGCTCAAACTTAAGTTCAAGCCCATGCGTTTTGAGTCTGTTGTGTCACATAATATGAGGTTGGAACTTAAGTTTGAGCTTTTGAATCATATCAAGTTTCAGTCTATTGAGTTAGATGATATGAGGCGCGAACTTAGTTCAAGCCTCTCAGCTTTTCTAGCAATAAGAATAGTATTTTTAGCTCAAATCTATTTCGAAATTTGAAAAAAAGACACTCGAACTTACGTTCAAGTCTATTAAGTTGAACACCCTCTTACATCCAAAAGAAGGAAGTGAAGGTGGAACTTGTTGGGAAAGATGGATGGACACTCCAAGAAATGAGTAGATACTGCCAAATCCTGCTTTGTACCAGCCCCTTGTAGCTTTAGAGTTAAGTTGTGGGCCCTCTTATCTTTCCAATGACACTATACAAGTGCCTATGTACTTTGGAAATGATGTGAAAAATGATTGAATCAAAATAGACTAGTTTCAAGTTGAAGCTTCAATGAAAACTTTCTATTTTTGTTCACACACTTGTTGCTTGTTATGCTTAGTGCTTCCAGTACAGTACGAATTAGAAAAGTTCCTTTTGAAGATATTAAATTAACTTAGTAAGCTAATGATTCCAAGTGGAATCACTTAAAATGATGTACTATACAAAGAGCAATAAATTTAGCAATCAAATCATTACCCCCAATTTTTTAGGACATGTGTAGAGTTTGGACAGTGAGTGCTTTGATGCGATTTTCTCTAAATTGGCTGAATGGGTTACCTTAAAAATTAATGAGCATGTAGAGAACTTGGAGGATTCCAACAAGCTATAGAACATTGAAAATGATAAAGGAATGACTGAGATATGAGCAATACAAGTTCACTGTTATGAGTGACTATGACAGAGAGACCATAGATGAGAAATGTAGATCTATTGTATTAGAACACAATGTTGTACAAGATAATAGGCATGATAATTATGGCCTAATGATGATGAGAAGTGTAGGTTACAATGTAGACCTCACTCTCTTACAATGTGGCAATGGAGAACTTGGGAATAGAGTCACACATCCCGCGAGTTTTTTGACATCTTTTTATAGATGAGATGTTTGAATGTGAATTTGAATCTTCCATTCGTTGTCACTAAAAAATTAGTCCTCCAATCTAGGAGATATTCCCTCAAATGAAATTGTGACTATTCCAACCAACAAGTCCATGATTTTGGTGTTGATTACAAATATTCTCTCAAGTCAAAAAATGACTTTTACAAATGGTAAAGGACAAAAACTTCTTAGCAATGGTCTCCATGGAGCTTCAATTGTTCATGAAATTCTAGCCAAATGTGTAGCACCAACAACCCCCCCTCAAGCCAAACATTTTGGCTTGGTCTTCTTCTTCAATGTTCATGAATGTCTTGCAATCCAATCATTGACTTAAACCTGCAAAGTTTTGTACCATCTAAAGCTTTAGTCAATAAGTCTGCACATTGCAATTAGTTGATACATATGCCAATTGAATCTCCTTGCTCAATAGCTTCTTTCTCAGATAATGATAGTGGACCTCTATATGCTTGGTCCTAGCATGATAAATAGGATTTGCTGCAAGATGTAATGAGCTTGTATTATCTCCAAAAATCATTGGAGATGTAGTATGCAAACCTAAATCTGTGTATAACACTCTGATCCATATGGCCTCTTGAGTAGCATTGGCCAATCCTCTATATTCTGCCTCTGTTGAAGATAAAGAAACAGTAGGCTGCTTCTTTGAGGACCATGATATAGGTTTATCACCTGCAAATGATAGGTAGCCTAACACTTCTATCATCTTTGCAACTTGCCCAATGTGCATCTGAATATATCTTGATGTCCAAGTCTGAGGTATAAGGAAAATACAATCCTTGATTTTGAGTGCCCTTAAGGTACTTCAAAATCCATTTGGCAGCTTCCAAATGAGGTGCCCTAGGTTTGTGCATAAATTGACTTAGAACACTTACTCCATAAGCAATATCAATCCTTGTCAATGTAGCATGGTTCAAGCTTCCCACTATGCTTTTGTAACCTACAATATTCTCAAGCACATCACCTTCATGAGCACTTAACTTTTGGTTTACCTCCATTGGAGTACTTGCAATTTTGGAATCCTGCAAATGTAATTTCTTCAACATGTCCTGTATGTACTTTCTTTGAGTAATATAAATTCCAGAGTTAGTATAGACTAACTCAAGTCCAAGAAAATATTTTAGTGATCCAAGGTCACTAATTTTGAACTCCTACATCATCTCATTCTTGATCTGCTTGAAGCCATTAGCATCATTACCTATGAGTATGATATCATCAACATATACACATAGGTATATTACCTCTGAATTACTTCTTTTGACAAACAGAGATGTATCTTCTTTGCTCATGATAAATCCTTGATCCTGAAGGTATGTAGTCAACCTATGGTTCCATGCCCTAGGTGCCTACTTCAATCCATAAAGAGCTTTGTTCAATTTACATACATGTGTTACCTTTCTTGGGTCCTCATAGCTAGGAGGTTGAGACATGTACACCTCCTCTAAAATCCAGCCATTTCGAAATGCACTTTTTACATCTAATTGATACATGTTCCAACTCTTTGATGCAGCCACACTTACCAATACCCTGATGGTTGTGAGAAGGTTTCTTCATAATCAACTCCTTGGGTTTGTGCAAAACCCTTAGCCGGAAGTCTAGCTTTGTACCTTCTTATTGATCCATCAGAATTCCTTTTGATCTTATAGATCCATCTAGAACCAATTAACTTCATAGAATCCTTCTTTAGAACTAGCTTGCAAGTATCATTCTCCTTGAGTGCTTCAATTTCCTCATCCATAGCTTCCTTCGATTCTGCCTTGGTCTTTGCTTCCTCATATGATGATGGTTCTTCAAGTGACAAGTCTTTTGCAAGATAAACAAAGTGCTTAGTAACTAAGGAAGTGTCATACCCATATGTGATTGGTTCATGCTCTCCCTTTGTGATTTTGTGATTAGGCTCCTCCTTAGTGAGGCTTGGAAACTCTTCTTCCAAGTCATAAGGTAGCTTTACTTTCCTGCATTCACTTTCAAACCAAGAGTCATTCTCATCAAAGAAAACATCTCTATTGACCATGAATCCTTTATTGGAAGGATTGTAGAACCTGAATCCTTTCTAATTAAAATCATACCCTATAAAGATGCACTTTTCTGCCTTAGGGTCTAGCTTACCTCTTATTTGAGAAGGGATATTCACATAAGCAACAAATCCAAAGATCCTGCAATGATCAAGTGAAGGTCTTCTACCATGCCATGCTTCGTATGGGGTCATCCCATCAAGAGATTTGGATGGCAACCTATTTACAAGATAAGTGGCAGTAGATACACTCTCTGACCACAAGTAGTTAGGTAATTTTTTCTCATTTAACATTGACCTAGCTGTTTCAGCAATTAGTCTATTTATCCTCTCTACCACCCCATTTTGCTCAGGCGTATACCTTGTTGTAATTTCTCTCTTGATTCCTCTATCCTACAAGAGAGTAGCAAACTCATTTGAGAAGTACTCACCTCCTCCATCTGACCTTAGTCTCTTAAGGCTTCTCACTGTTTGGTTCTCAACAAGTGCAAGATACTTTTTAAAGAAACTGAATACTTCATCTTTGTGCTTCATAAAATATAAGACAGTCCACCTACTCATCATCAATGAAAGATACATAATACCTTGATCCACATATTGAGGGTTCCTTACTTGGTCCCCATACATCTGTATGGACAAGCTCTAGGTAGTCCTCATGCATGTAACCTTTCCTTGTGAAGGGTAACCTGTGAGATTTTCCTAACTGACAAGCACCATATTTAAAAATCATGTGTTGCTTGGATACATTAGGTATCCCAAGCACACATTGATCTCTACATAGTTGCTTTAAAGTTCTATCACTAATATGCCCTAATCTCTTATGCCAGATTTCAAGCTTTGATAGTGTTTGATCTTCGTAGCTATAAAGTGCAATATTCCTTGTATCTTCAAGTTCAAAAGTTAATAATCTACCTATCTTTTGTCCTTTGGAAATTCTCTTGAAACCATGTTGGGGATCCTCCACAAATGCTACATATGGATTGAACCTGGCCTTCAAACCCTTTTCCAAAATCTGTCCAACACTCATTAAATTCTTGCTAATTGTAGGTACATATAGAACCACTGCAACATATTTCTATTTCCATCAGACGTCTTAACATTTCCTAATTTAATCATTGAGTGATTGGTGTTATCACCTGTTTGTACCTGATGTTTACCCTCTGGTTCCTCAAGGTCAGAGAGAAGAGCTACATTTCTGCCACATGGTTTGAGCATCCTAAGTCAATGTAGAAGAGATGGTCATCATTTATACCTGGTTTTGAAGTCATATTCATAACCAGAAGAGAATCTTCTTGCTTCTCTATGTCATTGTAATCCTTCCTTGATTTGTAGCCTCCTTGGTAGTTGCTATTGTAGCTGTTGTTGTAGTTGTTATTGTATCCTTGATAGTGGTTGAATCTCCCTCTTGATTGTGTGTATCCACCTCTTTGATAACCTCTACCTCTCTGATTCTTGAAGTTCCTGTAACACTCATCTGTAGTATGATTTGACAATCCACAAATATTACATGGTGAGGAGTTATAAGGCCCCCCCTACCTTTCTTACCTCCTCTGTCCCTTCCTATTGAGGTTCTACCTCTCCCTGCATAGTTGGCTTGGGAGGCAGTTGCTTCATCCTCAATCTTCTTGTTCTTCCCTTTCTCTTGTTGAGCTTGGCATGGGTAAATAATTTCCCCATGAGTGTGGTAAGGTCTGGAATCTGCATGTCCATGTACAAGTCCATGGTAGTTCTGAAGCTCTCCCATTTGTCACCAGCTTTAATACCATTGATTACTTTTCTTACAATCTGCTCCTCTTCAATTTCTTCTCCTATGCTTGCCAATTGATCAGCTACATCTTTGACTTTGGTCACATACTTTGAGATGCCTTGATTGGGTTTCTTTCTTTGAGTGGTAAACTCAATCCACAATTGGTTCTTCCTAGCCCTTGTGTTGGAAGAGAAATATGAAGACAATGTTTCCCAAGTCTCTTGGGATGTCTTATAGTTCCTAATATGTGGAAGAGAAAAATCAGAATTTGAGTTACATAAGTAAGACCTTGCTAATGCATCCTTGGCACACCTCCCGAGCTTCATTCTATTGTAACTGAGTGTGTGTGAGGACTATGCCATAGCCTACACCTCTCTATACCATTAGGCAATGTTATTCATGCCAATGGGATTGTACACAAGTGTTAATTTATGGATACATTTACATAATTCATCTTTGTGTTCTTTGCTAGTCTAATCAAAAGTCTGTCAACGTGTCAAGGGCATATCTCGGTCAATACTTCATCAAATTCAGTGATTCAAAGCTTTTTAGATTCATCTTGAAGCCTTCTACATGCTGTCAAAATTTGAAGACATTCTATTCAGCCAATGCAGAGAAATCTGCGTCGAGGTGCTCACTGGTCTATTTCTGCTACAGTCCTAAAAAGTCGGGGGTATAGCTAATCTTGCTAAATTGATTTCTCTTAGCATAGTTTATCTTTTAACATCATTAAACTTGCAAATGGTAGCTTACTAAGCTAATTAAATACCCCTAGGAGGAATTTTATCAATTGCTATTGTGCTGGTCGCACTGAGCAAAACATCCAGCAGGTGTCAAGACCAAAATAGAAGGTTTTCTTGAGTTTGTGACTTTCAAAGTTATCTGTTTTGATTCAATCATTGTACACATCATTTCCAAAGGACATATGCCATTTCTTGATGTCATTGGAAAGGAAGTCTACTAATCAAGTCTGAAGCAAAAGAGGGCTGGTACAAAGCAGGTTTATCAGTACCTACTCAGTCTCTTGGATCATCCATCCATCTTTCCCAACAGTGGTATCAGAGCAAATAAGGTAAAATGGGAGATGGTTTTCCTTCATTCATTGATAAATTGGACAGGAACAATTATCAAGCTTGGTCTCTAAGGATGAAGACCTACTTACAAGGAAGGAGTCTCTATGGATACATCTCAGGAGATGAGGAATTGCCCTCATTCAAAGCAAGAGGATTGCCAACCAAGGAAGAACAAGAAAAGCTCAACACATGGTGTCCAAAGGATGCATTGGCAAGGTCTTATTTACTCAACTCTATATCTGATTTTCTTTTGCCACATATCAGAAATTGCAAGACTTCCCAAGAGACTTGGGAAACTCTGTCATCATATTTTTCCTCCAATACAAGGGCTAGGAAAAATCAGTTGTGGATTGAATTCACAACACTAAGGAAGCAAGCTGTTTCAGAATTTGTGACCAAGATCAAAGATGTTGTAGATCAATTAGCAAACATAGTAGAAGAGATTGAAGAAGAACAAATTGTGAGGCAGGTAATCAATGGAATCAAGGCTGATGACAAGTGGGAAAGCTTCACCACTGCAATGGATCTCTACATGGACATGCGCACTCCAGATCTTACAACTCTCATGGGTCAACTATTTACACATAAAGCAAAGCTCACCAAGAGTGGAGATACATCCAAAGGTAACAACTCTTCTGCCCTATACACTGATAAAAAATCTAAGGATAAAGGCAAGAGTAAGAAGGTGGAAGATAAAGGCTCTACCTCCCAAGCCAACTATGCAGGGAGAGGTAGATCTTCAAGGTAGGGGCAGAGGAGGTAAGCAAGGTAGGGGGAGACCCTATAATTCATCACCATGTAACATTTGTGGTTTATCAAATCATACCATAGATGAGTGTTTCAGGAATTACAAAAATCAGAGAGGAAGAGGCTACCAAAGAGGTGGATATTCACAGTCAAGAGGAAGGTTCAACAATCACCAAGGCCACAACAACAATTACAACAACAACTACAACAACAATTACAATGGCAACTACCAAGGAGGATTCAAAACTAGAAGGGACTACAACAACTACACAGAAGAGCAGGATGACTCTCTTCTGATCATGAACATGACTTTAAAGACAGTTACAAATGATGATCACTTATTTTACATTGATTCAGGGTGTTGAAATCATGTGGCTAGTAATGTGGCACTACTCTCTGATCTTGAGGAACCAAAAGGTAAACACCAAGTCCAAACAGGTGATGATACAAAGCATTCTGTGGTTAAAGTTGGAAGAGAAAGGTTTGTAGGTCAGATTCAATCAATATGGAGCATTTGTGGAGGACCCAAGACATGGATTCAAAAGGATAGCTAAAGGAGAAAAAACAGGTAGACTTTTCACTTTTGAGTTAGAAGACACAAAGAATATTGCACTATACAGTTATAAGGATCAAACACTTTCAGAGCTGGAGATTTGGCACAAGAGATTAGGGCATATAGGAGAAAGAACCTTGAAGCAAATGTGCAGGGACCAATGTGTGCTTGGGATACCTAATGTATCCAAGCAACATATGATTTACAAGTGTGGTGCTTGTCAATTTGGTAAGTCTCACAGGTTACCCTTCTCAAGGAAAGGATATATGCATGAAGACTATCTAGAGCTTGTACACACAGATGTATGGGGACCTAGCAAAGACCCCTCAGTCTCAGGTTCAAGGTACTATGTGTCTTTCATTGATGATTATAGCAGATGGACTGTATTATACTTCATGAAGCACAAGGATGAGGTATTTAATTGTTTTAAGAAATATCTTGCATTAGTTGAAAATTAGACATGAAGGAATTTGAAGAGGCTAAGGTCAGATGGAGGAGGTGAGTACTTCTCCAATGAATTTGAAGACTTCTTGCAGGACAGAGGCATCAAAAGGGAAATAACCACAAGGTATTCTCCTGAACAGAATGGGGTAGCTGAAAGAAGAAATAGGTTAATTTTTTTTTTAATATAAAGGAAGTTCAGCAATAGCCTACTCTCCCGGACTTGAATTAAATTAAGAAACAAAGGTACAATAGAAGGGGACTAGTGCCCACGGGACCCCCCAAATCCCACAAAGCAGGGGAAGCTTGATTGAATCCTAGGTTGCATTACAGAGAAGGTTAATCACCCTCTCATCGCCCTCATGCGGGGCCCACTTGGGTTTGAGCTTGTTGTTGATCAAAAGGAGGACTTGATGGTGCCTGAAGGGGGGGGATTTCTTACTGTTAACAATCCTTTTGCCAAGGAGGAATAGTGATTTCTCAATCGACCACTCCCTGGGGGGATCGCCGAAGTTGAGAGCACACCTCTCCCGCCAAATTTTCCACAGGACTTCCCCTCTGATGGCGTTCCAGAGTGTCGCAGAGCAGCCGATCGCTTCTCCCAAAAGGACTTGTTTCCAACTAAGCTGTTTTTGAAGTCTGATTTTCATTCCAACCGTCTGCCAGATTCTGTAGGAGTTGGGGCAAGTAAGGAAGATGTGTGGGACATCTTCGATAGCCCGGTGGCAGCGTTTGCACCAAGGAGGGATCCCACAAAGTTTGCTAGCCTTATGGTTGGTCCAAATTCCTCGATGAAGAATTTGCCATAAGAGGACATACTTCTTAATCTCTATAAGGGGGTGCCAGATACCCATGAATTTCATGTCCCACCGAAGCCGCGTCCAAGACAGGCACCACTTCTTGTTGAGGCTGATCTGGTGGTCAGCCGTTTCTTTGATGTTCGGGATTTTGAGTAGGCTATTTCCATTGTGCCATTTGAGGCCAAGCGAGTTCGGTGTGTCGTGTCCCATGAGAACGCGAGTCTTGTGACGATCCCATGCGAGGCATCTGCTTTGCAGAGTGTTCCATTCTTCGTAGGAGATGTTTATGCGAGGGTCAATATCCTCGAAGTTGACCCAGCTGTTGGTGTCATGTTTCCAGAGGTGTTTCCATTTTTTGAATCCTTTGTTCCATAACTTCTTGGCATTTTGAATGTTCCACGACTCCACACTCCGGATGCCATGTATCGGAAACCAGATAGAGTCGTTTTGTCTGATTCCGGCCGCCCACTTCCAGTCCTCACTAATTCTTGTGAAGCTTTTGACTTTATTCCAGCCCTTCCAAAGGGAGCACACGAGATTGGAGCCTTTCGGGAAGACGGGGATCGGGGAGAATAGCAGGGTCATGATGTCAAGATTCTTCCAGTTCGGGAACCCCATGAGGGCCAACTCATTCTTGTTTCTGAAGATCAGCTTGGCCCACGAGGCCTCCCTATTGCACCAAGCCTTAATCATCCATTTGGCTGCCAGTTTGTTAGCCATACACCCAATGTCCAGGATACCAAGCCCCCCGCTGTCTCTAGGGCTAGTGCAGATGGCCCATTTGATTTTAGGCACCCCCCTTCTGTTATGATCGCCCGTCCAAAGAAAGTTTCTACAAATACTATTCAGTTTGGACAGGCCTTGCTCATTCGGTCTCCAACAAGAAAGGAAATAGATGGTAGAAGAGAGGAGGAACGTGTTGATAACCATCGCACGCCCAGCGAGATTGATTTGCATACCTCTCCAATAGTTAAGCTTGTTTTCGAGTTTGGCCAGCACCCAGTTCCATCGCTGCTCCATAGAGACGCCAAACCCCAAGGGGATTCCAAGAAGTCGAAAGATTTGGCCCTGCGGAATGATTTGACAGCCATGATCAATGAGAAGGCCAGGATGATGTCCCACAATAGCCCTAAAGGCGATCTTAGAGTGGTTGATTTTGGATCCAGAGGCATCACAAAAGGTAGCAAGACACCTCCAGAAAGTCTCCAGGCTGGTATTATCATTGTGAACGAACGCGTTCATATCATCGGCAAAAAGTCTCATGATGATTTGACTGTGGTCGTGAGGCAGCCGGAGGCCTTTGATATTGCCAGCCTCCACATGATGTGCCACAAGTCTGCTCAGCCCCTCAGTGGCGATGGCAAAAAGAAGGGGGGCCAGAGGGCACCCTTGTCTAATAGATCTTCTAAGATGGATCGCCTTCGAAAGTTTGCCGTTAACGTTAATTTGGGTCGTTGCGTTTCCAAGAAGGGTCGCGATCATCTTGGTGAATTTCTGACTACATCCGAGATCTTGGAGCGACTGCAGAATATAGTCCCATTCTAGCCTGTCGTAGGCTTTGTCAAAGTCGATCTTGAGGAAAACCACATCTTGATTAGACTCATTTGCAAATTGAATACCTTCCCAAATATCCATAATGGTTTCCAGGATAGACCTGCCTTTGATGAAACCTTTTTGGTCCTCACTAAGCCAAGATCTCAGGTGGCACGAGAGTCTGTTGGCGATGACTTTGGCGATGATCTTGTATCCTCTTTGGAGCATCGTAATAGGCCGCCAGTTCTCGATTCTGGTCTTTTCCCCCTTCTTGTGTATCAACTTGATAATTCCATTATTTATACACGAAGGAAGAGCACCAAACTTTAGCGCTTCTTGCCAAACCATCCGAAGAGGGGTGGCAACCACAAGCTTGAAGGATTTAAAGAACTCGTTAGTGAGTCCGTCGGGTCCCGGGCTTTTACCGAGAGGGAGGGCATCAATGACCTCAATGATTTCTGATTCAGAGATAGGGGCATGAAGCAGGGAGTGGAGGTTGGGTGGTATCCTCCGGGGGGAAACCCTAGAAATGGCAGCCATACAGTCCCTTCTATGGTGGGAGAGGGGGTTCGAGGTTCCCAGGAGTCTCGTGAAGTGCCCTTCGATGATGCCAAAATTATCTTCTTCCGAATTGCATACATTGCCATGTGGATCTAACAGTAGGGGGATCAATTCTCTGTTGTGTTTCCTTTTAAGGATACGGCACATCTCTTTGGTGGGTTTGTCGGCTTTGCCAGCCCACCACTCCTTGAAGAAGATTTGCAAGTTTTTCCTTTGTATTTCTTCCTCGTATCTCAACACTGCTCTGATTTTTCGGAGACCTTTCTGGGCTTGGTGTTTTCCTTTGTTCACTTCCTCCTCGAGCCGCCAGAGTCTGTGGTAAAGAGCTTCCCTACGAGCCCGCCGCACAGTTTCGAGCATCTTCTTAGTTCTGATCATGATCTTACGAGACTTGTCGACCGCACTTCTCTAGCACTTGGCTGGGGCCAAGCCAGAGGCGAACGCCACCTTCCACACATCGGCAATTTCTTGATGGACGGAGGGGAGAGAGAAGGTGGTTGCGTTGGCATGGAACCACGGAGCCTTGCGGATCTTGTTGGAAGGTTGAAAAGTGATAACGATCGGGTAGTGATCAGAGATGGTGAGGTCAGTGCGTTGCGTGATGGTAGGGTGGCCCCACTGATGAGTAAAACTCTGAGAGATGTAGCATCTATCGAGTCTAGCTTTCCTCAGGTCCTCGCCCGCTTGGAGATTCAACCAAGAAAAGCCATTCGAGTCTTTGAATTCAACCAAATCCAAGTGGAGTTTGGTCATGTCCCACGTTTCTTTCTCCCGACTGTCGATGACCCTGCCCTTGCCCATCCATCTGTCCATAGGGTCCTCCACCATGTTGAAGTCTCCACATATAAGCACGTTGTGGGGAAGCAAGTCTAGGGAAGCCCAAGTGTTCAGTCTCTCCAAATCCCCGTTAGGGGCGTACAAAGAAACCATAGTAACACAAAGAGGAGCACCAAAAGAAACAGCAATCCAACGGTGACTTACATCTTCAACGGAGTTCTCAAGCTTTTCAAACCAGAGTTGTTTAACACCGATAACCGTTCCTCCAGACCCCCGCTGGTGCTTCGTTGGGATCCACACATGGGCCGAGGAGACCTGTCTGAGCCGTTTCTGGAGGTCTTCTCCGTCAATTTTAATCTCTTGAATACATATAAAGTCTGGGTTTAAGCTAATGTCGCGAAGCCATTGACCAATGATGGTCGCTCTTGAGGGGTCGGTTAGCCCTCTAGCATTTAGCGAGATGACAATCATTTTTGTATTGATCCCTCTTTGCGGGAGGGAGCTTTGTCCTTTCTTCTCTTGGCTTCATCTTTCTTTTTCGCTGGGATCTGATCCCGACTTAGAAATCTATTCTTGTGGGGGCTTTTCCAGGGTAACTCCATAGGCTATTTTCCTTTGCGGGATGCCCCTTGCTGGGGAGACTTGGGCCCCGTGCTCGGCACCATTTCCGGGATCGTCGATCCAATGATGGAACTTTCACTATCCATGTTGTCTTCGTTACTAGTGGTGAAACCATCTTCTTTGCTTGTAGTGTAACCCTCCTGGGGGGTTTCTTTATTGTCAGGGATCTCTAGGGCTTTGTCGTAGGTGTCTACCTCAAGTAGCTTCCCACCTGGGTAGTCAAGCTCATTGATCTCCTTTCCTAGATTGCAATACAAATTGCTGTAGGGGGTAAGTGGCAGGTTGTTTCTCTCACCGTTGGCCCTAGGGCTTCTTTTCCTTCTTCTTCTAACTTCAATAAAGCCATCAGCATCAGCTTGTGGATTAAGGAGGCCCTTGCCTTCCCCTTCCTTGGTCGAGTGGGTCAAATCGCCAATGTTGTCTTGAGCAGTTTTGGAGGCTTCTTGAAATCGCTTGTTTTTTTGCCTGAAAGGGCAATCTTTAATCCTGTGACCTTGTTGGCCACAACGAAAGCACGCGTTGGGAAGGTTTTTGTAGGAGATGTCCTGCTCCCATACATCTCCTTCGCCCATGTCCACTTTGATCATTGATGGAAGCGGCGAACTGAGGTCGGCCTCGACACAGATTTGGGGGTGCCACCTAGCATTGAACGAGTGTCTTGCACCTTCATAGATGAGACCACCAATGTCTTCGCGTGAAGCCAGCGGCTTGCCGATAGGAGAGACAATGTCCCACACGAAGTTGTACAAGAAGTAAGGAAGGTTAGGGAGCTCAACCCAAAGAGGGTACCGAAGCGATTTCGATTTGTCGGGAGTAAAGTCCGGGGACCATCTGAATAGGCACAGGGTCGCCCGACCGAACTGCCAGGTGCCAACGCTTAGGGCTTGGAACGCCATCTCTTCATTTTCAAAGACTAGCAGCATGTGGCTCGCTGGTAAGAACTGACATTTGCTAACAATTAGTCCTCGAGGGAACCACTCTTTTCGAAGCCATTGTCGCACAGTTTCGAGCGGGGGCCTAGGGCCAAACACTTGGCCAACGAGGCAAACTTTCTTGAGCTCCTCCTGAGCTGACAGAACTGCGGGTCTGCTGAGGGATACAATGGGGGATTCAACACTTTCGGATGCCCCGGGGGCGGCACACGACCCCCCCTCCAGAAGAGTTGCCAGGATATCGGTCTCCCCAGGGGGAGGGGCC
Source organism: Ceratopteris richardii (assembly GCA_020310875.1). NCBI lineage: Eukaryota > Viridiplantae > Streptophyta > Polypodiopsida > Polypodiales > Pteridaceae > Ceratopteris > Ceratopteris richardii. The sequence continues at coordinate 42,540,985 of CM035416.1, read as the reverse complement.
CGATTACTTTTCACGAGAGAGGATGAAGCCACATCCATGGCCAAAAGGAACTTGCACCCACTTCACTTAAACTTTGAACCCTAACGGGCCACTTTTAAGATTTTAATGAACAAGCCTTTTAAGAATCCTCTGGAACGAATGCAAAGGGTAGCCTGCAAGTTGCCACGCGCCGAATGGAAACCCACTTTACAATCGAAGCACTAAACTTAGACGACACCTATCGGCCAAGGCTTGAAAAATAAGATTAGCAAGATTAGCATTCACTTCGATAGGGCATTAAACTCTTTACTATAAGGTAGCTCCTTTTTTTTTTCTTTAAGTTTTCTTTTTTTTTTCTTCGAATCTTTTGTCTATTTTCTTTTTTTTCTACCTCTTTTTTTTTTTCTTTTCTTTCACCTTATTTTCTTTTCTCTTTACTTCGAAATATGCCAGGCACTCACGACTGACGCCGCCAGTTTTAGATTGCTAAAAAGAGCTTTCAAATACCTCTTGAGACAGCTAGATCTATGCTTAATGAGAAGAAGTTACCTAACTATCTATGGGCAGAGAGTGTTTCTACTACCACTTACCTCATAAACAGGTTACCATCTAAATCACTTGATGGTATGACACCTTATGAAGCATGGAATGGGAAGAGACCTTCACTTGACCACTGTAAAATATTTGGATGTGTAGCATATGTACACATTCCTTCTCAGGTAAGAGGTAAGCTAGATCCAAAGGCTGAAAAATGCATTTTCATTGGATATGATTTAAATAAAAAAGGTTACAGGTTTTATAACCCTACCAATAAGGGATTTATGGTAAGCAGAGATGTGATCTTTGATGAGAATGATTCTTGGTATGAGAATGAATGCAGGAAGGTCAAACTACCCTTAATTTGGAAGAGGAATTTCCAAAACTTACAAAGGAGGGACCTACTCAGAATGAAGACTCAAGTTCAGATGATGAAGATACTATCAACCTTGAAGAGTTCAAGGCATGGAAGTCCAAGGGCAAAATGAAGATGAAGAAGCTTTAAGACATACCTGAATCTTCAGCTCAATCAATCAGCAGATCTCAGAGAGAAAGCAAAAAACCTATCAGATATGGGTATGATACATCTCTTGTTACTAAACATTCAGTTTATCTTGCCAAGGATTTGTCAAATGAAGAACCAGGTTCATATGAAGAAGCAATCACCAAATCATAATGGTAAGAAGCTATGGATGAGGAGATTGAAGCACTCAAGGAGAGTGATACATGGGAATTAGTACCCAAGAAGGACACAATGAAGGTAATAGGATCCAGATGGATCTATAAACTTAAAAGAAATTCTGATGGCACAATTAATAGGTACAAAGCTAGATTGGTAGCCAAGGGTTTTGCACAAACCCAAGGCATTGATTATGAAGAAACTTTTTCTCATGTGGCCAAGATGCCAACAATCAGAGTGTTGGTAAGTGTGGCTGCATCAAAGAATTGGAACATGTACCAATTGGATGTCAAGAATGCTTTCTTGAATGGATGGATCTCAGAAGAGGTTTATATGTCACAACCTCCTGGCTATGAAGACCCTAAAAAGGTAACTTCTATTTGCAAACTAAAGAAGGCTTTATATGGATTGAAACAGGCACCTAGGGCATGGAATTACAGGCTAACTACATACCTCCAAGACCAAGGATTTGTTATGAGCAAGGCAGATACTTCTCTATTCATTAAAAGAAGTAATTCAGAGGTAATATATCTCTATGTTTATGGTGATGATATCATCATTACAGGTAATGATGTCAGTGGAATCACATATATCAAAAGCTAGATGATGAAGGAGTTCAAGATCAATGATCTTGGGCTATTGAAGTATTTTTTAGGGCTTGAACTAGTTTACACTAATTCAGGGATATACATTACTCAGAAAAAATATGTACAGGATATGTTGAAGAAGTTTCACTTGTAGGATGCTAAAGCAGCAAGCACTCCAATGGAGGTGAACCTAAAGCTAAGTGCCCATGAAGGTGATGAAGTCCAAGACATTACAAGTTATCAAAGTATGGTGGGTAGCTTGAGCTATGCTACCTTAACTAGAATTGATATTGCATATGGAGTTAGTGTGCTAAGTCAATTTATGCACAAGCGAAGAATACCTCACTTAGAGGCTGCCAAGAGAATCTTGAAGTATCTTAAGGGTACACAGAACCATGGTTTGTGTTTTCCCTACACTTCAGATATTGATATAAAGGTTTATTCAGATGCAGATTGGGCAGGATGCAAGGATGATATGAGGAGCACTTCTAGATATATTTCTTTTGCAGGTGACAAACCAATTTCATGGTCTTCAAAGAAGCAACCTACTGTTGCTTTGTCTTCCACATAGGCAGAGTATAGAGGACTAGCTAATGCCACACAGGAAGCAATTTGGATTAAGCTTTTGTATACAGAATTGGGCCTATATACTAGGCCTCCAATTATCTTTGGAGATAATACAAGTTCTATTCACCTTGCAACTAATCCTATCTATCATGCCAGGACAAAACACATAGAAGTTCATTATCATTATGTGAGAGAGAAGTTGCTAAGCAAGGATATTCAGCTGACCTATGTGTCAACCAACATGCAATGTGCAAAGTTGCTGACTAAAGCTTTGGATGGAACCAAACTTTGCAGGTTCAAATCTATGATTGGATTGCAGGATATACTTGAAGATTGAAGATGATGACTTAATCCAAAATGTTTGGCTTGAGGGGGAGCTCTTGGTGTAAATCACAAGCCTAAACATTTGGCTTGGAAGATATCATGAAGACTCTACATACATGAAGAATCATAGGAACATATGCTAGTGGTTAATTACCACTTTATCTCATTGTAAAAGTCAAATTGATTTGGAATATTTTGTAATCACCTACCAAAGTGAGTCGTGGAAAAGTAGCTCACTTGATTGAAATAATATCTCCAAGCTTTTAGGAGCTTGATCATAGGGAGCCAAAAGTTTGAATTTGAATTCAAACTTTTAGTCATTTCCTATAAAAATGGATATGAAAAAGTCACGGGTAGATCACTTCACTCCCGAGCTTCATTATACTATAATTGAGGGTGTTTGAGGACTCTAACATAGCCTACACCTCTCGTTAATTTATAGATACATTTACATCATTCATCTCTGTGTTCTCTGCTAGTCTACTCAAAAGTCTGTCAACTTGTCAAGGGCATATCTCCGTCAATATTCCATCAAATTCAGTGATTCAAAGCTTGTTGGATTCAGCTTGAAGCCTACTACATGCTAGCAAAATTTGAAGACATTCTAGTCAGCCAATTTAGAGAAATCTTTGTCGAGGAGCTCACTGGTCTATTTCTACTACAGTCCTAAAAAGTCGCGGGTATAGCTAATCTTGCTAAATTGAGTTCTCTTAGCATAGTTCATCTTTTTACATCATTCCACTTGAAAATGGTAGCTTACTAAGCTAATTAAATACACCTAGAAGGAACTTTATCAATTGCTATTGTGCTGGTCACACTGAGCAAAACATCCAGCAGATGTCAAGACCAAAATAGAAGGTTTTCTTGAGTTTGTGACTTTCAAAGTTATCTGTTTTGATTCAATCATTGTACACATCATTTTACAAAGCAGGTCTAGCAGTACCTACTCAATCTCTTGGATCATCCATCCATCTTTCCCAATAGAACTTAGGTTTGGATGTCCATTCAAGTTGGAGTTTAAGATTCAATCTCTCTTTAACTTGGATTCGGAGAGGCAATAACTTAAATTTGATCCTCTATTCAATGTGCAACTTGAAAGGTTCGAGTTTAAGTTTGAGCCTCTATTCAATTCATAACTAGAGAGGCTTGAACTTAAGTTCCAATCTTTATCAAACTTAGAGTGAAAGAGGCTAAAACTTAAGTTCAAGTTTCGAATTGGAATCAAAGAGGCTATAAATTCAGTTTGATCTTGCGGTTACTTTCAAATTTTATAAGCGAAAAGTAACGTTTGAGAGTTAGACGGACAAGAATTTAAGTTTGGGAGTTAGAGCGGCTCGAACCTAAGTTTTAGTTCCAATTTAACTTAGATTTAGAATCAAACTTAATTTTGAGCCTCTATTCAACTTTGAGTAAGATAAGTTAAAATTTATAATGGAGCCTCTATTCAGCTTCAAGTTAGTGAAGCGGAAATGTAATTTCAGTTTAAAATTGAATCTCCGTTGAACTTCGAGTCAGAGAGGGTCAAACTCAAGTTTGAACCCATGTTCAATGTATAGTTTGAAAGGCTCGAACTTAAGTTTGAAGCTCTATTCAATGTGCAAACTCAAAGGCTCCAACTTAAGTTTGAACCTCTATTCAAGTTGGATTTCGAGAAGCTCAATTTAAGTTTGACAGTGATAGAGGATTCAACTTGAGTTTGAGCTTCAATTCAACTTGGAGATAGAGAGAGTTTGAATGTGTATTCAATTTGGAGTTGAACTTAAGTGAGACTCCATTCAAATTTGAGTAACGTAAGTTCAAACTTAAAGTGGAACCTCTCTTCAAGTGAAGTCATTACTGTACACACAAAAATGCACACACACACAAAGTTATACAAAGCATCATTTCACGATCAAATTTTAGTTTGAGCATCGATTTAACTTGGACTTTGAGCCTCTATTCAGTTTGGAGTTGAACTTAATAAGTTTGAGCTTCTCTTCAACTTTGAATAAGGTAAGTTCAAATTTATAGTGGAACCTCTATTTAACTTCAAGTTAGTGAAGCTAGAACTTAAGTTTGGATGTCGATTCAAGTTGGAGTTTAAGGTTCAATCTGTGTTGAAGTTGGAGAGCCTTGAAGTTAAGTTTGAGCCTCTATTCAATGTTGTTGGAACTGAAGGACTCACAAGGCAAGGAAGCTTACGAAGGGAGTCAGAGAGAAGAGAAAGTACAAGCAGACAGAGCAGTCAACGACGATCTGGCAAGTAGGCTAATATTTTTTCAGGACACTAACGCATATAAAAGAGGTGGATACACAAGGAGAAGGAGCAAGTAGGGAGCTCCAGGAAATGTATGTCAAAATGTTAATAGAAACCCCTACAAAAATAGTGATTTTCATCACTAAAAACCATTGTAAATACCATTTCATATTTTTGTAGCTCCATTTTGTGCAAGCCAAGGAGTCCTTGAGCTTGAGGAGCTTTAGAAGTATCTACTTGTCAATTTTCACATTTTTTAGACTTCGTTTGAACCTCCAAATAGAGTAGAGAACCTAATTTTTAACTAGGCCAGACACTAGGTCTGGACAAGGCCAAAACCTAGTCAAAAACTATAAATAGAGCTAGAGAGCTCATTTTTGAGGTTAGCTTGTAATTGATCTAAACTTGTATGAGCTTTTTGAAAGTAATCTAAAGAACTCCATTGCTTCTCACTCTTTGTCTTGCCTTGTGTGCGTGTGTGTGTATGTGTGTGCATGATAGTGTGCTTTGCACTCACGCACTTGTGCCTTCACTTGCTCGAGGTCTTCATACCATCCTCACGTCTTCCCGGATTGACATTAAAGGAGGTGCTACTCATCACTGAGCTACACCAAATTTTGGCGCCGTTGCCGGGGATCGAGCTTTGAGGACGAGCGTGTGATGGTAAGACGTAGATTTGAGACGTTGGTGTTGTAGGTAATCTTCTTATTTTTCTCTTTCTTACCTCACCATCATCATCACCATCATCATCATCACCATCTCCCACCTCCATCTCCATCATCGCAAAAATTTTCAGTTTTTGATTATATCACCTTCTCCACCTCATTTCCCTCATTCCACTTGTGAGAGAGAGCGAGAGAGCGATATTGTGTGCATTGTTTTTGCTTGGTTCTTGAGCTTTCTTGCAGGTACTGGTTGCATCATCATCTCCAGCACTCCGCGCAGGTACGAAACATAACGGAACTGTCTCTGTGTCGCCGACCTCTGTGGATCACGATCGACAGAAAAATCGCCCATTTGGTAAAACAAAGTGCACTACCATAATCTACATGATGAGCACATTCCAAATCACTAAAAACAGTTGAAAAATTCTGTGTTTCTCTGTCAATCGCGACCGACACCGTCGATCGCGATCGACAGCCATGATCGACAACATCTGTCAATCGCGACCGACAGACCTTGTCAATCGCGACCGACAGACCTGTCGATCATGACCGACAGACCCCACGACCGATTGACTGCCCCGTAGGACCCTGTCAATCGCGATTGACACCGTCGATCGCGATCGACAACCATGACCGACACCTCTGTCGTCGATCGCGACCGACTGAATTTTGATGATTGACAGAAAACTTTGCGTTGCCACGTGTCCATCGCGACGGACACATCCTCGATCAACTGAATTCACGGTGAAAAACTCGGAAAAAGTGTCAATCGCAATTGACACCATCGATCGCGATTGACAGGGCTCACGACCGACTCTGTCGATCGCGATTGACACTGTCGCTCACGACCGACATGTCGATCGCGACCGACAGGCCCCAACGGACACCTCTGTCAATCGCGATTGACAGACCTGTCGATCGCGATTGACAGGCTTTTTGGCCAAAATTTTAGGGTTAATTTTTCCAAGTCCTTGGGGAATTTTGGGCATAACTAGAGAGTCATTAGTGATTTGTGAGGTCCCTACACGTGTTTTTGAGAAAAATTCTGTGATCTGTTAGCCTGTTTGAACCCTGTTTTAGCACCAGAACCCTGAACTGGCATAACTTTCTCATACGAAATCCAATTGCTGTGATTCTTGTCTTGTTTGAAAGCTCGTCGGGAGTACAACCAAAACTTCCACTGGTTAAGGTTGAATTAAGATCAGGATTATTAGATAGGGTATTTTGAAGTTGACCATACCCCGGGGTAGGAAAACTAAGGGATCCTTGGGATTGTTTTCCATAAAGGCAAAAGGCAAGTTGGTCTGTGAATTACATGCATGAAAGTGATCTGTCAGTCCTTTGAATTTAAGTCTTGAGCTAATCTTGGGACTGATACAGGTCTATTGAGAGCAATTGAGAGCATCCAAGCAAGGGCTTTGTGCAAGCTTGAGAATCAGGTTCTCAAGCACCAAAGAACAAGGGATTAGCAAGAAAGGTCGGAATATTCTCAACTCCCTTTGTCAATTCCTAGCTTAGGCTAAGTTCGACTAGTGATAGGAGTAAGTCAGGACACAATAGGCACATGACAAGTCAAAGACTATCTAAGAAATCAAGTTCAAGAGATAACCTGTGTGTGACCGAGATCTTTAAAGGAAAAAGAAAGTAACGTGGAATGATCAACTTCAAGTGCGGAAATACACTCAAGTATACCTGACGACGTGATATCAGACAAGAGTATAAACACGGTAATCAACTAAAAAAGAATCAAGCAATTGATACAAAAGAACTCAGCAACGAGGTTGTACTTGGGAAAAATTTGGGCTATTCAATTAGGCTTATGAACCTTAGATCAGGACGGCATCTAGTAAGGGATAGGCAAAGTCTTAGGTCTTCAGAGGCTAGCGTTAATCATACTGCTAGGTCTTGGGCCCAGCAGTTGAGCCACCACTCGCATTACCCTAGCTCTGAGACAAGTGAATCAGAGATGTCTCAAGGCATGGACAGACCTACAGGAAGTTCAAGAGTGCCATATCTATATAGGGTGGAAGGCCCCTACAAGATGCAATTGGAATACCTTAGGACCAACCGACTAGGTGCTAGCATCTATGAGGACGGCCTAGGAAGACCAGTGGTCCAGATTAAAAACCCTGACCAATCCATAGGACTAGAGCACCCAGCTGTCAAGTTTGAAAATGGAGCATACTTGGACAAAGAAGGAACCATATACGTAGTCACCAGTCACCCAGATAGGACAGATCAATTTGGGAATGTGATCTCAGAAGCGGACTTAGGTGACCTGGAGCAAGGAAACATGGGTGTAGAACCTAGAACTCCCCGAGGCAAATCTGTTCGTACTAGAATCCTCAAAATCTGATCGGCCAAATGATATAGGAACAATCATGATCTATGAGTTTAAAGATCCAGATAGCCCAGACAGAGTGACCTACCTAGATCACGCTTCAGAGAGGATCTTTGTGGTTACAGAACATGATAGACATGCTTACACTTGGAAGGGTGAATTCGTTTTCCCCCAACCAAGATCGAACGTTTCCTATGGTCACCCTGGAGCTGGAACATCCCAAGCTCATGGAACTCAAAAAGACAGAAGTAGAGATAGGCCAGAAGTCAGCTTTGCCAACCTAGGGGGCAGAGAAAGAATGAGGACGGAAACAAATAGAGTGGAACCTGAGGTACTTAGATCCCCTACGAATCAAAGAAATGCGGATGAGTTCCCTCTACCACGACCTAGAGAGCACACAAGAACCCTGAGACCGACCTAACTAGTTAAGTCCATGATAAACTACTTCGATGGCACTGGAGATCCCTACGATCATGTGGTTGAGTTTAGGCAAGTCTTGAGAGCTGAACAAGTTGAAGATCTGTTCACGCAGTACAATGCCTTTGGTCTAACCCTTAGGAACACTGCCGTGACATGGTTTCAGCCACTAAATGAGAGGCAGTTCAGGAGCATAGACCAACTTCTAGAGGCATTCATTATCGAATTCTCTAAAAGTGGCATAAGACATAACACTTCCTCGCTGATTCACAGCTTCAAGCAAACCCCTCAAGAAACTGTGAGACTTGCAGGAAGAAGATTTAGGCAATACTTAGAGAGATGCCCTATCCCTGAGTTACCCACACCAGCTAAGCAAGTGGCTTTATTCCTTGATGGATTGCTGAGTACAAAATTGAGATCTTATGTGTACTTGAAGGACCCTAGGACCATAGAAGAGTGTGTACGCATGTGCATTGACATCGAGGATAACCTAGGGGAGGAGTTAGAGCTTTCCAAGATATACAAAGATTCAGATAGTGCCTCTAGCCTCTCTTCCACGCAATCCACATCAATTGAGGAACTTGCAGAGAAAGTAGCTCAGAAATTAGGTGTCTCTAGCAAACAAATCCCAAGGTTTGCCCCTGTGAAAAGATGCTATACTTATGGAGGTGACCATATGGCAAATGTATGTCCCATTATGGCTCAACCCCAAGTAAATCCTAGTAGCCAGTACTGCACCATAGAACGGAGGTACACCAATCACACCGCGCAAGATTGCCCCTACAATAAGCAGGCAGTTAGGCAACCCTACCCTCAACCATACCCTCAGCAGGGAAGATACCAGAATCAGTACCCACCGCAGCAGTATGCTAGGCCTCAACAAACCTACTAACCACAATACCAAAACCAACAAAGGCCTCAGCCTGTGTTAGCACAACAACCCCCTGCCCCAGCTAATGTAATTCCGGTAAAGTATGCAGCTGTAGAAGAGAACCTGAATAGAGCCATAGTGCCAGTAACCCCATTGCTATCAGAAAGTGACCCTAGTGACCATAGTTTCGATTCTACACATGTTGATAGCCCCCAGGCCTACTACATGCAGTCTCCTGAACATGGTGAGTCCTACTACAGTGAAGAACCAAGTGAACCTAGTTGGGAACCAGAGTACACAAATGTAATGTACACAAACCCTAACTCTAGATCCCAACCTAGGCAAGTAAGACCCCCATTCCCTAGAGGACCATGCTACAGATGTCAAGGAGATCATCTCATTCGTGATTGTCCCTTGCCTCCACCTACACAACCCCAGTCAGTGACGATCCAGGGCTATTGTCAAGAGTGTGGAAAGGAGCATCTCTTGCGAGATTGTCCAAAGAATCCCAACAATATGCCAAAAATCACTCCCATTAACGTTATTGGGTTAGTTGTAGACTCCACAGGAAGTGTGACGTCCACTACACCAATGCAAGTGATCACTAGAGCCCAAGCTTTGCAGCAGAACCAAGGTGTAGGCCAGGAAAAGAGCCTCGAGGTGAGTGAAACAGAGATCATGACCAAGAAGAGGACTAGAGCTTGGAGAGATAGTCGTGAAAGAATGAAAAGGCAATGGGCAAAAAAGATGAGTGAACTCGAGGAAAGCCTCAGAGAAACAAAGGCCAGGATAACTGAACTCACATCTCAAACTCCCTCTCACAATACCCCACCACCACCGTTCACATCTCCATCCGACCTGCCATCTTCCAACCCGCCTCACCTAATCCCACCACCCCCTAGAGTAGGATCAGTCCTAGCAGATCCCACTCTCGAGGACCTAAACATGATGCTTAAGGCATATCAGGCCAGAATCCAAGAAGGGCCAAACCTAAATGATCATGAAAAGTGTTACCCTAGAGCAGAACTAGAGCTAGAACGAACCAAAATTTGTGCTAAGATGGTGGAATTTGCTCAAACCATGTTTGAAGCTAGCCGCCTCTTTAACATATCTAGCTCAAGGAAGACACAGTTGCACTTTGAAGGACTGTTAGAAAGAATAGAGAGGCTAATTGCACAATCAGAAAAGGAACCCGCCTCTCAACATAAGGACAAGGCAAGTGAAAGAGCAGGTCTTCCTGCCCAGGAAGCCTATGTGCCTAACTCTACGGAACCAGACACATCATCTTCTATGAATCGGTTCACACCAGAATTCCTAGGAGAGATTCAAGAAGACAAATGGGCTAAAGAGAGTCAAGTCCCTCCTCCCATTGAACTTGTGGATGATGCACACGACCAATTCCCACAAGACATCCCATCCATCTATGAGGAGCAAGAGAGCACCCAATCCCAGGAAAGATTAGACTTTGAGTCTAACTCTCTACAAGAATTACCCCACTTCACAGGCCCTTGGGAAGCTAAGTCCACGTGTATGAGAGCACCCACGGTCATGGTAAGAAACGAAGATTCAGTCATACCTAGGAACACAGAGGTAGTGAAAAACACTAAAGTACAGTGCAACCTCACCTTAGAAGAACTACTCAAAGTAAGGCCACAGCTATGGAAGCATGTAGCCAAACAAGTACCAGAGATAGCAAAACCTCGTTCCTAGGTAGGATCCCAGAGAACAGTGCCAGAAATACCATTGGACAAGATAGGAGACATGAGTGAGGGCGAAGAGGGAAACACATATCTTCCTATCACCCATCAAGGATACACCACCAAGGCCATTCTAGATTCAGGTGCAGGTGTTGCAATTGCTACCACTTCCCTATGGAAGCGTTGGGGCAAGCCAGCACTCAAGCCCACGAGGATGAAATTGCAAATGGCCGATGGTCACATAGAGAGACCCTTAGGACTGTTAGAAGGAATCACTCTCACCACATGTGGTGTTGAGTTCGAGCATACATTTTCTATCTGTGATTTCAGCAAGAATCATGCCTATGAGATGATTTTGGGAAGACCATTTATGCGACAGTTGAAAGTGGTCCAGGATTGGGGAACCAATTCCTTGTACCTGCAACACTTAGGTGTCACGACCAAAGTGAATCTCAAAGATTACTCTCATAGAGATGTCCTCCTATCCAATGGAATCCCATCCATAAAGCCAAAGATGATACGGAATCGGTGCATTCCATAGGATCAGGATCCTCATGGATGCATGAAGACACCCACTTATGGATGTGCAAAGTAGCAGTAGAAGAAGAGAAGAGAGAAAAGGCCAGAGATATAGGTGCAAAAGAAACACATAGATCAATTCAAGACCCAGCCTATGCACCTGTAGTCTTTCTGGACGAAGAATTTGAACCCCACGGCTGGGCAGAAATTTTAGCAACCATGGATGTAGCCATCAATGAAGAACAATGGACACCACACTGTGATGAGGATGGCTATGACATTTCAGTTTTCTCCATAGAGCCAATCATGGGAGATGCCGTTTTGGAAGAGTGTGAACCTAGCCCTGATGCATTTGAGGATGCAAGTGACTCCGATCTAGAGTCAATCATTATGGACCCACCTTTTGCATCAGATGAAGAATACTTCTATGAAGTAGAATTTCAACCCCAGAGGCATGGAGAGCTTACAAATGACGTAAGGCTAGCCACACATGTGACCCCGAAGGAAGAAGGAAAGAAAAGAAAGAAGAGAGAAGTCACACCAGAAGAGGAAGAATCTTTGTTTGAGGTCCCGAAAAATTTTAAGAAGTATGAGATGGATGACAGGAGAGTCATGATCAGAATGCCTAAACGAGAGGCGCAATCAGAGGAGGCCTATGATAACAAAGAAACCACCAAGAAAATAGTGGTAGCCATGGAAGAAGGAGAAGAGAGATGCACGTACATAGGCCATGACCTGACGGAAGACAAAGAGCACGAATTGATAGCTTTGCTAAGAGAATACAGAGATGTATTCGCTTGGAGTTACAAGGACCTGAAAGGTGTAGACCCTGACATATGCTCACACACTATCCCCATGACCTTGGATGCCAAACCTTCTAAGCAAAAGCCATACACATATAATGATAACTATGCTGCTAAGATCAAAGAGGAGATAGATAGACTGGTAGAAGCTGGATTCATCTATGAAATTGAGCACACTGAGTGGGTATCCCCCATTGTAGTGGTGCCCAAGAAGAATGGAAAGCTGTGTGTATGCATCAACTTGAAGAAGGTTAATGCAGCCACAATCCGAGATAACTATCCGCTTCCTATCAGAGAACATCTCTTAGAAAGAGTAGCAGGCAAAGAAGTGTACAGCTTCCTTGATATAATCAAGTAGCCATAGCTCCAAAAGATCAGCATAAGACGGCTTTTGCCACTGAGTGGGGCATATTCGCTTTTCGGGTAATGCCATTTGGGCTTACCAACGCACCAGCTACCTTCCAAAGGCTGATGTGCCATGTGTTTAAAGAGTTCTTAAGGAAGAATTTGGAAGTCTATGTCGATGACCTATGTGCTCATTCCAACATTAGACAGACACATATACCAGAACTCAGACAAATCTTTGACAAATGTCGAGAGTATCAAGTCTGCTTGAATCCAGAAAAGTGTGTTTTCATGGTCAGGCAAGGAAAGATTCTGGGACACATAGTGTCAAAGAATGGCATATCCACCAATGAGGAGAAAGTAAGAGCCATAGCCGAGCTACCTAGGCCAAAGAACGTCAAGGAAGTACAGGCTTTTATGGGGCATTGTGGTTACTACCGACGGTTCATTCATATGTACGCTGTCATTGCAAAGCCCATGTATGGACTTTTGACTAACTTTGAGTGGATTGATGAATGTGAGAATTCCTTCAATGAGCTTAAACGGCGATTATGTTCAGCACCAATCTTGACCACACTAGATTGGAATAAGCCTTTCCATGTTCATGTGGATGCATCCAATTATGCTATTGGGTGTGTACTCGCGCAACCTACTGGTGAAGGTAATATGGATCTTCCAATTGCCTACGCTACTAGACAATTGAATGCGGCTGAACGAAATTATACCACTACTGAGAGAGAAGGACTAGGCATGGTATATGCGGTTAAAAAGTTTAGACATTATTTGCTTGCAAATAAGTTTAAATTTTTTACGGACCATCAGGCACTGCTATATCTCGTGAACAAGCCATGCAATACAGGAAGATTAGTGAGATGGTTTCTCTTGCTAATGGAATACGATTTTGAGGTTGTGGTAAGAAAAGGGAAGACTCACTTGAGAGCAGACCATCTCTCTAGGCTCACATCTGGAGAAGCCCCACAAGGAGTGCCAGATGACCTTCCTGATGCTTACTTGTTTAATTTGGAAGTGGTGCCGCAGTCGGCTAAGCCATTAGTGCCAGTATTGACATACGGGCCTAACCACCTAGTCATAAACACTCAAGATAGAGAGGTTGTAAAAGCCCAAAAGTATCACATCATGGCAGGAAGTATGTACAAGCACACAGATCAAGGGATCTTGGCTTGTTGTGTGGAAGAGGATGAGTACGCTAAATGGTTGCAATTAGCACATGTAGGTGCATTAGAGCAACACTACTCAAAGCAACGAACCCTACAGACATTAAAGAGACTCGGAGTGCATTGGCCGACTATGGAAGCTGATGTCCAGAAGTTGTGCAAGGAATGCCCAATCTGCTGCACTAAACCACCTGTGGAACATGCCACTCTTTATCAGGTGTCCATAGTGCCGGATTGGAGTGAACCACTAGTATCCTTCCTGAGGACGAAAACATTCCCTCCAGACATGACTCTGGCTACGAAAAGGAGTTTAGAGCAAGAAGCCCTGGATTACTCACTCATTGGTGATAATCTATACAAGCGTGGTAAAGATGGTTACCTGAGACTATGTGTCCATGAGAGTGAATATCTCAAGATCTTGGAAACTGCTCACCAAGGTGTAGCAGGAGGGCACTTTGGACCATATCGGGTGATCAAGGCAATACTATTTGCGGGCTTGTGGTGGCCTACCCTTCACATGGATGCACATACCTATGTGAAGAGGTGTGATGTTTGTCAGAGAACTCAGTATCCTATACGCAAGGATGAGATGCCACTGAAACCTATGATGGGTGGACGTGCATTCTCTAAGTGGGGAATAGACTTTGTAGGTCCTATTAATCCCCCGGCTAAGGGTTCTCATGCTGAATATATCATTGTGGCCACGGATTATCTAACCAAGTGGGTAGAGGTAAAAGCCACAACGAAGAACGATGCTCAAACAACAGCTAAGTTTTTATTTGAGAATGTGTTCACCAGATACGGGTTACCTATAGAGCTAGTCAGTGACAGAGGCACTCACTTCTTGAATGAAGTTATTGAAAATCTGCTCCAAGAATTCTTGGTAGTACATAAGAAGTCTGCCCCCTATCATCCTCAAGCAAATGGCCAGGCTGAGAGCACCAATAAGATCTTATGCAATGTACTGACAAAATTAGTGAACAATAAACGCTCTGAATGGGACAAACAACTACACCATGCTGTTTGGGCATACCGAGTTGCCTATAAAACGGTACTCCAAGCCACTCCCTTTCAAATGGTGTTTGGTCAAAATGTTGTGCTACCTTTAGACTTTTTGATACCTACATTGAAAGTAGCACAAGAGCACGAGTGGACAGGCCATGAGCTCTCCTCTAGACTGTTTGACCTTGAAGGATTAGGTGAAACCCGACTGAGAGCGACTGCAGGGATATATGCAGCTAAGAAACGATAGAAGGCATACTTTGATGCCCACGTTAAGGAGAAAGGTTTGAAGGCAGGCGACCTAGTACTAGTATACACATTGAAACAACATGCGAGGAAACTGGAGAAGAGAGGTTATGGACCCATGATCATTAATAGAATCTCAACAAGTGGAGCAATGCAACTAGCCACATTAGAAGGTGATATTCTCCCGAGCTACATAAGTGGATGCAGAGTCAAGTTATATCAGGAACCTCTGACGGAAGAGATGCTAAGTCGACTCAACACTGCTAAGAAACGCAAAGAAGAAGAAAAACGAATTCGCGAAGAAGCTCAAGCAGAAGCATTGGAGCGCATACGGAGAATGAAATTAAGAAGACAAGGCACAGAGCAACCTAGGCCAGGTGCATATGCAGATCAAGGATATCACGTGGCTATGTGTGAAGTTTCAGGTATCAGCTCTCATAGGATAATTGATCGACGTCCTTTTATAACCTTAGATATAGGACAAGGAAAGGGTGCAAGGACTGTAAGAGCCTTGATTGACTCAAGTGCAGCCACTAGTGCTGTTAAATTGTCTTACTGTCAAGAGTTGAAATTAACTGTCAATCCTATAGAAGCATATCTCATAGGATTGGGAGGTGTGGAAACCCCTTGCATGGGCGAGGTGGAACTTCCCATCTACATTCAAGACGAAGTAATGACAGTCAAAGTACTAGTGTGTCAAGATGAGGACCTCACTGAGCCTCTTGTCTTGGGTCAGGACTGGATCTATGATCATGCAGTCAACCTAAACCTAAGAAGTGGACTTCTTCAGGTATGGGTAAATCATAGTCGAATTACACTTGAATTGGAAAATGAGGCACTCAAGGAATTAGGTAAGGCACGAACTCCTGGTCCTTCTAGGGGCGCACATGAAGTTGACAATGTTATTCTTGTCCAAAACAGTGTGATGCAGAAAGAGGATTGTCTCAACAACGGAGTCAAGGATAAGACGACACTCCCTTCTTTTCTAAAGGCGAGAAGGAGGCAGCAACCAAAGGCAGTTCAAGTATAGAAGGAGCAGAGTACTACCCATGCTGGAGGCCAAAAAAATGTGCGAAGCAGATTGTTTCAGCCGTTGAAAGTATGGAGGCGAAAAGGCGAACACCCTGTTGCGACCAGGCCAACCCCACGGCCAAAACTTCTTATTAGTAGTCAACAACACGACACTAATAAGAAGTCTTTCATAAATGCTTCTGCGAAAGTAAAGTCTATTTGGATACCCAAGAAGTCGATGAAGGCAAGCCCACAATCACGACAAATCTCGGTGCCTAAGGCTTGCTTGCGGGCTCAAATAGCTACACCAAGGCCACACCCGATACAACATGTTTCACTCACTCGAACATCTGATGCCCAGTCTTACACATCATGCACGGACACATATTCTTCCATGAGCACAAGTAGAATCACTTGTAAATGGGTCCCTAAAAAGCCTCATTTTCAAGAAGATACTCCTATCAAACTCTCAGAAGTCTCCACAAAATCAAGATCAAAGCCCATCCACTGCATTTGGCAACCTAAAACTTGTAATAAACCCCCGGACCCCAGTTGTAAATCCATGTCCACCTACTAACTACGTCACTCTCACACTACATCATTCCACTTAGTTCTTAGGTCTACCCAATTCCTAACTACACACACAAGCACCGAGCACTTAATAACCCCCTAATCTCTCCCGAACCTCATGTTAATGTTGTAATGGGGACAAAAACGGTTCTATCTTGTCCTTTACAATGTTAACATATGTTTCTATATTCTCACAAAATCAGGAGGCAAGAAGTAATATGGCAGATACGGCAAGAACTAGCTCCCAGGCAGGCACCAGCCCCCAAGTCGTGGACATTGAAAGTCTTCCCATTGAGGAGGAATTGAAGGAACGCCCAGTGGCATTGAGGGCATTACACGCCATACCGGTTCAGAATCCTCCACAGGGGCACACAATGCCAGTCAGCAAAAGCTCTCATTAGTTCAGTGATGTGGCAGGACCCCTAGGTGAAGGCCCTTATATGTGGGAGGCCGAGATAGAATTCAATGGGCGCTGGGGCAGAGATCACTTTTTCACCAGAGAATTTGAGAGACTGCAGAATAATGAAGGACTGAAACCTATATGGAAGAAGGCAGGACTCTACGAGTACTTCAAATTCCAATTGCCAAAGCCCAATTTTCTAAGGTGCTCTTATTTGATTAGCACCCTCACTCCGAGCAAAGACAAAAAGGGATACAGCTCCTTTATCCTCCCATCTCTCACAAGGGGCAATGAGCTCAAGCATTTCAGATTAACTATCAACTTGGTAAGGGAAGCTCTAGACATGAAAGGTATGCACATTCCTACGGAGAAAGAGACTATGGTCCCCGACAATATGAAGAACAGGAATCTGACGAAGTTAAAGGACATGGTGGCAATGACGCCTACAATCGCCATTCATTTGTGAATGGTCATGCAACACTTTGCATTTCCCGCTCAAGAGAGGTTCACAATGCCACCTAAGAAGATATGGTTTAGTCTATATTTGGCTGATGCCTTTGATCTGACAATCAATATGCCCCATTGGATTATCGACCAAATCCACTTGGCTCATCAAAGGTGGTATAAGAAACAAAAGTCGGTACTATATGGATGTTGTGCTCTTACCAGGATTGTGTATAGATGTCTTGCATATGATGTACCAGTGCAAAGGGCACTCATTTGGACCAGGGTACAGGAGTTTTAGCGCAGATTATTTTCCGCAGGGCCACCCTCCAAGAAAATGAGAGGCACCGTTCAGATGCCCTGTGCACAAGCCCGCGGTGCGACATTGACACCAGAGACAACTCCACGACTTCCAAGGCAGGTACAACCCTTCACTATCAGATTACCAAGACACAGCACTGACGGACCTAATCTGGTGTTCCCACCCGTACCAACCGACCTAGAGTTTCCTCACGGATTCACTTTAGAAGACCTAACTGATGAGGAGGTAGCCAGAATCATCGAGGCTATTAATGCAAAAGTCGAGGCAGAACAAGCTAGTGGACAACAAACTGCTACAGACCAACCCCATCCTAGACAACCAGATGTCGTCGATGTGGAGGGTGAAGAAGAAGAAGAACAAGAGGAGGAACATGATGGACAATCCGAGGAAGAAGAGCAGGAATATGATCAGGAAGCTCTGCAGGTACTTGAAGGTGCCCCAGCTTATACGAAGGCATTGAAAAAGCTCTATGATACCATGAACAGAGTTCAAGAGCAACATAGACTATCCCTAGTAGCAGGCAAGGCCCTCATGAATCAAATCCTTGAGGAGGAAGGCGTAGACGAGCAATACCGCGCCACTCTTGACATGATTTCTGAGGCTTTGGGAGTACTTGAGACGGTGCATACCGCCCTTGCACAAGCACGAAGAACGGAGCGAAGATACGGCAGACGTCCCCCTCGATCAGGAAAGCAGATGAATGTACTAGTATGAGAACCACAAGGCACATCCACAACCATGGGCACCGCACACACGGTCCACGATACTGAGGAAACCCATGTATCAAGTGCACCTCCGTCACCCCCGTTGCCACCCCTGCCTCCAACTCCACCACATTCACCTCCCACAACCAGTGTAACCACTACTGTCACCGCCTCCGAGTCCACTACCCATACCGAAGCACAGACCGTCACACAACCCACACACCCTATCTCCACTTCTTTTGTCTATACGGCCACTGAAACAGTAGTTCTAACCGCTGCCACAGAAAATCTCAACCCCCCGATCACACTTCCGGGCAGTTCATATTCACAATTGCACTCACAACTGCACACTTTCACCACCATCACCGCACCCACAATTCCAATATTCACAATCACTCCCACTATTGCATCCACTATTGAATTTATGGACATCTCACCCACCTCCGCACCTCTCCCTCCCCCATACACCCACCATCTCCCATTCCCCCACCTCCCACTTCACCATTTTCCAGCACCGCATCCACACTTCCATTCCCCTTCCCCTTTCCCTTCCCTTCTGCATTCAACACCCTTCCCGCATCCACCCCTATTAATAATGTATTTAATAATATGTATCAGTGTATGTCGCAACTACAACAGCACTACCAGCATCTTGATAACCAA
Source organism: Ceratopteris richardii (assembly GCA_020310875.1). Classification (NCBI taxonomy): domain Eukaryota; kingdom Viridiplantae; phylum Streptophyta; class Polypodiopsida; order Polypodiales; family Pteridaceae; genus Ceratopteris; species Ceratopteris richardii. The sequence goes on along the minus strand of CM035416.1, from coordinate 42,521,881 downwards.
CATACGCGACTCTTTCGAAGTCATGAGGAACTTCAACTACGCTTCATTGATCTCGAAAGGGAAAAGCGGCTACTACAACAACAGCATGCCACCTTACAGGAACAACACGAACAGTTAGTAGCCAACCCACCCCAGTCAGATGCAGAAGAAAAGAAACAACTAGATGATTTGCTGCATTCCCAGATAACGGAGAATCTCAAGCTCACACGCAATTTGGCCCTCCTACGAAAACACATGTCTACAACACTCGAAGAGAATAAACGGCTGCAAAAACAGAATGAAGAGAACTTGGAAGCAGCCATGGAGGGTTCCCCATAGGAAATCGACCCAGAGAAATTCAAGGCCATTCCCTCAGAGAATATGAAAATTGTGTTAGAAACCCATGCCGAACTCTTGGAGGCCCATTCAGCATTAGAACGAGAAAGAGATGACCTACTTAAGCAACTGGCAACTCAGCAGGAGTTACCAAGCCAAGTCACTGCCACAGACGACACATCCGAAGAAGTCACAAAACTCAGAGCAGAACTCGAAGAATTACGCAGTAAAGTCATGCAGTATGAGCGTCAACCCTCTCCACTTGTAGAACCGGAACCTGAAGACTTAGTACCCATTGAAGTAGAGGAAACCTTCGAAGACCCATACGTTCCCATGCCTGCACCAGGGGGCAAGCAAACAGAAGAGGGTATGGACACCATCGAGATCGAGGCTCCTGAATGGATGCAGAGGTTAGAGAAAGTGGCCACAACCCATGATGACAGAGTGGCAGTTCAGATAGCATCGATGTCACGCTTGGAAGAGGTAGTCATAAAATCGGATTACTTTAGGAACCTCTCCCATCATAGGTGGATCGGCACATCCGACGATTTGTATGTTCCTTTCTGTGTCCTAATGGCGGACTACAATGCCAAAATCAAGCACCACACCTCAAAAGAACCAACCTCGGCTACACAGTTTGCACCGGACGACATCCCAGCAAGTGCCAAGCAGGGCAATATACATCAACCGACGTGGAGGATTCGTCTACTGGAAACCTACCCAGAGATGGTAAGAACATGGAATAACATGCCTTTGTACATCAAATACAACCCATGCTACTGCCTTGTATTTCGAAGAAGGTCATGGCCGGAATACACAAAAACCGTGCTGACAACCAAAGGATGCGAGAAATGGCTCAATTATGTCTACTTAGCACCACCTAAAGGCCAACCTACCATAGGATATATGATCTCGACGATTCGGCATTGGGGGGTCCGGTTCAAAAATGTACCAGATGTCATGGCCCAAATGTGCCTTAAAATTTTTGAACTCATGTTGATCACCTTCAGGACCTTCAAGAATGTCAAGGAACCTCATCTGTCAGCTCTTGGATTTAATGAGGGTAATCAGGACCTTGTCTACGACATGAGTGCAACACCATCTATTAATGTTGTATATGCATGGCATGCACGTATAAAGTATCTACCAGCCTGCTTCAAACAGACGTTTGAAGAAATGTTCGTCACGGGATTCTGGGAATATCATTTAGAGATATTCATTCCCAGACCATCACATTTATTGCAGTTGTTTGCAGTGGAACAAGCTCTTCATTCAAAAAAGTTACGTATACCACATCCAGAGGTTCCCGGGCCGGTAGATTGGGATGCTCTACTCACGGACTTGGCCAAAGGGTTGCGGATTGCAAAACATCACTTAGCACAAGACGTTGTTGAGTACTACATCCAACGACCCACCCAACAAGGGTCTGTCAGGGACGACAGACGCGAGAGAGGGGGGGGTGTTGGAACTGAAGGACTCACAAGGCAAGGAAGCTTACGAAGGGAGTCAGAGAGAAGAGGAAGTACAAGCAGACAGAGCAGTCAACGACGATCTGGCAAGTAGGCCAATATTTTTTCAGGACACTAACGCATATAAAAGAGGTGGGCACACAAGGAGAAGGAGCAAGTAGGGAGCTCCAGGAAATGTATGTCAAAATGTTAATAGAAACCCCTACAAAAATAGTGATTTTCATCACTAAAAACCATTGTAAATACCATTTCATATTTTTGTAGCTCCATTTTGTGCAAGCCAAGGAGTCCTTGAGCTTGAGGAGCTTTAGAAGTATCTACCTGTCAGTTTTCACATTTTTTAGACTTCGTTTGAACCTCCAAATAGAGTAGAGAGCCTAATTTTTAACTAGGCCGGACACTAGGTCTGGACAAGGCCAAAACCTAGTCAAAAACTATAAATAGAGCTAGAGAGCTCATTTTTGAGGTTAGCTTGTAATTGATCTAAACTTGTATGAGCTTTTTGAAAGTAATCTAAAGAACTCCATTGCTTCTCACTCTTTGTCTTGCCTTGTGTGCGCGTGTGTGTGTATGTGTGTGCATGATAGTGTGCTTCGCACTCACGCACTTGTGCCTTCACTTGCTCGAGGTCTTCATACCATCCTCACGTCTTCCCGGATTGACATTAAAGGAGGTGCTACTCATCACTGAGCTACAAATGTGCAATTTGAAAGGCTTGAATTTAAGGTTTAACCTTAATTCAATTAGGAGTTAGAGAGGTTTGAACTTATGTTCCACTCTTTATTAAAATTTGAGTAAGAGAGGCTACAACTTAAGTTGGAGTCTGTAATATTCAGGTTGGAATCAAAGAGGCTAGAAATTAAGTTTGAGCTTGCATTTATTTCCGAATCTTACAAGTGAGAACATATGTCTGAGAGTCAAACATGCTTGAATTTAAGTTTGGGAGTTAGAGTAGTTTGAACCTAAGTTTTAGTTCCCACTTAACTTAGATTTAGAGTCAAAGTTATAATGGGATGTTGATTCAAGTTGGAGTTTAAGATTGAATCTCTATCCAACTTAGAGTCGGAGAGCCTATATCCAACACGGAATCAAAGAAGCTTGAATTTAAGTATTCAATTTGGAGTTAGACAAAATTGAACTTAAATTTGGATCTTTTATCAATTTAGAATCAAGCAGGTGCAAACTTAAGTTTGAGTCTCTACTCAACTTGGAGGCAAAGAATCTGGAACTTAAATTTGAGCCTCTTTTCAAGATCAATTGAATAGCATTGTTAATTTCTCATTTATTCTTTTTAGAGGCAAAATCAAGATGGCAACAAAGCAAACTATATCTAGTCAGCTTGAAGAAAGAGAAAAGTGGAAAGGAAAGAGTCATCTTGTTGGATCATGAAAAGAGTGAAAGATATGAAACTGCTATTATTTTTTTGGTAAATCCATGGGATGCTTTAAATTGCAAAGAGTTGGGAGAAAATTGCCTAGGTGTTATTATGGATGAAATTATGGATCCATCAACTTTGGATTCAACTTTGAAACTGGTGAGTTAGCCTATACTGCAAATCATTACAGAAGATGGTGAGCCTATGATACAACAATTAGGCTTTAACTCATTGTATGGCATTGAAGATGATCATTGCAATGGTATTCAGGATGTAGATCTTGAAGTTGGAGAGAATCCAAATTTTTGCTTTACCTCATCGTAAAACATTGAAGATGATAATTGCAATGGTATTGAGGATGTAGATGTTGAGAAGAATTATTCCCATGCTATTGAATTCAACATTGTTTTGTTTTGATGACATACACGTTGTTTCTCCTCTTCGAATGGAATCAAATCAATAAGAGGATTTCATATGGAAAATAGTGACTGTGAATATTTTGAAGTGAACAAGAAAAAAAGAAGTTACATCCACAAGGTGAGGGTGCATAATAGAAAAAGTACTACATTGACTCCTAATAAGAAGTGCTCATTTGAGAGAATTCAGATGGTCTCAATGCATGATTTTTGTGAACAGAGATGTTTTCAAGTAGCTTGTAGGGCTAAAATAATGGATGCAAGGTTAAACTTGTGGAGAGAATGCTATTCAGATAAATGCAAATATGTATTGGATTACATGAATATGGTCTACGAAGGTAATAGTGTGAACTTAAGTCATTGCTTGAGTTTTAATTTCATGTTTGATGCAAAAGAAGCATGTACCATGGCATGGTATTCAATTCATGGTATTGGAAATAGCTCATCTTATAGGCTACGAGAAAAGGTTTTACTTGGTCAAAAGGTATCCATTCATGGGAATAATGGAATACCTACAAAAAGTATCAAACATGTATAAATAGCAAAAACTTTGATACATGATTTCATTGATAATACTGCAGATCAAATGCCACACAAGTTGAGAACATGTACAGATGGTTCTCCTGAAATGCAAAGCGTGCTTCCATCACATTACAAACAAGTGGATATTGTTCAAGAGGTGAATATGACATTAAAGAGTTTGGGATATAATAAATTATCTCATCCAATATTCTCAAGAATGAAGAATATAGAATTTAGAATAGATTCTTTATCAAAGGTCAAGTACCTTTTCCAAATGGGACTTTTGTACAAGAATAAAAGCAAAATTATAATCTACAAAAAAAAACATGAATAATGTGCAAGATATTTAGCACAAAGAAGATCTCATATGCTACGTCAAATGAGTTGTAGAAATCTATACTATGCTTGGAGAGTTTCCTCAGAATTATTTCCAAATAAATATTTATGAATTATTCATGATAAAATGGATCAAAGTAAAACAACTCTACCACAGATTATACCAGTTCCAAAATCTCTTAATGGCATTGAGAGATTACCAATATCTTCAACATGAATGCTTACTCATGGACATGGAATGTCCTTATGGTCATTTTGCTTTAGGATTATGGCCCGGTGATCCAAATTTCACAATTGCTTCTATTTCAATGTGTTTAACAAACTTAAAAAAATATATAACCAGTTGTATGGAGATTTGGGATTGAAGAGTTTTGGTGTGAATTATACAAAGAGTCTATTTGATTCTTTGTTGTGATTGGATGCACTTTATCATCATATGGATATATTAAAGGAGGAAATTTTATATCACAAAGCAACACAATGTAATATCACATGTGAAAATCAAAGTAATTTAGTCAAGGAATTACCTAGAACATTATTTTTGCAACTTGATAATTTTGATTCAAAAAATAAGAATCGCTATGTCTTTGCAGAATTGTCTTTGTTAGTTGCTAATGGGATATTTGATATGGTGCAACTTAGATTCCTTATGGTTGGACATACACATGAGGATATTGATGCTTTATTTAGTTACTTTTCAGAAAAGCTCAAAAAAAAATCCATTTTCAGTTTTCCACATCTTATGAGAACTGTGAATGAATGTTGCAGCATGCATCTAACACCTTTTCTTATACAAAAAGTACCAGATTTCAAAAAAAATTTCAAAGGGTACTTAAATGATCCAGCAGATACTCTTATTGGGCATTCAAAACCATTGTTGTTTAGATTCTACATGAGTCAAGGGATACCCTTGATGCAATATAAATTGCATCAAGAAATCTTGATTGGTTACCTTCAAATGGTATAGATTTATGGAAGAAAAATGAAGATGGCATATCAAAGCTTCCTAAAGGAGTTCCAAAATTATTGCCACCTAGTGAGTATGTGAAGGATAATGAAAGGGTCATGGAAGGACTCCTTAGATATATCAATTGCTGGAAATGCACCTTGAAGAGAAGGGGGATAGCTTAGATTATGGCAAATGGATTAATCAAGTACTTATTTATTGGAAAAACCTTATGGAGGTTTTGAAATCTCAAATAATATGGAAGGATACATTTTATCATGAATTTTGGCCAAAAGTGGATGAAAGCATTTGGATCTTCAAATCTTGTGCAAGATAATACATTTATAATGAAGATATAGATGAAAATGATGTACACTTTTGTGGTCCATTGCATAACAAACGAGCAAAAGAATTCAATCCATTCCTTGATGTGAGAAAAGAAGACTTCATTCTCATAGAAACATGTGATGTAATGTACCCTATGTGGCTTCGCATAGCGAAAATTGAAGTTAATTAAACTAGAGAATTAGAAAACATATCTTAAGGTTTAGATACAATATTGGATACCTATTTCAAAAAGGAAAAACATGAGTGATGGAGAACTAAATAGGGATTGTTGGACAAAGTATTGGAGAGAAAATATTGTTGATCCTTAACGTTGGGAGAATACTTCTTCCATTCTTTGGGCTTGGACACCAAAAGGAACTACAACATATGAAGGTTATACCGACGTTCGGCATACCGACGGTCATGCGTCGGCATCGATATGACCATCAAAAAATTTTGGAAAATCGACTAGCCAATGGACATACTGACGCCCTGTTTTAACTGGGCTCGAGAGCAAAAAATCGACATTTACGACATTTTGAAACTAGATCTTCTATTATCCACTTTGCATGCACGAACAACATATCTCTGTTTGTCACTCTTTCTTTCTCTCTGTCTCTCTCCCTCCCTCTCTCTCTCCTGCTCCCTCTCTCTCTCTCTCTAAGCACACCTCTATTTTGTGAAGAGATGGATAGGTATGTGCTTGAAGATGAAGAGGTGTTGCAAAACCCTTGATCTACACCAGCCAAATGAACTCCAGGAGTATGTGGTGGGCCCTTTTAGCTTGCCAATGCATGTATTAGACACCCTATGTACCTTGGAAGATCACTCTCAAAAAGATAGATCAAAACAGATAAGTTGGAGTTAGCTCAGAGGTGAAGAACTTGCTATTTTGGTTCATACACCTGTCGAGTGTTTTGCATAATTCTCTGAGCACATCAGCAATTAGCTTAATTCATTTTGGGGAAGTCTAGTTAACTTAAAGAGCTAACTTTAAAGAGTAATCTCATCAAAAAAATAATGATCCACACACAGAGAATGATGTCTAATAAGTGATGACATGATCCCGATTTTTATGGGCTGCTACAGTAATGAGACCAATGAGCAGTAAAATGAACATAACTCAAGATTTAATAATCCAATTATTATGAGAATTTTTATGCTTATATTAGACAATATGCAAATCTAAAAAGCTTCAAATCATTGAATTTGGGTGAGTATACACAGAGAAACGGATCTGACAAGTTGAGTAAAAAAAGTCGGGTACCAGACAGAGAAGTGAAAATGAACAGACAGGGCTGACTTCAACTAAACATAACTGAAAATTGAAACACTCAAATGAAATGAAAATTGGTGATAATATAGTAGAAGTACAGAGGTAACTTTATCAAGTTAAATCACTAAAAATGATGCAGCAAGCGTAGAGAAACCATCTCTGCAATCTGACTGAGAAAACTAAGAGATATGGCAATGAGTAGTACACTTCATAAGAACATGGAAATATGAACTCAAATGATCATGAAAATGAAAGTATATTGATTTTACAACACAGTGCACTTACTGATACATATGTGTGCCTTGAAACCACACCTTGATATGGCATAAAGCTCAGCTCTTCGAGGTCTTGTCTGAGGTCTCTCTTACCACGACTAAAGCAGCCTTCTATTTATAGTTGAGCTTGGGAGGCTAACTTCCCTCAATCACTCTCCAATCAATTAGTGATTGATTTGATTCTCTATCTACCACAAATCACAAATTCGTGGCTCCTCTTTCCCTTTTTGATCAAGTGGACTCAACCACTTAAGATTCTTTCACTTTTACATTAAGTAAAGTCTTCAAAAGCTACAAGAGGTAGTTCACAAGTGAGCTTTACATTGTCTTCATTTTAAGGCTTCTTCTTTGAATTTATGGGACTTAGGCCAATACTTAGGCTTGTCATAGACTTGCTCCAATAGCTCCCTTCAAGCCAAGTATGCTTGAGGTCTTCAATCTTCCAAGATTACCTACAAACCTATCATAGCCTTGAATTTGCAAAGCTTTGTACCATCCAATGCTTTGGTTAGAATATCTGCACATTGTTGATGAGTGGACACATATGATATTTGAATCTCTTTGATTAGAACCTTCTCTTCTACATAGTGATAATGAACTTCAATATGTTTATTCCTTGCATGAAAAATAGGATTAGCAGCCAAATGAATAGAACTCATATTGTCACCAAAAATAGTTGGAGTTCCAAATTCCAATCCAAGATCTGTGAATAATGTCTTCATCCACATAGGTTCCTGAGCAGCTATGGCAAGACCTCTATACTAAGCCTCTATGGAAGAAAGAGCAACTATAGGTTGCTTCTTAGATGACCATGAAATAAGCTTTGAACCTGCAAAAGTAAGATATCCTGAAGTGCTCCTTCTATCTTCCTTGGAACCAGCCCAATCTGCATCAGAAAATAGCTTCAAACCTAAATCAGATACATAAGGATAATAAAGTCCTTCATTTATGGTTCCTTTGAGATACTTCAAAATCCTTTTGGTAGCATCCATGTGTGGTTTCCTTGGTGTGTGCATAAATTGACTTAGCACACTCACACTGTAACATATATCTAATCTTGTCAATGTGGCATAGTTGAGACTACCCACTATACTTTGATATGATGTGATGTCCTCTATGAGTTCACCTTCATGTGAGATCAATTTGTGATTGACCTCCATTGGAGTACCTGCAATCTTACAATCTTGCATCTTGAATTTTGCCAACATGTCCTTAATGTACTTTCTTTGAGTGAGAAACAAACCATGATCTTTGTAGAAAACTTCCAAACCTAGGAAGTAGGTAAGTGAACCCAAAGCACTTATCTTGAACTCTTCTCTCATCTGATCTTTGATCTTCTTCATACCATTTGCATCATTTCTTGTCAATATAATATCATCTACATATACACATAGGTAGATGATCTCAGAATTACTCTTTTTAATAAAGAGTGAAGGATTTGCCTTGCTTGGTTGAAAGCCTTTGTCCTGCAAGAATGAAACAAGCCTGAAATTCCAAGCTTTTGGGGCTTTCTTGAGACCATACAATGCTTTGTTAAGTTTATACACATAATTAGGATAAACTTGATTCTCAAAACCAAGTGGTTGTGCCATATATACCTATTATGTTATCCAACCATTCAAGGATGCATTCTTTACATCTAGTTGAAGTATCTTCCAATTCTTGGAAGAAGCAATACTAAGTAACACTTTGATTGTCGGCATCTTAGCTACATGAGAAAAATTTTCTTCGTAATCAAGTCCTTGAGTTTGTGCAAAGACTTTTGCTACAAGTCTTGCCTTATACCTGTTTATGGAACCATCAGAATTCTTCTTGAGCTTGTAGACCCATCGTGAGCCTATTACCTTCATAGATGAAGCCTTGGGCACCAAATCCCAAGTGTTGTTTTCCTCAAGTGCTTCAATTTCTTCCTTCATTGCATGCTTCCATTATGTTTTTGCTTTGGCCTCTTCAAATGATGATGGCTCCTCTTGGTTTATGTGTTGTGCTATGTAGATAAAATGTTTAGTTACTAATGAGGTGTCAAACCCATACCTTTTTGGTTTTTTCTTTTCCCTCATAGATCTTCTTAGGCCATGATGTGATGATTCTGCCTCATGTCCAAGTTCCTGCAATTTTGCTTTACCTTTAGACTTCCGTGCTTTGATCTTTTCCATCTGAGATTCTTCATCATCCTCTGAGGTGTCTTGTTCTTCAATCTTTGGTTGTTCTCTACCAAGCTTTGAAAAATCTTCTTCAAGATCATATGGTAAATTGACCTTCTTGCATGAATCTTCATACCATGAATTGTTCTCATCAAAAACTACATCTCTGCTTACCAAGAATCCTTTGATGGTAGGATTTTATAACCTGTAGCCCTTTTGATTGTTGTCATATCCAATGAATATGCACCTTTCTGCCTTTGGATCCATCTTGCCGAATTCCTAAGGCAGTTTTCAGTTGTTTGATTAGTTAGTCCACAAATAGAACATGGGTTGGAGTCTTGGGATCTCCCCCTACCTTATGTACCTCCTCTTATATGTGGGGGGCCCTTTTAGCTTGCCAATGGATATATTAGACACTCTATCTACCTTGGAAGATCACTCTCAAAAAGATAGATCAAAACAGATAAGTTGGAGTTAGCTCAGAGGTGAAGAACTTGCTATTTTGGTTCATACACATGTCCAGTGTTTTGCATAATTCTTTGAGCACAACAATAATTAGCTTAATTCCTTTTGGGGAAGTCTAGTTAACGTAAAGAGCAAACTTTCAAAAGGAATCCCATAAAAAATAGTGAACCACACACTGAGAATGATGTTTAACAAGTGATGACATCATCCTGATTTTCACGAGCTTCTACAATAATGAGACCAGTGAGCAGTAAAATGAACATAACTCAAGATTTAAGAATCCAATGATTATGAAAATATGTATGCTTATACAAGGCAGGATGCTAAATCCAAAAAGATTTAAATCAATGAATTTGGGTAAGTACACACGGAGAAATAGATCTGACAAGAGGCGTAAAAAAGTCGGGTACCTGATAGAGAAGTGAAAATGAACAGACAGGGCTGACTTCAACTGAACATAACTGAAGGTTGAAACACCCAAATGAAATGAAAATTGGTGAGCATATAGCAGACTTATAGAGATAATGGTACCAAGTTAAATAACTGAAAATGATGCACCAAGCTCAGATAAACCATCTCTGCAATCTAACTGAGAAAACTAAGAGATATGGCAATGAGTAGTACACTTTACAAGAACATGGAAATATGAACTCAAACGATTATGAAAATGAAAGCATAATGATTTTACAACACAATGGACTTACTCATACATATGTGTGCCTTGAAATCACACCTTGATATGGCAGAAAGCTCAGCTCTTCGAGGCCTTCTCTGAGGTCTCTCTAACCACGACTAAAGCTGCCATCTATTTATAGTTGAGCTTGGGAGGCTAACTTCCCTCAATCACTCTCCAATCAATTAGTGAATGATTTGATTCTCTATCTACCACAAATCACGAATTTGTGGCTCCTCTTTCCCTTTTTGATCAAGTGGACTCAACCTCTTAAGATTCTTTCACTTTTACATTAGGTAAAGTCTTCAAAAGTTACAAGAGGTAGTTCACAAGTGAACTTTACATTGTCTTCATTTTAATGCTTCTTCTTTGAATTTGTGGGACTCAAGCCAATACTTAGGCATTTCACAGACTTGCTTCAACATATTTTTCTAGATATGAAGATTTGGTAAGTATAACGCACATACTCTAACACTCTTTTTTCTTTCTTTATGTTTTTCCTTTTCTAATATCTTCTCTCTTTAGTTTTGCAAGAGATTTTGGGATCAAGTCTTTGGAAATTCGATGATGGCAGCTTCAAGTGGATTTTGATGACAACGATCCAAACAATTACATCGATGTAAGTGATTGTTTTGTTTCGATTGACATAGAGAGAGAGAGACTTATACATATACATACACACTCGTGTATGTATAAACACACACATGCATATGCATACACACATACATATGCATACACACATACATACATACACAATTCCATATGCATACACACATGCATATGCATACACAAATACACACATGCGTACACAAATGCATATGCATACACATACACAAATACACACATACACATACACAAATGTATACACATACACACATGCATATGCATATACATACACATGCATATGCATACACAAATGCATATACATACATAAATGCATATGCATACAAATGCATATGCATACACACATGCATATGTATACACATGCATATGCATACACACATGCATATGCATACACATGCATATGCATACACAAATCCACACATGCATACAAAAATGCATATGCATACACAAATACACACATGCATACACAAAGGCATATGCATACACACATGCATACACAAATACAAACATACACATACACAAATGTATACACATATACACATGCATATGCATATACATACACATGCATATGCATACACACATACACAATGCATATTCATACACAAATGCATATACATACATAAAAGCATATGCATACAAATGCATATTCATACACACATGCATATACATACACATGTCTATTACACATGTGTATGCATACACACGTACATGCATATGAATGTATCTATGCATATGCATACACACATGCATATGCATGTGTGTATGCATACACACATGCATATGCATACACATGCATATGCACACACATGCATATGCATACACACATGCATATGCATACACACATGCATATGCATACACACATGCATATGCATACACACATGCATATGCATACACACATGCATATGCATACACACATGCATACACATACAAACATGCATATGCATACACTCATGCATATGCATACACTCATGCATATGCATAAACACATGCATATGCATACACACATCCATATGCATACACAAATGCATACAAACATGCATATGCATACACACATGCATATTCATACAAACATGCATAACTGTATCTGCATACAAATGCATATGCATATATGCATACGCACATGCATATGCATATCCACATACATGCATATGCATACAAACATGCATATGCATACACAAATGCATATAAACATGCATACAAACGTGCCTATGCATACACACATCCATATGCATACAAACATGCATAAATGCATATGCATATATGCATACACACATGCATATGCATACACACATACATGCATATGCATACAAACATGCATATGCATACACACATGCATATGCATACACAAATGCATACAAACATGCATATGCATACACACATGAATATGCATACACACATACGTGCATATGCATACAAACATGCATATGTGTACAAACATGCATATGCATACACACATGCATATGCATACACAAATGCATATAAACATGCATACAAGCATGCATATGCATACACACATGCATACACACATCCATATGCATACAAACATGCATAAATGCATATGCATACAAATGCATATGCATATATGCATACACACATGCATATGCATACAAACATGCATATGCATACACACATACGTGCATATGCATACAAACATGCATATGCGTACAAACATGCATATGCATACACACATGCATATGCATACACACATACATGCACATGCATACACACATGCATATGCATACACACATGCATGCATATGCATACACACATGCATATGCATGTGTGTATGCATATGCATGTGCATATACACACGTGCATATGCATACACACATGCATATGCATACACACATGCATATGCATACACACATGCATATGCATACACACATGCATATGCATACACACATGCATATGCATACACACATGCATATGCATACACACATGCATATGCATACACACATGCATATGCATACACACATGCATATGCATACACACATGCATATGCATACACACATGCATATGCATACACACATGCATATGCATACACACATGCATATGCATACACACATGCATATGCATACACACATGCATATACATACACACATGCATATGCATACACACATGCATATGCATATGCATGTGTGTATGCATATACATGTGCATATACGCACATGCATATGCATACACACATACATGCATATGCATACACACATGCATATGCATACACACATACATGCATATGCATATACACATGCATATGCATGTGTGTATGCATATGCATACACACATGCATATGCATGTGTCTATGCATACACACATGCATATGCATACACACATACATGCATATGCATACACACATGCATATGCATACATACATACATGCATATGCATACAAACATCCATATGCATACACAAATGCATACAAACATGCATATGCATACACACATGCATACACACATGCATATGCATACACACATACATTCATATGTATACACACATACATGCATATGCATACACACATGCATATGCATACACACATGCATATGCATACACACATACATGCATATGCATACACACATGCATATGCATACACACATGCATATACATACACACATGCATATGGATACACATGCATTTTAACATCTCCACATTGGATCAGATGGGATCTCCATGTACACTTTGGGGAGCGCATGACCATGACATTTCCAAGATATATCACATACGTAATGGAGCTCTAGTCATGGATGCAGCCAGAAAGTTCATGCATCAGCGCATTCGACAACTTTGCTCCATAGAGTTTGGACATTCTGTAATGTTAAAATGGCGTGAACAGGATAAGAATTCCAGAAATTATATCACACAATCGATATATGAAGAGTGCCCGCCAGCATCTGGGCATCCTATTGTCAGTTCGGAATGGATTCAGCATACGGCACGCGAGGTGATGTCTGATTGATGGTCCGAAGCTCGCGATGCTTTTAGAGCAGGCTTATCGAAGTGTGTATGGTTCGATGTTGAAGAGTGAGAATTTATTCAGTATGAGCAGCAACATTCTCTTGATCGATATTGTCAACAGCGAGATGTGCCGGCCACATGTTTAGAGATGGTTGGAACGTCGCATTTAGGTAGCGGTGTATATGCTACCAATTTGTAAGTATCATTTTAATTATTGAATTTGTTTGTGTTAAGCACATCATGTACGTTCATTTAACATTTTGCATATTTATTATAGGAGTTGGAAGTGGGTCGTCCTTCGACACGAACTGAAGAAGCTTATGGATATCCTCATGGATTGGCTGCACTCTTGTAGGACTTAGAGGGACGCGGTGCAGTGATTTCATGGGAGAATTTATGATTAGGTAAACTTAAAGCTTGTTTTTTTATTTTTAGTTGTTGTTCATAAATGTCATGTCAATTTGTCTCATTTTACACATATGCTTTGTTGTAGGATTGTAGGTGTAAATGTTTTGATCCCCTTGCATATATGTATGGTAGTGCTTTGCCAAAATTTTGTATTACACTCTTATGTGGCAATGATGTACCATAATTTTGTATTCGATTCCTATATGGAAGTGCTTTGTCACATTGCCACAATTTTTTATTACACTCCTATGTGGCAATGATGTACGAGTTTGTATTCGATTCCTATATGGAAGTGCTTTGTCACATTTTGAATTCGGTTCCTATATGGAAGTGCTTTGTCACACTCCTGTACATCCTTCATTTATGGAATATACAACTTTTTGTACATGATTCATGGTTCATTTTTGCTCGTATAAAATCATGTTTTGGTTGCCATTAGAGTACATAACACATGTACTCGGTTTAGAGTTGGGCTGTAGCAAAAGACAACACACACACTGCCCAAAAACATTTGTGCAAATATGGTCGTCGGTATTAGCGTCGGTACACCCAGCAGATGGCTTTACTAACTTTTTGTGAAGGAAATAATGTCGACTAGATGGCTCTCCATTAGCACCAATGGTGACTACAAAGGGATAGTATTGAATACATTCAATCACATGGATTGTTATCATGTATTAAATTTATTCCAGTGTTTTTAAACACCATAAATCTCAAGATCACTCAATTACCTGGATAGTTAACCGTACATTGAATTTAATTAGGTGTTTCTAAACACCATATGTTTTTGAGATAATTTTCTTTAAATGGATAGTTAGAGATTCAATTATATTTTCTTATCATTAAATAATATTCTATGTTATTCATGGATTTTGAGTTTTCTTGAAGTCATTATGTTTTAATATTTTGAAGATATTGATTGAAATGATTGGATCTACATACACACACACGCACGCACACACACACACACACACACACACACACATATATATATATATATATATATATATATATATATATATATATATATATATATATATATATATATATATATATATATATATATATACACACACACATATATATATATATATATATATATATATATATATATATATATATATATATATATATATATATATATATATATATATATATATATATATATATATATATATATATATATATATATATATATATATATATATAAGTTTGAAATTTCTTCATGTATAAATTTATCAATATTTAATATCTCTAAATATATCTTTATAATTTGACATATTGAATTAAATAATTGATATGGTTATATACATATATACACACATTGTGTGCATATGCACACACACAAACACACACACACAGATAGATAGATATATATATATATATATATATATATATATATATATATATATATATATATATATATATATATGTATATTTATATATATATATATATAATTTTTAAAGTAATTCTACTTTTAAAAGATTACATTTGTTTTATCTTTTAATATAATTTTCAATATGTTGATAAAACTAGGATAATCAATTTGCATTTTCGTAATAATAAGGTCAATCTTCTTTTTCTTGGAAGTTCCATACGTAGAGATTGACCCCTAGACAGAAACGCTGAGATCTCTCCCAATTTGCTAAACACCATGCTATGAAAATTTTTACGCATAAGCTAGACACTACTCTCTTTCCAATAAGCTATCTTGCACTCAATTTAGAGCTCTGTAGAGAGAGTAGCATCCTCTGCAAGATTACTATTGGCGAAGAAGATGATGTAGAGAATTGAAGGAGCAAGATAGTGATGGTCACAAGTGTATGCATATTACTTTCATGTATTGTACAAGTGATTTCAAGCCTTTATGTAGACTCTCGAAGTGATCCACGACTTCAACAAGTGGATTTTGAATTCAAGTGAAGGTGCAAATGGTTGTTGGTGGGAATCAATTCACTTTCCTACAATCTAGGAAAGTGAAGATCTAGTTTGATCTATTGTTAGGTGATTGATTGCTTGATTGAACTAGTTTTTAAAGTCATAATAATATGCTCAATGTTGAGTTTTTTCAACTATCTCATTAATATGCTCAATCTTGAGTCTTCTAATTTATATTTTGCTTCTTATATGGAACTTCAATCTTAGTGTGACTAATATGGTTTATAATTAATTTGAGAGGTGAAAGAGGCTGTTACATATACTCAAAACTTTATTTTCTTAATATTAAGAACTAGAATGGTGAGACTACATGAGGGTGAAACTCTAATATTGACCCCTTAAACAATTAAAAATTCTAATATGTATATTGGCAATATGAATATTTTTATCCACTTAGGAAGAGGCTCATTGAGTTCAAAACTTAGTGTTGTAAATTAGGAGCAACTTAAGCCGAAGTCCCTTCCAATCTGCAATATTAGGCATGAGCTAAGATTTGAAGATTTTGTTATCAACAAGAGAAGAAACTATCTAGAGAGCCTTGAATATCAATCTTTAGTCATTTTTTAAGATATTTAAATAACATGAATCATTCAAAAAACATAGAGTTAAAAAATATAGAATTGTCTCAAAATCATGAATAAGTCCCATTGTTTTTGAATAGGCCTTCTAATGTATTTTGATAGAGGCTTATGTTTGAGCATCTTCTGCTTAAATACATAGGGGCTCAGACTTAAGTTTGATGCTCTATTACATTGGATTTTTTGAGAGGCTCAAAGTCAAGTTTGAAACTCTTAGAATATGAAGAAAATAGACTCACGTTCATTGATAGAAGCACAAATGCAAGTTGAAGACCCTCTTCTTTTGAATGGTAGAGGCTTGAACTTAATTTCAAGTGTGGTATGTTGATAGTTTCTCTAATCTATTATCAGAAGGACTCAAACTTAAGGTTGAGCATGTACCCCTACTAAAATTGTGAACTCAAGTTGGAACCATCAACATCATACAACTGAGAGAGCTGAAAGGAATTAATTTCAATTCTCTTAAAAGAAACATTTTAGAAGGAGAGGATCTTAAAATTTGCAAGAATGAAATAGGTTCTAACTTAAGTTTCATATAGCTCCAAATTGAGTTTGAGCTTCTTATCCTTGTAACTCTATAGTTTTTTTAGCAGAATCAAAGTTAAGTTCAAACCTATAATCGTTTGAGACGTAACGCCTCAAACTTAATTTCAATCTATTTCTGAGTTAACATTCTTTCTGGGAAAATTATAGTTTCTTCTATTCATTTGTATCATTTTTTGGGTTCCTTTTTCATGGTATTGAAGAAGAACATGTATCAGTCAAATGAAAGCACTGATGGAGAAAAAGAGAAATAACTGCGAAGAAGAGAGACCGTTGGCGGAGAAAAGAGAATATCATTATTTTTCCATCTTAAAGTTGTTTTTCCATGGGAGATAACCTCACGTTGGCATACACAACAAATTTCCATGGGAGATAACCTCACGTTGGCATACAACAACAAATTGAGTAAAGAGGTGGGCTTCTTTCTTAGCATTTGTTCAAGGAAAACATTATATGGGCCATACTCAAATGATTCCACAAAAGGATCTTATACATTACTTACATTCAAATTTAATTGAAAATATGCCCTACATCTTGCAAAACAAAGGCAAATATGTATCATCATCTCATGTAATGTATGGCTCGCTTCAACCGAGGAACAACTTGAAGGCTAGTTGGGCGACGACGAAAGTTCAGTACCATTCGAGATAGCTATTCGGAACGAACCATGCATCTGGCATGAATGACTCATGTAAATAATCAACGAATGGTGGAGATGACATGAATGTATCGTACATTTTGGATAATAGCTGGAGTTCATATTCTATTGTCGTTTCTTCTTCTTTTCTTTTTATCAAGAAGTTTCATCTTGTGCCCGTATCAACTTGAAAGAAAAACTCCTTAAACCAAATCCATCATTGCGACGAGAAAGGCTCATCCATTCGCTTGATAAGAAAATGACCCATGGATTTCTTTTATTTCTTTAGTTTTTGTTCTTTTTTGTTTGATTTATTACTTACAGAAATCCGGGAAAGACGCCAGATTTTGTTCTTTTCTAGTTCTCAATGTGTTGATTATGGTCTCCGAAGGACGTGGAAAGTTATGGATAAGGTAGGCATCAATCGTCTGAACGTATCTAGATGCACACGCGCACATAGAAACCAAGAACTCAAAGACGTGGAGTTTTTTAAGGTTGGTGTAGAACAATTAAGTAGTCTACTTTATAATGGAAATATCCCATGGACCATGCCCAGGTCCTTTTTATAGCACAAGAGGCCTGAAAGTCTTCATTGTCAATTTTGATCTCTTCAAGGCGCATGAAGGCAGGGTTCAATCTTTTATCATGGATCCATTGGTGTGATGAGCAAGAGAAGAGATGATGAAATACATTTTAGTCATTTTGAAAGTCTTCATTGGCGATTTTGATCTCTTGAAGGCACATGAAGGCAGGGTTCAATCTTTTATCATGGATCCATTAGTGAATTTTGGCCACTCTTGAGGGGTCAGGAAACCTCTAACATTGAAAGAAATTATTATTGTTCTTGCACTACAACATATGAGGGGCATACTGACGCTTCATATATCGACGGTCACAGTCGGCGTCGGTATAGGCCTCGAAAAATCTCACTAAGAGATACCGACGGTCACTTGACCGTCGGTATGACCGTTTTAAATGGATCGTCGGTGTGGCCCACACCCGCCGGTATGTGCGTCGGTATATGCCTCGGTATAGGCGTCGATATGAGCGTCGGTATAAGCCTCGGTAATTTACTGGGAACTATCGGCGCATATACCGATGCCCATACCGGCGCCTATACCGGCGGCGAGTTTTAAACATACCGCGAACCTGAGAGCAAAACTTCACATTTTTGCGCGTGTTTGAGTACTGCTGGTCTTCTGTCGAACTTGCACACGCGAACCAAATTGCGACCTGCATTGTTTTGTGCACACACACACACACGGATCTCTCTCTCTACACACACACACACACTCTCTCTCGGCTTAGATCTCACATCTTGGTAAGTGCTGCACGTACTGTTAGCATTTGTGTTTCTCTATGCTTTAGGGTTGTAATTTCTCTTTTCTTTGATTTTGCAGAAGTTCTTTGGCATCGATTGTTTGGAATTGGACGATAGACGACCTACATTACGCTTTCATGACAACGATTCAAAAGAGGAACATACTTGTAAGTGATTATTTTATTCTCTATTGATATAGAGAGAGAGAAAGAGAGAGAGAGAGAGAAAGAAAGAGAGAGAGAGAGAGAAAGAAAGAGAGAGAGAGAGAGAAAGAAAGAGAGAGAGAAGAGAAAGGAAGATAGAGAGAAGAGAAAGGAAGATAGAGATAGGAAAATAGAGCATACATACACACACACATACACACACATTTACACATTTACACATGCATACATACACACATACATGTACACACATGCATACATACACACATACATGTACACACATGCATGCTTACATACACACACCTATACACACATGCATGCTTACATACACACACACACATATACACACATGCATGCATACACACACACATAAATTTACACACATGCATACATACACACACATGCATACACACATACATACACACACATATATACACATATGCATACATACACATACACACACACATATACACACATACATACACACACGCATATATACACACATATACACACATGCATGCATACATACACACACATATACACACATGCATGCATACACACATATATACACACATGCATACATACACACATATACACACATACATGTATACATACACACACATGTATACACATGCATACACATACACACACATACACATACATGCATGCATACATACACACACGTACACACACATGCACACACATGCATGCCTACATACACATACATACACATACACACACATGTATACACATGCATACATACACACACACACATGTACACATGCATACATACACACACATATATACACACATGCATACATACACACATATAATCCTATTTTTATTTTGAAGTTTTTTTTTACATCAAATATATAAAAATAGGATTAGGGTTTTTACGCTATTCACACATACATACACATACACATAATATATATATATACATGTATATACACATGTATACAGAAATATACATATTTTAGGTATAGATATTTAAGATTAGAGTTTTAGGGTTTAGTATTTCAGATTTAAGTCTAAGTCTTTCTGATAAGGGTTTTAGGGTTTTAATATGTAGATAACATATATACACAAACACACATATACATATAATACATACATACATGTAGATACACATGCATACAAAAATATACATATTTTAGATTTAAATCT
Organism: Ceratopteris richardii; assembly: GCA_020310875.1. Taxonomy (NCBI): domain Eukaryota; kingdom Viridiplantae; phylum Streptophyta; class Polypodiopsida; order Polypodiales; family Pteridaceae; genus Ceratopteris; species Ceratopteris richardii. The sequence goes on along the minus strand of CM035416.1, from coordinate 42,501,012 downwards.
TTAAGATTAGGGTTTTAGGGTTTTAACACCTACATAACATATATGCACACATACACATGCACATATAATACATATATACATGCATATACACGTATACAGAAATATACATATTTTAGGTCTAGATATTTAAGATTAGGGTTTTAGGGTTTAGTATTTCAGATTTAAGTCTAAGTCTTTCTGATTAGGGTTTTAGGGTTTTAATACGTACATAACATATATACACAAACACACATATACATATAATACATACATACATGTAGATACACATGCATACAAAAATATACATATTTTAGATTTAAATCTTTAAGATTAGGGTTTTAGGGTTTTAACACCTACATAACATATATGCACACATACACATGCACATATAATACATATATACATGTATATACAAATGTATACAGAAATATACATATTTTAGCTCTAGATATTTAAGATTAGGGTTTTAGGGTTTAGTATTTCAGATTTAAGTCTAAGTCTTTCTGATTAGGGTTTTAGGGTTTTAATACGTAGATAACATATATACACAAACACACATATACATATAATACATACATACATGTAGATACACATGCATACAAAAATATACATATTTTAGATTTAAATCTTTAAGATTAGGGTTTTAGGGTTTTAACACCTACATAACATATATGCACACATACACATGCACATATAATACATATATACATGCATATACACGTATACAGAAATATATGTATTTTAGGTCTAGATATTTAAGATTAGGGTTTTAGGGTTTAGTATTTCAGATTTAAGTCTAAGTCTTTCTGATTAGGGTTTCAGGGTTTTAATACGTAGATAACATATATACACAAACACACATATACATATAATACATACATACATGTAGATACACATGCATACAAAAATATACATATTTTAGATTTAAATCTTTAAGATTAGGGTTTTAGGGTTTTAACACCTACATAACATATATGCACACATACACATGCACATATAATGCATATATACATGTATATACACATGTATACCAAAATATACATATTTTAGCTCTAGATATTTAAGATTAGGGTTTTAGGGTTTAGTATTTCAGATCTAGAATTTTAAGATTAGGGTTTTAATTAAATATATAAAATTAAATATATAAAAATAGGATTACGTAAGGAAAAAAAATCTGAATATATAAATAAATATATATATAAAATAAGATAATTATATACATAAATAAATATAAAAAGAACTAGTGTTTTAAATAATTTAATTAAATATTTATAATTAAATATATAAAATTAAATATATAAAAATAGGATTACGTAAGAAAAAAATCTGAATATATATTTAAATATATATATATATAGATAATTATATACATAAATAAATATAAAAAGAACTAGTGTTTTAAATTATTTAATTAAATATATATAATTAAATATAATTAAGTAAGGAAAAAATTTGAATATATAAATAAATATATATATAAGGTAGGATAATTATATAGATAATAAAATATGATAAGAACTAGTATTTTAAATAAATAAATATATATACAATACACAAACACACATACTTATATACCTATCTATATTCACATATATATACATATACACATATATATACACATGCATACATATATATACATGTTTTAGTTCTAGGTCATTTGGATTAGGGTTTAAGGGTTTAGGCATACATATAACTTAATTAAGAGGAAAAAAATATGAATAAATAAATAAATAAATATATAAAATAGGATCAATCAAGAAAAAATCCGAATATATAGATAAAATAGGATAGCTATATAGAATAGGGTTTTAAGTTATTTTAGGTATTTAAGTATTTAGGTCTTTAAGAGTTAGATTTTTAGGTTTAATAAAAAAACAAATGTTCTGAAATGTTCTAAAATATCCATATTGTAGGAGATGGCTTCTTTGGATCTTGAAGAGAGAATGACATGTCCTTGCACACAGTGCAAGTATCAAATTTATCGGAAACGAAGGATTTGTACTGTACATGTTAGAGAGTATGGATCCTTTGATAGGAGTCGACTGGAAAACCTACGCTATCATTTGCATGGTCCCCCAGGTGAGTAGATGGACCCAAACGACATTGCACTGGTAACCTCTCATGGACAAAAGAGAGCAAAAAAGGACTTAGACGTAGAAGCAAGCACTAATAATATTACACAGAATGAACATATGGAAGAGATGCTTGAAGCATTTTATGAGATGGACGAAGATCATGATGGTGAAGAAGGTGTCGAGAGTTTCATGGACATAACAGAAATTCCACGATCAGAAGTTAATGAAGAATATGAAAACATGTGAAGATTAGCTCGTTTACCACTTTACAATGGAGCAAAGATATCTGTTCTACGTGCTTCACTCGCGATGCCCAATCTGCAATCCATTTATGGATGGTCAGATAGTAGTGTCACTGAATTGTTCAGGTAAGTGGAGAACAAATTGGCTTTCATTGTTGTATCACAATAACTTCATTTCATAATATCATTTTAATTGCTTATTGAAGGCTTCTTAAAGATCAATTTTTGCCAGAGGGCAATGACATGCCTCCAACACGTGGAGATGCAAAAAAACTTTTACAGTCCATTGGAATGGATTATACTAAAACTCATGCTTGTCTGAATGACTGCATTCTCTTTCGGAATGAGTATGAGCATCTCCACGTATGTCCAAAGTGTGGAGCAAATAGATTTAGAGAAGACATTATAGGCGAAGCAATCCCTGCAAAGGTTCTTCGCCACTTTCCTATCATTCCACGAATTAAGAACATGTTTAGATGCAAATCTATAGCTGAGTTAATGTCATGGCATACAAAGAGCAGGTCTACAGATAATGTAATGTGAGTGCCAGCTGACTCTGATGTTTGTAAGCACATAGATAGTAAGTGGCCAGAGTTTGCTAGTGAGCCTAGGTCCATACGTCTAGGCCTAGCTATGCATGCAGTGAATCCATTTGGATTACGCAGTTCTTTATGGAGCACATGGCCTGTATGTTTGGTGAATTATAATATCCCACCATGGTTGGCCACAAAGAAAGGTCATTTATCATTAGCTCTCATTGTACCAGGTAAGTATAAGGTAAAAAACATGGATGTATATCTTGCACCACTTGTGGAAGAACTACGCATTTTATGGGATGGGATCACTGTGCGTGACATGTCTCAACCTATAAGAAGACGAGACGTGCGAGTGCAAGGCATACTTATGTGGACAATGCATGATTGGCCTGGTTATGGTGAATGTTCATGTTTATCGATTTCGGGTTATCATGCTTGTCCTTTATGCGGACCACGACTCGAAGCACATTATTCCAAAGCACTACGTAAAACTATCTATGAAGGACATCATAGATATTTGCCTGATGGGCATGTTTTACGTGAAGGACAAATTGGTCGACAAGCGCAACACCAAATGAAAGCTAGCGATTGGAAACAACTGTGGGATTTAGAAAGTCCAGTTGCTGGCATAAAACGGTTGTCCATTTTTCATGAACTCCCTTATTGGAGTGAATTGGTGATCAATCATTTGGTAGACCCGATGCATATTTTCAAGAATGTGGGAGAGATTCTTTGGAAAACTTTGATCGAAAAGAAAGAAAGCAAAGCACAAAGGGACGACTTAGAAGAGTGAGGTCGTATGCGAGAGTTGTGGGCAATTACTAAGCCCAACAGAACAGTATCCTTACCAAGAGCTCCTTGGGTGCTTCGCAGGATGGAAGAGCAACAAGTGAAGAAAACAATTTCAGAGTTTCGTACACCTACTGGATGCATGAGATGTCTAAAGATTGCTTTCACACGAAACGACGATCTTGCAGGACTCAAGTCTCATGATTGGCACAAGTTTTTACAGTTTGTGCTCCCTGTAGCCCTAAAAGATTGTCTTTCAGAGGATGTACGAAAAACCATTTATAAAATTAGTTCTTTAGTACGGTGGATATCTTCTAAAGAGATAAATAGAGATAGCATAGAGAGTGCGAAACTCAATGCTATCGAGGCTGTTTGTATGGTAGAGTTGATGGACAATCGATTGTCAGTTCAGAGTGGATTCTGCACACCGCACGTGAGTTCATGTCGCATCGACGATCCGAGGCTCGTGATGCATTCAGAGAAGGCTTACCAAAGCCTGTATAGTTAGATGCTGAGGAGTGGGACATGATTCGTGACGAGCAGCAGCAGACTCCTGATCGATATCACCAGCAGCCAAAATGCTGCAGCCACACGTCTAGACACGATTGGACCGTCACATTTGGGTAGCGGCGGATATGACACGATGCGTCATGAGTTTGTAAGTACCATTTCATTTATTGAATTTATTTGTGTTAAATTTCTCATATATGTTTCTCTAATCTTTTTATATTTGTTTCAGGAGCTGGCAATGGGTCGTCCTCGAACACGAACGGAGGAGTCTTACGGATATAGTCATGGGTCGACTGCACTATTGCAGGACTTGGAGGGACGCGGTGCGGTAGTTTCATGGGAGCATTTACGATGAGGTAATTAATTTATAAACTTGGTTTTTACTTGTTGTTTGTAATTTTCATGTGAATTTATCTCATTCCATTAATGTTCTTTGTTGTAGGACTGTTGATATGGAACGTTCTTTGCATGTGTATGGAAGTGGAAGACCAATATTTTGTATTTGATTTCCATATGGTAATACATTGCTTTGCCACATTTTGTAAAAGTGTCATATATGACAGTGGTTTGCCACACTCTTGTACATGCTTCATTATTGAAATATATAACTTCTTTTGTACATGGTTCATTGTTCATTTTGATTATCTCTTTGTACAATAATACTCTATTTCATGAAATCATATTTCGGTTGTCATTAGAGTATACATCACATGTACTCGATTTTTTTTGGGCAGAGTGTATTGTCTTTTGTTAAGCAACATCATGGTAATGTTGCTGTAGCAAAAGACAAAACACTCTGCCCCAAAAAAATTTTGCAGGTATGGTCGTCGGTATACACGACGGTACTCCCAGTAGTGTCATCGGAATAACCATCGATACACCCAGAAGGCGACAGTATAGGTGACAGTACTTCCAGCAGAAGCCTCGGTATGTATGCCGGTATTACCGACGCATATACCGATGCCTATACCGACGCATATACCGACGCCTATACCGACACATATACCAACGCCTATACCGACTCTTTGGTACCGACGCGGAAACCGACCTTTACACCGGCGTCGTGGCAAATAAAGCCGTGTTCATCTTCCTCGGTAAAAACCTCAGTATACCATCGATCTGTTGTAGTGTTGAAGGTTAATTAAGTTCTTTTTAGGAAGAGGCCTTGTCCCTCTTTTTCTTGTTTTTCTCTTCTTGTGTTCTCTTCGAGATGGAGGGTCTTGACATTGAAGTTTACCCTTAAGGTGGCTTTTCCATAGCTGATTGTTTTCCTTTGTGAGAAGACTTCTTTGGAAATGAGTTAGTCTTTTTTGGAAATGAGTTTAGTATTCTTTCACGGATTGTAGATCCAATAATTGAACTTTTGTTGTCCTGGTTGTCTCCATTCTTGGTGGTGAATCCATCCTCTTTGATGGGAGTGTATATCCTTCCTTGTTGTCGTCCATGCAAGTGGAATCCTATGGAGATGATCCCAATGATGGGATAAACTATTTTATTGCCTCATCCACTTTCTTATTGCCTCATCCATGTTTCGATGCTTCAAGGTTACGACTCCGTAGTCGTGAGCTATTAAAGGAGGATAATGTGGTGGAGAAGTGTTAGAAATCCATGAAGTATGATCAAAGAGATTTTAAACGTTGAGACCATGGAAAATAAGTTCATTGGGTGATCATAGGTTGGATTAACACGAATGAATCTTGGAACAAGCTGATCTTTAGAAGTAATCAAAATCTGATTTTGTCGCGAGCGTCCAAGCAGCATGGCATTTAGTTATTCACTTACTCTTTTCTGCAATTCCAATCATTCTTAAGAGAACTCATTTAAATTCTTCTCTCTACGTTCTTGCAAAGTGGGAATCATAAAAAATGACTCCATTTGATTTCCTATTTCTAGCTTTAGGGAATTTAACAAAGAAAATCACCAAGAAGCCAAAAAGCCATCTGGAATATGCGGACAGAGAGATATGCATTCAACTATGGTAGTTAACCAAGAGAATGTCCACATAAGCTTCCCTTCATCTCCTGACTTGAGGGATAAGGAGCTTCAAAAGTTCTCACCCTTCCCTCCTCAAACATCATAGAGTTTGTGTTACAAAGAATAATAAGCTAGAAACCAAGTGGCTCCTGCATGAAAGGGATGATAAAACTATTAAGATCCTTATTTCATGTTAGTTACCTTTATGGATATATTATGGAAGGGCGGATAAGCCTCTGGTCTTCCTCTGTATATTCCATTTGCTTCAACCTCATCCTTTGTTAATATATTTCATATTTCTCTCTATGAGAATCTTCCAATAGTATTTTTGCTATATATATCTAGAACATACAACACAAGTCGCATGACCAGCTCATGCAAGTCTGTTGGAGTTAGATGTCTACGAAAGCACGCGAATAGCACAAGGAAGAAGAAGAAGAAGGTTGGAGCACAACACACAATAATAAAATGTATTACCACTAGAATGTACAAAGATTAGTAACCTCTTAGGGCTATAGCTGTATATACAAGCCAGGTGAAAAAAACCTCCTAAAGAGGGAAAAAGCTTCCCCGGAAATCCTAGTGCATTCACACACATCACTACCTAAATAGATCAACAAATCCCCCTTGCGAGTGATGCAATGAACAAGGAGCTTGCACTCATGTATAAGGAGGTGCCAAGCAATGTGGAATCCATCCACGAAAGGAAGTAAGCCCAAAGCATTGAGAAAAGCTTCAAACTTCTCCCTGGGCACAACCTTCGTGAAAAGGTCTGCAATGTTCTTCTACGTGGGCACATATGCCAAGCTAATCTCTCTAGCAAAGAACCTCTCCTTGACATAATGATAATCCACCTCAATGTGCTTAGTGTGAGCATGGAACACATGTTCTTTGCAACTTCCAATGCACTCTGACTATTAGTGAAGATGGTGGTGGCAGAAGATTGACCAACACCCAAATCAGCCATAAGGCATCTGAGCGACACACACTCAAGAGTCACTATGAAAGCTGCCCTATACTCAGCATCACAACTAGAAGTAGCCACAGTAGGCTATTTCTTCCTTAGCCAAGATATGCATAAGCTACCAAGCATGAAGCAGAAACCACTAGTGGACACACAAGTGTCATAGCAACCAGCCTAGTCAGAGTCATAAAAAGCATGCAAATCTAGTGGTAGCGATCCTCCCTTGGGATAAAACAACCCAAGTAGCCGGGTACCACTCAAGTAGTGAAAGATGCGCTTAACCACCTGCCAATGCTTGACACTTGGGCAATGCATAAACATGCTCATCTCTGAGACAACAAATTGAATATATGGCCGAGTAATGCATAAGTAAATCAAGCATCCAACAACTTGCTGATAGAGGACAACATCAAATGCATCTCCAGCATCAGATATGGAATGATCTGCATTGTCATCTAAAACTTGCAAAGGCTGAGAAGTTGCCTCATTAGGACCAACACTAGACTGTGCAGCTATAAAAAGAGATAGCAAAGTATCATACATGTCTTTGGAGCTAACAAATGTCTCCTTCATACATGAAAGTAAAGGGTGAATAGCATCTTCCACAAAAACAACATCACAGTTAACCAAAATGCATTTAGTCTATGGATGATACAAACCATGGCCTTTTCTTTCAGAACTCTACCCAACAAAAATACATTTTACTGCTTTAGCATCCAATTTCCTATGATGTTGTTCAATCACTAATGCATATGCCAGACAACCAAAAACACATAGATGAGCAACAGATGGCTTGCGACCATGCAAAGCCTCATATGGAGTGATAGACGATTGTTCTTTAGTGGGACACCTGTTAAGATACATATGCTTCACACATGAGAGCCTCAAGCCAGAAACTATTTGGTAAAGCCTGAATTTTGACCATACATCTCCATGAGTGACATGTTCTTCCGTTCAACAACTCCATTTTGTTGAGGTCTATATGGCATCGTACACTAATGTTTTATCCCACGTTTAGCCACAAATGCATTAAAGTCACAAGACATATATTCCCCCCCTCGATGAGAATAGAGGGTGCCAATTTTACATGCCGATAGATTTTCAGCCAAAAGCAAAAACTGTTTAAAGGACATGAACACTTTGGACTTTGCTTTGACTAGACATACCCATGCATGCCTAGAAAAATCATCAATGAAAGTCATGAACTAAAGATAGTTTCGAAAAGAAGGTGTCTACATAGGACCACAAACATCGTTGTGTACAAGCTGCAATATCTAAGAAGCCCGAATTGAACCATCTTTTGGAAAGGAGGAATGCTGCATTTTGCCTTCACAGAAATGTTTTTCGTATGCCTCAAGTTTGGGTCAAGAGGAAACCATTTTCAGATTTTTGTAGGTGTAGCAAACTAGCAAGGTTCAGATGACCAAGGCGTGCTTGCCAAAGCTCTGCATCTGACATAGCCTGAGAATCATGTACCACACATGTTGAATCATTCACAGAATTTTCATAATCTATGAGCTTGTACATACCATGAGATAAAATGTTAGAAGAAATAATCACATCGCCATTTGATAGATCATGAGTTGTACATCTGTCATTAAGAAATTTCACAACCAAGCCAATCTTGGCTAAGGCCGAAACTGATAACATATTCTTCTTGATCCCTAGCATAAATAAAGCATCTGAGAATGTAAAAGAACTACCATTAGTGGTAGTCCGAATGATCTTACCAACTCGCATAATAGGATAAGAGGAGTTCTTGGCACATGTAACAGTATTCCCTGTAGGGGCAGGCTTCAGTGAAGAGAATAAATGGCACTACGAGGTAATATGTTTGGTCACCCCACTATCAAGGTACCAAACATCTGAGTCTACTGCAGATATGCACTGCGCATAAGAACATGGGTCAAAATTGCAAACAATAGTTAATGCCCATTCTTCATCCTGCACAAGATTAGCAGGCTCTGTTTTTGGTGTACATGCCTTTGCAACAACCATTCTGTCCTCTTTCTTCTTTGCCTATTTAGCAGCCACTTTTGGATAGCTCATAATGACATGATCATTTGCTTTTAGTATTTACAAAAAGTTTTGTTTTTTTTATTTCTTCTCATCTTTTTCTTCCTTCTTCGATTCTACAAAATTAGCAGATTTCTACTTACTAGCATAAGAGCTCCATTTTCCTCTGCTCTTCTGATTAGCCAAGAAAGTTTCATATGCAACATGCATAATAGACCTCTTTTGCCTAGACTAATCCTCTTGCAAGAGAACAAAAACTAACTCTTCAAATATAAAGGCATTTGGATTGCCTTTCATCAACAAACTAAGAGTAGAAGCAAAACTCTCATATGAGTCGGGAAGACCATTCAGAACAGTCTGCACAAGTGAACTGTCAGGAAGGACTTCATCAACAGAAATTAATTGTTCCTTAAAATCCTTAGTCTTTGTAAAAAAAAAATCCATAGAATCACCTTCATTCATGTGCTCACTCTCCAATCGTTTTCTAAGGTAAGCAACACGAGCCTCATTCCTAGCCTGGTACAATGTGGTAAGTGTATCCCGAACATCCTTAGCTTTTTTGCAAGAGCGAATGTGAGGAATAATGGCACGTTTGACAAACAAAGCTATCAATGCATGTGCCTGAGCATCTCTGCCATCCCAACGAATTTTGCTCTGCATTAGGTGTAGCAACAATCGCAGCACGAACAAGAATCTAAAGAATATCAGTATCTTCAATGCCATTTGCATCAGCTTCAATACCTATATTTGCAAGTGTAATAGGACATTTTTCAACACCCTTCAAAATGTTCCACGATCATTTTGCAACCAATACATGTCATATCATATAAGCCCACAGTGGGTAATTGGTACCATCCAACTTATCCTAAACAACCAACCTATGGAATACATCAATGCTTTCAGCCATGGCCACTGACTAAAATACCCTAATGCTAAAAATGATTGTATCTTCAAAAGTTGAAGAGAACTACCTTGACGAGTTTTGTTTGACCTGTAGCAGACTTCAAGATGCTTATAATGGAGAACTGAAACTTGTATATATCTTTGGCACAAAAGGACAAAATAGCATGCACAAGCACTGCAATAGTGCATTTAGAGGCCGAAAGCTGAGATCGTGATTTTGGCACCACAATGTGAGGCCATTTTGATCTCCTAATGAGCCTCAGTATGCTCACCAAATTGCATGCAATTCTGAGACTACGATCGGAGGGGTGTGGATGACACCCTAGATGAAATGACGACCTACTCTGATACCAATTGTTTGAGTTAGACGTCTCTAGAAGCACGCGAACATCGCAAGGAAGAAGAAGAAGAAGCTTGGAGCAAAAAACACACAATACTAAAATGTATTACCACTAGAATGTACAAAGATAAGTAACATGTTAGGGCTATAGGCATATATACAAGTCCGGGACAAAAAACTTTCTAAAGAGAAAAAAGAGTGCCCTCACGATCCTAGTGTGTTCACACACATCACTACCTAAATATATCAAGAAAATCATCAGGTAATTGTGGAGATTCATGAATATTCAATGTACCACGCCGAAATGTCCTTCCAAGAGTACAATGCAATCCCGAAGGTTGGAAGACCCACTATCGCAAACGATGCATCCACCATTTCCAAGTATGATCGCTTGTAATTATGAATGCCTAGAACAAATATCTTGAAGGACAACGGGTCCTAAATCATAAACACATGGTGAATTCTAACTCGTGAATAACTCTCAAGTAACCTATGGCCATAGCGAACACATGACACCTCCCCTTCAATCCCTGTTATGCCTTTCAGGTATCCCGAAACTTTTATGTGCTTACGGAGATATCCCGACGACAGCAGGAAGTTGTATATTTCCTTCCGAACGGATGGAATCGAACACTTGACTGATTATCGACATATGGTTCTTTTTGGATAATAGATAGCGTAAATATGTTATTTTGTTTTCTTCTCCTTTTCTGTTTTCGAAGAAGTTTGACCTTCTGCCTTAATCTTCTTGTGCCCTATTTAACCTGATAAGACAACTTCTTAATTCAAATCCACCACTTCTACGAGACAGGCTCATCCATTCGACTGATCAAAAAAGCGGTCCCTTTTTTTATGTTGATTTATTGTTTGTTTTACACCAATCCGGATTTTCCTAGATGCGATACATTATGATTGAAAAGTTCTTGTAAATGTGGCTCTTATAAATGTGGGGACGTGGAAAGTGGTTGGACCTCTCCCCTCTTGAGGTGGGGCGAGGGTTCAATCCCTGGCAGCAACATGTAAGGGACAGTGTATCTTGAAAAGATTTTGCATGTGGTTGAGGTGCCACCGTTTGTCCATCCCCGCAGTATTATGACCGCCGTTTAACCCAGTCTTGTAAACCCCTGTTCTTGTGGGATAAAGAGGGTCCCATGGGTACTATGCCCTTCATTATACAGTTGCAATTTCGAAGTTAAAATCCGAAGGAGTAGACCTCGGCCGAACCTCCATTATAAAAAAAAATAAAAAAACGTGGAAATTTTCCTAGTTCTTGCGTTCAATGAGAAAGCAAAGCTCGTATGGTGAGGGAATGCCCCTCAGAAAGCGTACAATAATTAGATTGCATGCCAAGAGCTCTTCCCACCCCCAATGTTTTTTAAAATCTACTAGTTGCGCTATCACCGCTTCCACTTATCAAGGTTGGGACTGCTAACCCATTCGAAATACGAAAAATGCAGGTAGTAGAAATGACACATAAAAAATGCCTTGACCGTGCTGCAAATAAGAAAAACAAAAATCCCAAAAACGCAGCAAAAATACATATAAATGCTTAATAGATTTCTTTCGCTTCACAATAATGCATTTACAACCACTAGATACTTTAGAATCTCATTCCCAAAAGTTTACACCAAAAGAGATAACTTGCATATGCAAGAGATGTGAAAAAACCTTCTATTTGGGAATGCAGATGCACAATATTTTGCTTAGAGCTCACAGTTTGGTATGAATTGACTAGAGAGATTTTTCTCACATGTAATTCAAGTGTAAAGCTAACTAACAAATGTTATTTCATGAATTTAGAGGCACTATACACTAAGAGATGGTTATAGAAACTCAAGGGGTTCATCCCGACATTTTAGGAGCAAGATGATCTGCAAACAAAGTCTAATTCATCAATTCATATCACGAGTTTGGTTAAACCAAAAATAATGAAACTTGAAAGATAAATATTAGAAACCTTAAGTCTAACCATAGAAAGTTAAAGTGCATCAAATGGTTGAGTACACATAGAGAAATCATTTCCACAAAATTATTTCAATGGAGGAGATGCAACAGAGAACAGTAGATAGAGATGAACTTTAAGAAGTGTATCTAATTATGTATGCTAATGAGCATATGATACAAGGGATGTGTAGTGGACTAATCATACATATGTTGAGATCATGTTATGCTGAATGATGTGGCTCAATAGCTCTCAAAATGACTCTATTAGTCCCATGGCTAAAACCTTCTCTATTTATACTCAATTGGTGAGTTTGAATTTCCCTCACCTAAAAGTGTTCCTGTACCTTCGAGGTGACATGACTCATGGCTTCAGCTCCCTAACTTCATGAGATTCCATATTCATTAGCTTTTCAATCCAATCATTGATTTGAACCTATTTGATTTGCTTCCATCCAATGTCTTTGTCATCATATCTACATATTGTTGTTGTGTGGATACAAATGAGAGCTGTATCTTCTTACTTATTATTTGTTCTCTGAAATAACAGTACTCAACTTCAATATTTTTTGTTCTTGCATGATAGATAAGGTCCAAATATGTGTGGAGTAGAGGCATTCAACCATAAATATGAATATAGGGTCTTTATCCACATAGCTTCTTGAGTAGGATTTGCAAGTCCTCTGTATGCAACTTCAGTTGATGAGAGAGAAACTGTAGGCTTCTTCTTCGAAGACCATGAAATGAACTTGGAACCTACAAATGTGAGATAGACTGATGTGCTTCTCCTATCATCTTTGGAACATGCCCGATTCGCATCAGAAAATAGTTTGACATCTACATCTGATGTATAAGGGTAGTGTAATCCTTCATTAATTGTACCCTTCAAATATTTCAGGATCCATTTTGCAGCTTCCATGTGAGGCTTCCTTGGAGTGCCCATGAACTGACTTAGCACACTTAGTCCATAGCGTATATCTACTCTAGTTAGAGTAGCATAGTTCAAGCTTCCAACTAAGCTCTTGAAACTAGTGACATCTTCAATTAGCTCAACTTCATGAGCACTTACCTTATGATTTACATCCATGGGAGTACCTGCAACCTTTGTATTTTCCATCTTGAATTTGGAGAACATATCATGAATGTACTTTCTTTGAGTTATGAACATACCTCTTTCTATATAAACCAGTTCTAAACCCAAGAAGTAAGTAAGTAAGCCAAGATCACTAGTCTTGAGCTCTTCTATCATCTGAGCTTTGATCCTCTTGATTCCATCCCTTTATGAAGAGGGAAGGATCTCCTTTGGTCACCAAAGATCCTTTATGTTGCAACCAAGTGACTAATCTATGATTCCAAGCTCTAAGATCTTGCTTCAAGCCATACAAGGCTTTCCTTAACCTGCATACATTTTCTAGATATAATTTATCTTCAAAACTAGGAAGTTGAGCCATGTATACCTCCTCTGCAATCCAATGATTTAGAAAAGGATTTTTAACATCGATTTGATAGATATTCCAATTCTTAGAAGATGCTACACTCATGAGTACTCTAATTGTACACATCTTTGCCACGGGTGAGAATGTTTCTTCATAATCTATACCTTGGATTTTAGCAAACCCCATAGCCACAAGCCTTGCTTTGTACGTGTTAACTGAACCATCAAAATTCTTCTTTACCTTGTAAATCCATCTTAAGCCAATGACTTTCATAGATGGTTTCTTCAAAACATGGCATCTCTCCATTTTGGTTTCTTCTTTACCTCTTCATATGTTCATGTTTCTTCAGAGTTTGTACCCTCAGCAATATAAATGGAATGCTTAGTGAACAAGGAGGTGTCATAACCATACCTTTCTAGTTTCTTTTTCTCTCTAGTGGATCTCCCTATAGTTTTTGGGGATGACTCTACCACATCTCTCATCTGTTGCACTTTAACTTTGCCTTTGGAGTTCCAAAAAATTATTTCTCTTCTTAGAGTCTTCTGATTATCATCAAAATCACTTGAGTCTTCATGTGTATGCTAATTCCTCATTGACGATGTTGGAAATTCTTCATCTAGGTCATAGGGAAGTTTAATTTTCCTCCAATCATCTTCAAACCAAGATTTTTTTTCATAAAAAAACAACATCTCTACTAAGAATGAAACCTCTATTACTTGTATTATATAGCCTATAACCTTTCTAATTAAGGTCATATCCAATGAATATACATCTCTCTACCTCTAGATCCAATTTTCCTCTAAATTTTGAAGGTATGTGTGCGTATGCTATGCACACAAAGATCCTCTAATGATCAAGGGTAGGTCTTCTTCCTTTCTGTGGGATTTGAACTCAAGACCTACCAACTAGGAGTATGATGGGCTAACCACTTGCCCCAAAAGCCATGGTTGAGGATTAGTTCCTAATCCTCCCTCTTAGGGTGTGGTTCAACCATCTCCTGCTAGTCATATCTTGAGTCTAACACTCTCTTCCCCTTTAGAGATCATTGTCCTCAATGATCAATCCTTGATCTCCCCTTGGATTGATGTCCTCACCCTCGCACAGTCTCTTGAACCATCTTGTCCTCAACCTTGGTCTCTTGAGCCTTGCCTTTCCGTTTCTTGGCCACTTTGCCTACAGACTTGCCTTGCTCTCAACCTTGGTCTATTGAACCTGGTTCTCACCCATGCTAGGTATCTTGGATCCCAATCTAGTGTCTCCATTGGAATGCTCGTTCTGAGAGCTTTCCAACGGTATATTACACGTCTAAATCTGACCTACGGATTGGGAGATAGACTCTAATCTATGTTGAACTCACCTTTGAAATCGACGCGCACGCCTTCCTTCAACTTCGCCCAAGCCTACTTCCTATGCTCTGATACCAATTGTGGGATTTGAACTCAAGACCTACCAAGTAGGAGTATGATGGGCTAACCACTTGCCCCAAAAGCCATGGTTGAGGATTACTTCCTAATCCTCCCTCTTAGGGTGTGGTTCAACCATCTCCTGCTAGTCATATCTTGAGTCTAACACATTCCATGCTTCATATGGTGTCATCCCAGCCAATTCTTTGGATGGGAGTCTACTTATTAAATAGGTGGTTGTGGCCATAGCCTGTGCCCATAGGTGATTGGGCGACCTCTTCTCATTTAGCATTGACCTTGCAACCTCCACTATTGTTCTATTCCTTCTTTCTACCACTCCATTTCAGTCTAGAGTATACCTGGTTGTAATCTCTCTTTTTATTCCTCTCTCTTGGAGACAAGCATCAAGTTCCTGGGTTAAATAATCTCCCCCTCCATCTAACCTTAGCCTCTTCAAAGTCTTTTCTGCTTGATTTTCAACAAGTGCTAGGTATTTCTTGAAACAAGAGAACACTTGATCTTTGTGCTTCATAAAATATATGATTGTCCATCTGCTACAATCCTCAACAAAAGACACATAATATCTAGATCAAGAGATAGATGCATACTTGCTTGGCCCCCATACATCTGTATGGACTAGCTCCAGTAGGTCTCCATTAATGTATCCCTTCTTTGGAAATGCTTGCCTATGAAACTTGCCAAATTCACAAGGACAACATTTGTAAATCATATGTTCTTTGGAGATATTGGGTAAACCAAGCACCATCAAATCCCTACTTATTTTCTTCAGATCCCTTTCACCTATATGAGCTAACCTTTTGTGCCACGTTTCCAATTTTAATAGTGTTGGACTACCATAATTGAACAAAGCAATGTCCCTAGTATCTTGGAGCTCAAGTGTAAATAGTCTACCTCACTTTTCTCCTCTTGTAACCCTCTTGCAATTCTCTTGAATCCTTTATGTGGATCCTCAACGAATGCTCCATCCTTTGTAAATCTGACCTGCAATCCTTTCTCACCAATCTGACCAACACTTATGAGATTTTTTATTATGGTTGGCACATAAAATACCTTGCCGAAGGTTCCTATTACCATTTGAAGTATTTACACTAACTATCTTCTCTACTCGATGCCTTCTCTCATCTGTGCTCTAGTGGAAGATATGAAAGCAGTGGAGGAGATTGCACATGCACTTGTGGACTCTAGTTACATTTGTGGTCCTTGTTGATTTGAGCAGCTATATATATATATATATATATATATATATATATATATATATATATATATATATATATATATATATATATATATATATATATATATATATATATATATATATATATATATATATATATATATATATATATATATATATATATATATATATATATATATATATATATAGGCATAAGTTTGGGAGGAGAGTCACCTCTCTAGCACGTGGTGTTCGTAATTCTTAGTTTCTTGCATTGGTATTAGATCTCTAGGCAAGCTACCATGGTGACCTTCGCTCATCATTTTCCTCATGGTTTCATGGTGATCTTGATGGCATCATCACTCTCTTCACAAACTCCCATGGAGGCTGAGCACTTAGATTTTGATCCCTTTTTGTTTGGAAAGCTCTCTATGTGACCTTGACTATTTGACGTGCTATTCGAATCTCGGTGCATAGAGGCAATGTTGATTTTTGATGGCGGTACTACCCGTTTTGGCCATTTTGGACCATAAAACAAGGTCATAATTTTTTTTAGACCTTCAAAAATTACACTAAAAATAAACAAAAGGTAAACCTTCAAAATTGAAGGGCATGGTAAACTGTCAAAATACAACACTGCACAGAGGGATACATGCATCTCTCCCCTCTATGTGGCCTTGACTGTTTGGCGTGCTATTTGAATCTGAGTGCACGAAGGGATACACGCACCTTGTTGGAGTTAGACGTTTGTGGAAGCATGCGAATAGCACAAGGAAGAAGAAGAAGCTTGGAGCACAAACATACAATACTGAATGTATTACAAGAGAATGTACAAAGATAAGTAGCCCATTAGGGCAATAAGCGTATATACAAGCCGGGTGAAAAAAAACTCCTAAAGAGGGAAAAAAGTGCCCTGGTGGTCCTAGTGTGTCACACATCTCTACCTAAATATATCAACAAATCCCCCCTGGGAGTGATGCGGTGAACAAGGAGTTGGCACTCATGTATAAAGAAGTGCCAAGCTATGTGGAAATCACTCCACAAAAGGAAGTAAGCCCAAAGCTTTGCGGAAAGCTTCAAACTTCTCCCTAGGCAGAGCCTTCGTGAAAAGGTCTGCAATGTTCTTCTGCGTGGGCACATATGCCAAGCTGATCTCCCCAGCAGAGAACCTCTCCCTGACATAGTGATAATGCACCTCAATGTGCTTAGTGCGAGCATGGAAAACAGGGTTCCTCGCAACTGCCAATGCGCTCTGACTGTCAGTGAAGATGGTGGTGGCAGAAGACTGACCAACACCCAAATCAGCCATAAGGCATCTGAGCCACACACACTCAACAATCACTATGAAAGTTTCCCTATACTCAGCCGCACAACTGGAAGTGGCCACAGTAGGCTGCTTCTTGCTCAACCAAGATATACATGAGCTACCAAGCATGAAGCAAAAGCCACTAGTGGACACACGAGTGTCATAGCAACCAGTCCAATCAGAGTCAAAAAAAGCATGCAAATTTGGCGGTAGTGATCCCCCCTTGGGATAAAACAACCCAAGTAGCCGCGTACCACTCAAGTAGCGAAAGATGCGCTTAACCGTCTGCCAATGCTTCACTCCTCAGCAATGCATAAACCTGCTCATCTGTGAGACAGCAAACTGAATATCTCGCCGAGTAATGCATAAGTAAATCAATCATCCAACAGCTTGCTGATAGAGAACAGCATCAAATGCATCTCCAGCATCATGAAGACTCAATCGTAAACCTATCTCCATAGGAGTGGCAATAGGCTTACAGTCTTCAAGGCCAAAACGCTGCACTAATGTGTCAATATATTTCGTTTGACACAAAGCCATTCCACCATCAACTTGCATAAACTGAATGCCCAAATAGTGATGCAAATGCCCCAAATCAGACATCTCAAATGAGGCATGCAAATCAGCCTTGAAATCAACAATATGCTCCTCAATAGGACCAATGAGCAACATGTCGTCAACATAGACAACAATGATCAGAAGCACATCATTAGCACGCTTAACATATAAGGTGCTTTCAATTGGATTGTTCTCAAAACCATGTGCAACCAGATAGGCATGTATCTTCTCATACCAAGCATGTGGTGCTTGCTTTAAACCATATAATGCCTTTTTTAACCTGCACACCTGGTTTTCATGCCCTTTCTGCACAAAGCCACGGGGCTAAAAAACATACACTTCTTCATGCAAGTCACCATTCAGAAATGTTGTTTTAATGTCCAACTGATGTACATTCCAACCATGATGGGATGCAAGTGCATAAATACTCCGAACAGTAGTCATAGGGCATGTAGGTGCAAAGGTCTCATCAAAATCAATGTCTCTTTCCTGCGCATAACCCTTTGCAACAAGCCTAGTCCTATACCTGTCAACAGTACCATCAACTTTACGCTTCAACTTGTATACCCACTTAGTGCTAATGGCCTTCTTGCCAGGAGGCAAGTCACATAAAGACCATGTACCATTCTTCATTATAGCATCATATTCAGATTGCATAGCAGCCATCCAATTTTCTGAATTTTGTGCTTCATCAAAACAAACAGGGTCATTCTCATCACAGAGACTAGACGCAGCCATAGCATAGCAATCTGATGCAAAGGAGGCACTATGAGAGCCTGAACGAGTACGATATGACAAAGGTGCATCTAATTTGCTGTCACACAAAGTCTGCACCAGCCATTTTGGCATAGTTTTTGCCTGCTCAATATCAGCTCTCTCATCAACAAGTACATCATGTAAATCTGCATCAAAAATGGAATGATCTGCATCATCATATGAAACCTACAAAGGTTGAGAAGTTGCCTCATTAGGACCAGCACTAGACTGTCCACCTGTGAAAAGAGGCATCAAAGTATCATACATGTCTTTGGAGCTAACAGATGTCTCCTTAGTACATGAAAGCAATGGCTGAATAGCATCTTCCACAAAGATAACATCACGGCTAACCAGAATGCGTTTAGTCTGTGGATGATACAGACGACAGCCTTTACTTTGAGAACTGTACCCAACAAAAATACATTTTACTGCCTTATCATCCAATTTTCTGCGGTGTCGTTCAGGCACTAGTGCATATGCCAAACAATAAAAAACACGCAGATGAGAACAGATGGCTTGCGGTCATGCCAAGCCTCATATGGAACAACACTGCTTTAGTGGGACACCTATTCAGTACATATGTTGCACACATGACAGCCTCAAGCCAGAAACTATGAGGTAAAGCTTGACTCTTGACCATACACCTCGCCATCTCCATGAGTGACATGTTCTTCCGTTCGGCAACACCATTCTGTTGAGGTGTATACGGCACTGTACACTGATGTTTTATCCCATGTTCAGCTAAAAATGCATTAAAATTAGAAGACATATATTCCCCCCCTCGATCAGAACGGAGGGTGCCCATTTTACATGCTGACAGATTTTCAACCAAAACCAAAAACTGTTTGAAGCACATGAACACTTCGGACTTTGATTTGAGTGGATATACCCATGCATGCCTGGAAAAATCATCAATGAAAGTCATGAAGTAAAGGTAATTTCCAAAAGAGGGTGTTTGCATAGGACCACAGACATCACTATGTACAAGCTGCAATTTCTGTGTAGCCCGAACTGAACCATCTTTTGGAAAGAAGGAACGCTGCATTTTGCCCAAAATACAGCCTTCAGGAACATGTTTTCTAGGTGCCTCAAGTTTGCGCAAAGAGGACACCATTTCAGATTTCTATAGGCATAGCAAACTAGCAAAATTCAGATGACCAAAGCGTGCATGCCAAAGCTTTGTATCTGACATAGCCTGAGAATCATTTACTGCACATGCCAAATCATTTTCAGATCTTTCATAGTCTATGAGCTTATATAGCCCACGACATAAAATGCCAAAAGCAATAATCACATCGCCATTTGACAGATCATGAACTGTACACCTATCATCAAGAAATTTCACAACCACGCCAATCTTGGCTAATGCAAAAACTAATAACAGGTTCTTTTTTATCCCTGGCACAAATAAAGCATCTGACAAAGTGAAAGAACTACCATGAGTAGTAGTCAAAATGATCTTACCAACTCTCATAAGAGGATAAGAGGAGTTGTTGGCGCATGTAACACTATTCCCTATAGGGGCAGGCTCGAGTGAAGAGAAGAAACTACGTTGTGAGGTAATATGTTTGGTTGCTCCACTATCAAAATACCAAACATCTGAGTCTACTGCAGACATGCACTGCTCATGAGAAGATGGGTCAAAACTGCAGACAGTAGTAAACGCCTATTCTTCTTCCTGCAAAAGATTTGCAGACTCTGTTTTTGGTGTAGAGGCCTCTGCAACAACCATTCCAGCCTCTTTCTTCTTTGCCTCTTTAGCAGCCAGTTTTGGACAGTTCTTTATGATATGATCATTCCCTTTACAGTACTTACAAAACAATTTCTGCTTTTCTGATTTCGTCTCATCTTTATCTTCCTTCTTTGAATATTGAGAATTAGCAGATTTCTGCTTACTAGTTGAAGAGCTCCATTTTCCTTTGCCCTTCTCACTAGCCAGGAAAGCTTGATCTGCAACTCGCATAATGGATCTGTTCTGCCTGGACTGATTTTCTTGCAAAAGAACAGAGACTAACTCCTGAAATGATAAGGCATTCGGATTGCCTTTCAACATCAACCGAAGAGTAGAAACAAAACTCTAATATGAATTAGGAAGACCATTCAGAACGGTCTGCACAAGTGAGCTATCTGGTATAACTTCATCAGCAGAAATCAATTGTTCCTTCAAGTCTTTGATCTTCGTTAGGAAACTGTCCATAGAATCGCCTTCATTCATGTGCTCACTCTCCAACTGTTTTCGGAGGTAAGCAACATGAGCCTCATTCCTAGCTTGGTACAATGTGGTAAGTGTATCCCAAGCATCCTTAGCTGTTCTGCAAGAGCGAATATGAGGAATAATGACACGTTTGACAGACAAAGCTATCAATGCATGTGCTTGGGCATCTCTACCATCCCGCCAAATCTGCTCTGCAGTGGGTGTAGCAGAAACAGCAGCACGAACAGGAATCTGTGGAATATCATCTTCGACACCATCTTCATCAGCTCCAGCACTTGTATTTGCAGTACCTGTAGTCAGAGGTGTAACAAGACGTCTTTCAACACCCTGCACAATGTTCCACAATCCTTTTGCAACCAATACATGTCCCATCATATAAGCCCACAATGGGTAGTTGGTACCATCCAACTTATCCTCAACAGCCAACATACGGAATACATCACTGCTTTCAGCCATGGCCGGTGACTAAAATACCTTGATGCAGAAAATTGACTATATCTCAAAAAGTTGAACATAACTGCCTAGACGAATTCTGCTAGACCTGTTACAGACTTTGAGATGCTTAAACAGGTGATCAAAAACTGGTATATACCTTTGGCACAAAAAGACAAAATAGCCTGCACAAGCACTGCGATAGTGCCTTCGGAGGCCGAAACGAGCTCAAATCGCGATTTCAGCACCACAACGCGAAGCTGTTTTGATTTTTGAAACACCCTGAGTATGCTCACCAAATTTCGTGCAAATCTGAGACTACAAATGGAGGAGTGTCGATGGCACCCTAGATGAAGCGATGACCTACTCTGATACCAATTGTTGGAGTTAGACGTCTATGGAAGCACGCGAACAGCACAAGGAAGAAGAAGAAGCTTGGAGCACAAACACACAATACTGAATGTATTACAAGAGAATGTAATAAGATAAGTAGCCCATTAGGGCAATAGGCATATATGCAAGCCGGGGTAAAAAAACCTCCTAAAGAGGGAAAAAAGTGCCCCGGCGGTCCTAGTATGTTCACACATATCACTACCTAAAGATATCAACACATCTATCCCTAACTTTGTTTTCATTTAAAAAAAAAAGCATACACCATCAGTCATAGGATGCGACCAGTGGGATTCGAACTCCTACAGACAGGCCCAAGGTGTATTGTTGTTACGGGTGAGCCCGCCACCTGTTGCATTCTTAGTTTTTTTTTGTTTTTTTTCTTTGAGATTACAATGAATTTTGGAAAGACACACAAACCTGACCGTGTAAGATAGAGGCACCTATCTTGAGGAATCCGATATCTTTAGATTTTTCGAACCTGTGCAAGTCGAATTTGACTGAGAATTAGCCATCAATGTGCCAGTCATGAGCCATCATTGGATGCGCAAGCATCGAACCCAGTCTTGCGTAATACT
The DNA here is from genome assembly GCA_020310875.1 of Ceratopteris richardii. Taxonomy (NCBI): domain Eukaryota; kingdom Viridiplantae; phylum Streptophyta; class Polypodiopsida; order Polypodiales; family Pteridaceae; genus Ceratopteris; species Ceratopteris richardii. Next base: position 42,478,474 of record CM035416.1, on the reverse strand, counting down.
TTTATTCCCACTAGACCCACCATAAGATTGTATTTCAAGCTTTGAATATACTTCAATATTGAAATTGGCTGCTCTTGTGATCGAGCAAACACCAGCAATACTGAATCATGGCTTAGTTGTGCATAAATCGAACTTCACATGGCTAGCAGATGAATCATTCGTCTATCTGATGGGTTGAACTTATGTGTCTGCACCAAAGATGTTACTTCCATCCAGTTGATGGCTGTCTGATAGTCTCTAAATTTTCATGTTGTTCTATTTCTCTCGGCGTAGTAATATCTAAGCGAACAAAACAGAACTATGGGATTCGAACCTAGCACTAGACAAAGCAAGTGTTCTATGCCAGCAGCTCAATGTTAATTGAATAAAATTTTGAAAATACCATAAGAGATAGCCCCCGGTTCGAACTACTGACCTCAGAACACCGAGGGATCTGAGCCATGTGCTACCTAACTACGCCACATGCATCGCAGCGTTGGATGCTCTTCCTCTTTAATTGGGCCAAAGTCATGCAAGTGGAGGCCTCTAAGGATGGAGAATGGCTCTTTTCGAGGATCAATGAAAGGATATAGCATAATTTAGAGCTAAGTACTTTATAAGTTGATGTTTTCATTTCAATATTTGCTTTGCTTTATGCTTTCATATAGAATACATTGCTATTATCATTGAAGTAGGGTAGGAATCTTCTGAAAACATTTCATGCAATTTAATTAAATCAAAATAGGAGAGCATTGAAGTATGAAAACACTTAGCAAATGTACGCATACATCTACAAATGAATGTTGGTGCATTTCTCCCTTTCAGAGAAAACATGTTTTCTTCTCGCTTGAAAAAGATAGTTAATCCTCAAGTTTATGCACATGAAGATTTATATCTTTTAAAAAATCTAGCAAGTAGAATTTTTGTGCATGGATGATTGGAAACATGCATTTTCAAGCTCAAGAATTTCTTGATTTAAGTTTGGTCCATGAAAGGAGAATGCCGACACGTGCATGCACTCACATGCATTTGCATGCAAGAACAAACATTTGCATATGCATAATTGTTTGTTAAGTAATTGAATACTTATACTTTCATTACCTCCTTTTTCTCACTTGACTTGGATAGCTAGGGAAAATAGCAAACTAGGTAGTTGCAACGCTCCTGGCTCCCATGCAACTCAAGTAGCTAGTTTATTTTTTTTTTCAAGTCCTAGTCCCTTTGAAAGTCAATTGTTCAATTTTTTTGATCATTGGAGTGACAAGAAAATAGGGCTTCTTGAAAGTTTCCATGATGAATCTAAGTTTAGGAGAAAACTTAGAGATTCCTAATGACAAGGTGAGATGTAGTCGTTAGCTTGGATTTAAGAAATCTTACACCCAAGAAGGATGAAAAGAGTTTTCTTAGATACTTGATCACTTCTTAATGAACACCTTTATTTGATATTTTATCCCAAGATGTGATCAAAATCAAATAAAGCTAAATGGAACTTACACCAGGTGAACTTTTAAAGTTCACAAGATAGTTTTTCTTTTCCATAAGTAGCATCCTTGGTAAGGATGAAAAGTGTCAAGCAAAACTATGAAACTTTTGTAAGTTTTTATTTGATTTCATCTCAAAGAGTGATGGAAATCAAAGGTTGAACCTCAACATCAATTGATCTTTGATGTTCAATAGGAAGATGTTAGGTTCCATAGTTGCATCTTTGGTAACATTTCAACTTGCTAAGCAATCATGGAGAGATAAAAGAACTCTTTTAGAGAGTTAACTTTTGGTTTCATTCAAGCTAAGTAATCTTTAGGAAATAAGATAAGTTCCTAAAGACTTGAATCAAATTGTGAACTTTTCATTTAGCAATAAAAAGCTCCAAGATATGGATCTTCAATCCATGAACTTTTCCTAAACATGCTATAAAGTTCAAAGTTGTGCTCATAGTAGCATTACTATTGGATCAATCATCAATAGATGCTTGGACTTTAAACATAATTTTGATTGTCGAAATATGTTTAAAAGTACCCTAGTAAAATCTAAAGATTGTCCAAAAATAATGAATCATGTATCAAACTCAAGAACATGAATCAATATCACATAAATGAAAGTTCAAGTCAAACTTCCATAGTGGAATGGGAAACCATATCCTAAAGGTACTAGTTATTTTCTAGTTTGGTACTCAAGAAATGAACACAAATAAATTAGTCAAGCTTCTAGATATTGTTTGAAGGCTACGAATTTCTTTCAAATATCCTTTTAGCATTGGAAAAGATTCCAAGATGAATCATTTGCTCAAGTTATTTGATTCCCTAGAAGGAATCTCAAGTCCTTGAAGAATAACAATCTTCCAAGTAGTAAGAATAACAATCTTCCAAGTAGTAAGAATGAAATTCTTCAAATAGAAAGTAGTTTATCAAAAGTCCCAAACCACAAGAAGTGGTACTTAAGGTCCAATGGTTGATATCACTTGGAGGTGTATCAAAGATTCTTAGCTTTAGAATCTGAAAGGCATTAGTGCATTCTTAGAATTGAGTGGGGGAAAGATCTCTTAAATCCCGTAGGTAAGCAAAGAAGCTTTCGATAGTTCAAGAGACCTTCAAAATAAAGACTGTCTTTATTTTTATCGCAAGATCAAGCAGACTTGATCAAGCTTGGCCATGATTATCCAAGGCCTTATGATTGGAACTACTCTGCAGTTTGCCCAAGTATTGGCAATAAAAATTCCTTTTGGGAAGTGAATGGAAACATTATGATAAAAGTAATCTGTTCCAAGTTTGAATAGAGTGAGAAATTCCAGCAATGTAGTCTGCAACCGTGAAGACGGTACTTAAGTCTATGGAAGGTAAAACATAATGTTTGCCTATCCTTAAAGGGGTTTTGGTACAAATCCAAAAAGCATCAACGGATGCTTAGACTTATGTAGTAGAGCGATTCCTGTAAAGTCTCAGCCGAGGTAGGTACATAAAGCATTAGTAAAGAAGGGATCTAAAGACAAGAAGTCAAAAGCTCTTGTCACTACAACTTGGTCAAGAATAAACCAATTGAACTTGAATCTGTGAAAAATTCAAGTAATTGGAATTATAACTGGTTTTCATTTGAAAATTGGAGCAAAGAAGAATAGATATTCTATCAAGAGGTTTTACAGTCTCCATGATAAAAGCACAAGATCATGAAACGATCATGTGAAGGAATTAAAACCTAGAATATCAAGTTAGAGGTAATGCCTAGAACTTCTAAATTCTTTTGAAGAGTTGAAGTGAAAAGGTTCTCTATCAAGATATTTTTAGAATTTGGGATAAGTATCACCCACACATCATGTCAATATAAAATAGGGTGGTATGGGACAACATATTTTATACTCAAATTGATGTAGGAAAGCTGGTATGGGACATCTGACCGTGGAATGATAATTATCTTTTAGTTTGAGAATGTATTTTGAAGTTAGATTTACTCTTCAAGAGAATTGAAACTTACAAGGAGAAGTTTAAATTCAAGGAGGATAAAAGTATAATCTCAAGATACTTCAAGATCAAGAAAGCAACAAATATGAAGTTGGTAACTTTGAAGATCTTCTCTTTCAAATAAGGACGTGTTCTTCTTTTAACTATGAAACTTTTCAAGATAAAGTATTGATCAGAAATACTTACTACAGAAGGACTTTGACATTGAAGAGATCCTTTCAAATAAGGAATAGATTGACTAAGTCAAGCATCAAGTTCCAAGTGTAACTTGGAAAATTCAATCCTTTTGACTCAAAGAAATGCACAAGAATTGCAATTATAGTCAGTAGTCATAAACATTGAATATATGCATAATCTTATTCTCAAGTGAAGCATTATTTGAGTAAACACTCATTAGTAGAACCTTCGTGGTTGGACACACTGAAGTTCACTATCACACTAGTATCTTGTGATTGGATGATGTTTAGATTTACTCTATGAATCTTTTTGCGAATCGAGTTCCTTTCTCTTAACGATAGAAAAAAAAAGTCTTCAATACCTTGTTGAAACAGATTGTTAAGAAGTTAAAGTCTTGGGTCATCAAGTATTTGACTCATATCAAGTTTATATCCAAGAAGTTTGAATTAGTTATATAGAGTTTTAGTAATTTCCTTCCGCTTTCCAAATCTTTTGGAATTGACTCAAATATGGTATCTCATTCCTTTTGCAAAAGTTTAGGGTTAGCCGGTTGGAGCTAGATAACTTAATTAAACATCCTAGATAGATGTCCTGTATAAGAACTTGTTCAATCTTCAAAAGATGATAAGTCCAAGATTGAATTGTTCATTTGGGTTTGGTTCTGTTTCTACCATAACTCTCATGATCTAGAGTTCAGTACACTCTAGAACAGTGAAGTTAGGAATTGCTCATCAGCTTGACAATTCCCAAGAACTTAAAAGATAAAGTCTTTGAGAAAAGTATCCTAAGTTGGACTATTTTCATTTTGAATTTGACTTGGTCAAAATATAGTAAGGTTGATCGAAAGTAAATGGCAAACTTTCTCTTACAATTTACATAGGATTTTCAAGTCTATTAGGACCAAGTAGTCCTCAAATTGGGTGAAGAAATCAAGTAACTGTTGGTTGGGAGTCAACCATTGTACAAACATCCAAGTCAGATGTTTGGATCAAACAAACTTCAAGTTTTCCAAATCCAATTCAAGTGAATCAAGAGTTCTCAAAGTCTTGATAGAGATAAGAATCCCACCTTAGTTATTAAGTCCATGCATCAGTCATGCCCAAAAATGAACTAGAAATTGGAATCCATCCATTTCATATGTTTGTGCCTAGATCGCAGATCAAGAAACAATGAAATGGCTAGGGGTGATTTGAGATCTACCCGTATAATTCATTCATACTTTGTACTTTGACCAGTTTATCAAAGTGCAAAGCTAGATGGTGTTTGAATCATTTGGGCTTTAAAGAAAATTTGTAGAGATCAATGTGTGCATGGTATACCTAATGTATCCAAGCAACACATGATCTATAAATGTGGTGCTTGTGAGTTTGGAAAATCTCACAAGTTACTCTTCTCAAAAAAAGGCTACATGCATGAGGACTACTTAGAGCTTGTCCATACAGATGTATGGGGACCAAGTAAGGATCCCTTAATTTTTGGATCAAGGTACTATGTATCCTTCATTGGTGATTTAAGTAAGTGGACTATCTTATACTTTATGAAGCACAAAGATGAAATATTGAGTTGCTTTAAGAAGTATCTTGCACTTGTTGAAAATCAAATAGGAAGAACCCTAAAGAGGCTAAGATTAGATGGAGGAGGTGAGTACTTATCAAATGAGTTTGATGCATTCTTGCAGGATAGAGGAATCAAAAGAGAAAGTACAACAAGGTATACCCCTGAGCAAAATGGGGTGGCAGAGAGGAGAAATAGATTAATTGTTGAAACAACTAGGTCAATGCTAAATGAGAAAAAAATACCTAATTACTTGTGGGCAGAAAGTGTATCTACTACTGTCTTGTTAACAGGTTACCATCAAAGTCTCCTGATGGGATGACCCCATATGAAGCATGGAATGGTAGAAGACCTTCACTTGATCATTTTAGGATCTTTGGATGTGTTGCTTATGTGCATAAACCATCTCAAATCAGAGGTAAGCTAGATCCTAAGGCATAGAAGTGCATCTGCATAGGGTATGACTTGAATCAGAAAGGATACAGGTTTTACAATCCTTCTAACAAAGGATTTAAGTTCAGTAGAGATGTTATCTTTGATGAGAATGATTCTTGGTTTGAAAGTGAATGCAAGAAAGTAAAGTTACCTTATGAATTGGAAGAGGAGTTTCCAAGCCTCACCAAGGAGGAGCCAAACTCGATTGAAGACATCAAATCAGATGATGAGGACATCATCAACCTAGAGGAATTCAAGGCATGGAAATCCAAAGGCAAAGTCAAGATGAAGAAGCTAGAGGACATACCTGAATCATCCAATCAAGCAATCAAAAAATCACAAAGGGAGAGCAAGAAGCCAATGAGATATGGGTATGACACTTCTTTAGTTACTAAAAACTCTATTTATCTTGCCAAAGATTTATCACTTGAAGATCCTTCATCATATGAAGAGGCAAAGACCAAGGCAAAATGGAAGGAAGCTATGGATGAAGAAATTGAAGCACTCAAGGAGAATGATAGTTCGGAGCTAGTGCCAAAGAAGGAGACTATGAAGGTAATTGGTTCTAGATGGATCTACAAGATCAAGAGAAATTATGATGGATCAAGAAGCAGGTACAAGGCTAGACTTGTGGCTAAGGGTTTTGCACAAACCCAAGGAGTTGATTATGAAGAAACCTTTTCACTTGTGGCCAAAATGCCAATCATCAGGGTATTGGTAAGTCTGGCTGCATCAAAGAATTGGAACATGTACCAATTCGATGTAAAAAATGAATTTCTAAATGGCTGGATTTCAGAGGAGGTGTACATGTCTCCCATCTTTCAAAGAGAGAGGGCTGACCGGATCTTTCTTTCCACATACTTATTTTTTTATTTTGTCAAAATCCCTACCCCTTCTACATACTTTGCCTTGTGCATAGATATATAGGGTGAGAGAGAGAAGATGTGCTTATTCCCCTGCTCCCAAGAGAGTGTTGAATGCACAATCAGACAAAGATGTGCACCGGAGAGAGAGAGAGAGAGCAAGAGAGAGAGAGAGATAGAGTTTTGTTTGCATTTTATGTGAGTGAGTGAATGTGACTCCATATGCATATGAGATACAAATGTGCATAAATGCATGTGTATGTGAGCATTTGCATGAGTGTGCATAAATGCATGTGTATGTGAACATTTGCATGAGTGCATATGCATGTGCATGAGTTTGCATAAATGCATGTGTATGTGAACATGTGCATGAGTGCGTATGCATGTGAGATATGTGCAAGAATCCATGTGTATGTGAGCATGTGCATGAGTGTGCATAAATGCATGTGTAAGTAAGAGTGCATGCATGTGCACAAGTGTATGCACATGAGTGAGTATATGAATGTTGTATGTGTGCAAGTATGCATGCATTATGTGTGCATGTGCATGTATGAGATAGAAGGATGCATGTGCATGCATAAGAAATGAGTATGAATACATGTATGAACATATATGTATATATACATGAGCATGCATCCATATGCATGAAAGATGTGTGCATGTATGCATGAGAATGCATGTGTGTTTGTGAGTGCATGCATGTATGTTAGTGAGTATGTATGTATGCATAAGATCATATGCATGGATGAGTGTAAGAATGCATGCATGCGTGTATCTTAATAGGTATGCATGTGTATAAATGCATGGATTTTAGTAAGTGTGCATATGCATGTGATATATGAGCATGTGTATGTATGTAAATGATGCATGTGTATGTGACTGGTCATGCATATGCATGAATGTATTCATGTACTCATTTATCCATGTAAGTATGAGTATGAATGCATGTGCATATATGTAAATGAATGTATGCATATGCATGAGCATAAATGAGTGCATGTGTAATTAAGAGTGCATGCATGAATCTGATAGAGGCATGTATGAATGCATACATATAGATGAATGCATATATACATGCATGTGTGAGTGTGCATATATGTGTGTGAGTGTGAGATCATGCATTTGCATGAATGTAGAATGCATGAATGCATGAATGCATGTGCATGAGTATGCATGAATGCATGTGTGTGAATGTGTGAGAGTGAATGAATGAGAGTGTATGTGTTTAAGTATATGCGTATATATATATATATATATATATATATATATATATATATATATATATATATATATATATATATATATATATATATATATATATATATATATATATATATATATATATATATGTGTGTAAATGAGAAATATCTATACATATGATAAAAATTTAAAGTAATTAATAAAGAACATGAGTGTTTTAATTGTTCATAAAAATTCTTATGTTTTTTTATGAGTACCAAGGTTTTGAAGATTCTTTTGAAAAGAACAATGCACATATCCTCCTAGAGCACAAACCTTATGATTGCACCATAGGACTTCAAGAGGAGCATAAACACCCTTTGTACCAATCTACAAACTATCCATAGAGTAGTGTTTGAGTATGAGTAAGTGAAAGCACATGAACAACACAAGGAAGAAGAAGAATCTTGGAGCACAACACACAATATTGAATGCATTACAAAGTGAATGTACAAAAATAAGTGGCCCGTTGTTGAGATGAGATCCCTCCGGGTTTTTATACCAAGACAGTTTTCTTTAAAAATTTATATCTTTGCTTTTATTGATTATGATATGATGTTTTGTCTGCACAAAGAAGAAATAGAGTTGTGTTTGTTCAAATGTTTGATTGAATGTCTTGATTGTCTAATGAAAAATTTTATTTGTAATTTAAGTGAGGTTTTGACCTAGCTTAACCCTAGAAACCTGTAAAACTTCAATTTTTATCATCGTCAATTGAGAGAGCTATTCTAGCCATCCGTCTTCTTTATGTGTGTTGTTGTATTTGTGCTCTTTGTGTGTGCCTCTTGTTTGCCTCTTGCATGTCTACACACACCCAATAATGGTATGAGAGCAAGTTCAACTCTTTCTCAAGTTTTCATTTTTTTCATCATGGAATGCATGCACTTTTAATAGTTCAAATTGACTTTGGAACATAGAACAATGATTTGAAGCATCTAAAAAAGACACTCAACATTTGCAATAAGGTTTTACCCCCATTCAAAAGCCATTTGTGCAGTCAAAATCACCATCAAAGTGACAAACTGTGAGCTGAAATTTGAGTACTCATTTCAACTTTCATTGAAGTAAAGATCTTGTCACATTCTTATTCTTTAGTGAAATGGTGAGTAGAAATGACTTGTTTGGGATGCTTCAAGTTGAAGATAATCTTTATGGGACCAAGTTTGCAATGTGTTCTTATATCAAGAAACAAGTTTTTATAAACAAACAATTATGGAACATAGTGGCATATCTCAAATGGAACTTCTTCGTCAAGTACATTGGTTAATCCTTATCCATCTACAAGGAAGCAACTTAGATTTGATGGAAAATATGCTCAAGCTCATGCATTAATTGCACTATCTGTGAAGCATCAAATCGTTGTTGGTATACTTAGGTAGTGATGTTTGTGAACACACTAAAATCATGGGGACACTTTTTTCCCTCTTTAGGAGGTTTATTCCCCTGGATTGTATATATGCCTATAACACTAATGGCTCACTTATCTTTGTATATTATAGTGGTAATACATCTTGTGTGTTGTGCTCCAAGCTTCTTTTTCTTCTTCTTCCTTGTGTTGTTCACCTGCTTTTGTAGACCTCAAAATCCAACAATTGATATTAGAACAAGTCAAAGCTTCATCTAGGGCATTGTCAACACATGTCTGGTCATAGTCTCAGAATTTCACGAAAATTGGTGAGCATACTTAGAGCGATTAGCTATCCAAAACATCTTCACTTTGTGGTGTCAAAATAACGATTTGAGCTCGTTTTGGCCTCTGAATGCACTATCATAGTGCTTCCATAGGCAATTTTGTCTCTTAGTGCCAAAGATATATATAAATTTCGGTTCATGCATATAAGTGCCTCAAATTATACTACAAGTTTAGCAAAACGTGACAAGGTAGTTCTATTCAACTTTTTGAGATATAGCCATTTTTTTGCATCAGGGTATTTTAGTGAGTGGGCATGGCTGAAAGCAATGATGTATTTTGTATGCTGGTTGTTGAGGATAAGTTGGATGCTACCAATTACCCATTATGGGCTTATATGATACATCATGTATTGGTTGCAAAAGGACTATGGAATATTATGCAGGGAGTTGAAAAATGTCATATTTCATCTGCAAACACAATTGTTGAAGGTGATGCAAATGGCGTTGAAGATGATGATATTGTTCATGTTCTTGTTCATGCTATGGTTCTTGTTGCACCTACTGTAGAGCAAATTTGTTGGGATGGCATAGATGCTCAGCCGCATGCATTGATAGCCTTGTATATCAAATGTGCCATTATTACTCACATTCGCTCTTGCACAATAGCAAAGGATGCTTGGGATACCACTTTATACCAGGGAAGGAATGAGGCTCATGTTGCTTACCCCCGAAAATAATTGGAGAGTGAGCACATGAATGAAGGAGATTCCATGGAAATTTCTTTGAAAAAGATTAAAGATTTGAAAGAGCAGTTGATATCTACTGATGAAATCTTGCCTAATACCTCACTTGTGTAGACTCTTTATGAATGGTCTTCTAGATTCATATCAGAGTTTTGCCTTGACTCTTTGATTGATGATGAAAGGCAACCCAAATGCCTTAACATTTGAGGAGTTAGTCTCTGCTATGTTGTAAGAAGACTAGTCAAGGCAAAATATGTCCATTATGTGTGTTGCAAGTCAAGATTTCTTGGCTAGTTAGAAGGCAAAAGGTAAACGGAGTTCATTTACCAGTAAGCAAAAATCTACTATTTCTACACAATCAAAGAAAGATGACAAAGACGAGAAGAAAATAGAAAAGCAGATATTGTTTTGCAAATACTGTAAAGGAAATGATCATATCATAAAGAGATGTCCAAAATTGGTTACAAAAGAGGTAAAGCAAAAAGAGGCAAGAATGGTTGTTACAGAGGTCTCTACGGCCAAAGCAGAGTCTCAAACCTTGTGTTGAATGAAGAATGGGCACCTACCACAATTCGCACTTCTATCCCATCTTTTCATGAACAGTGTATGTCTGAAATAGACTTAGATGGTTGGTACTTTGATGGTGGGGCAACCAAACATATTACCTCACACCACAATTTCTTCACTTCACTTGAGCCTACCCCTATAGGGAATACTATCACATGTGCCAACAAATCCACATATCCTGTTATGGGAGTTGGTATAATCATTCTAACTACTACTTATGGTAGTTCTTTTACATTGTCAAATGCTTTATTTGCTAGGTATGAAGCAAAATTTGTAATCACTTTTAGTGTTAGCTAAGATCCGCTTGGTCCAAAAATTTGTTGATGAAAGATGTACAATACATGATCTCTCAAATGCCAACATCATTATTGCTTCTACAATTTTATGTTGTGGGCTGTATAAGCTAACAGATTATGCAACATGTGTGAATGATTCAACATGTGCAGTTCAAAATTCTCAGGCTATATCAGATACAAAGCTTTGGCATGCACACTTTGTTCATTTGAATTTTGCTAGTTTGTTGTGTCTACAGAATTCTCAAATGGTGTCTTCTTTGCCCAAAATTGAGGCACATGGTAAACATGTATCTGAAGGCTATATTTTGGGCTAAAATGCATCATTCCTCCTTCCAAAAATATGGTTGAGTTTGAGCTACTCAAAAGTTGTAGCTTGTTCATAGTGATGTATGTGGTCCTATGCAGACACCTTCTTTAGGGAAGTGTCTCTACTTCATGACTTTCATCAATGGTTTTACCAAGCATGCATGGGTATATCCATTGAAAGCAAAGCCCGAAGTGTTTATGTACTTCAAATAGTCTTTTTAGCTAAAAATCTGTCAGCATGTAAAATGGGCACCCTCCATTCTAATCGAGGCGTGGGACATATGTCTTCAAATTTTAATGCATTTCTCACTAAACATGAGATAAAACATCAGTGTACAATTCCATATACACCACATAGTTTCTAGCTTGGCATGGTCGCAACCCATCTGTTGCTCACCCCATGTTTTTGGTTGTCTGGCATATGCATTAGTGCCTAAACAACAATGTAGGAAATTGGATGATAAATCAACAAAATCTTTTTTTGTTGGGTACACTTTTGAAAGTAAAGGCTATTGTTTGTATCATCCACTAACTAAACACATTTTGGTTAGCAGTGATATTGTTTTGGTGGAAGATGCTATTCAGCCATTAATTTCATGTACTAAGGAGACATCAGTTAGCTCGAAAGACATGTATGACACTGTGCTACCTCTCTTTACAAGTGGAAAGTATAGTGTTGGTCCAAATTAGGCAAATTTTCAGCCTTTATAGGTTTCATGTAATGATGTAGATCATTCCATTTCTGATGGAGATTTACATGATGCACTTGTTGATGATAGAACTCATATAGATGAGGCAAAAACTATGCCTAAATGGCTGGTGTAGACTTTGCGAGATAGCAAACTAGATGCATCTCTATAATATCGTACTTGTTCAGGCTCTCATAGTTCTTCTTTTGCATTAGATTTCTACGCTATGGCTGACTCTAGTCTCTGTGATGGGAATGAGCCTATTTCATTTGATGCACAAAATTCTACAAACTCGATGGCTGATATGCAATCAGAATATGATGCTATTATGACAAATGGTAGCTGGTCTTGTCGTGATGTGCCTCCTCCTAAGAAGGCTATTAGCACTAAGTGGGTGTACAAGCTCAAGTGTAAGACTGATGGAATGGTTGACAGGTATAAACCTAGGCTTGTTGCAAAGTGTTATCCTCAAGAAAGAGGCACTGATTTTGATGAGATCTTTGCTCCTACATGCCAAATGACTACCGTTCGTAGCATCTGTGCACTTGTAACTCATCATGGTTGGAATGTACATTAGTTGGACATTAAAATTGCATATTTGAATGGTGATTGGCATGAAGAAGTGTATGTTTTTCAGCCCCATGGCTTTGTGTAAAAACCGCATGAAAAACAAGTGTGCAAGTTGAAAAAGGCATTTTATGGTCTGATGCAAGCACCATGTGCTCGGTATGAAAAGATACATGCCTACCTGATTGCACATGGTTTTGAGAATAATCCAATTGAGAGCACTTTATATGTTAATTGTGCAAATGATGTGCTTCTGATCATTGTTGTGTATGTTGATGACATGCTGCTCATTGGTCCTCATGAGAAGCATATTGCTGATTTTAAGGCTCATCTGCATGCCTCATTTGAGATGTGAGATTTGGACATTTGCATCATTATTTGGGCATTTAGTTCATGCACATTGATGGTGGAATAGCTTTGTGTCAAACAAAATATATTGACACATTATTGCAATGTTTTGGTCTTATAGACTGCAAACTTTTTGCCACTCCTATGGAGACAGGTTTACAATTGAGTCTTTATGATGCTAGAGATGCATTTGATGATGTTCTCTATCAGGAAGCTCTTGGATGCTTGATTTTCTTATGCATTACTCAGTCAAATATCTAGTTTGGTATCTCACAGATGAGCAAGTTTATGTATTCCTTAGGTGTCAAGCATTGGTAGGCACTTAAGCACATCTTTCACTACTTGAGTTGTATCGGACTACTTGAGTTGTATCGGACTACTTGGATTGTTTTATCCCAAGGGGGGATCACTACTATCGGATTTATAAGCTTTTCTTGACTCTGAGTAGGCTGGTTGCTATGACACTCATGTGTCCATTAGTGGTTTTTACTTCATGGTTGGTAGCTCATGTATATCTTCATTGAGCAAGAAGTAGCCTATTGATGTCACTTCTAGTTGTGAGGCTAAGTATAGGGCATCTTTCATAGCGACTATTGAGTGTGTGTGGCTGAGATGTCTTATGGATGACTTTTGTGTTGGTTAGTCTTGTACAACCATCATCTTCAATCAGACTCAGAGCACATTAGTAGTTTTGAGGAACCCTCTATTCCATGATCACACTAAACAGATTGAGGTGTACTATCAAAATGTCATGGAGAGGTTCTCTACTCAAGAGATCATCTTGGCATATGTGTCCACATAGGAGACCACTATAGACCTTTTCATAAAGGATCTACCTGTGGAGAACTTTGAATCCTTCCACAAAGCTTTGGGATTACTTCCTTTTGTGGATTGATTCCACATAGTTTGGCACTTCCTTATAGAGGATTGCTAGCTCCTTGTTCACCGCATCACTCCTAGGGGGGATTTGCTGAAATATTTAGGTATTGAAGTGTGTGAACAAACAAGGACTACTAGGGAACTTTTTCTCTCTTAAGGAGGTTTTTTCCCTTGCCTTGTATATACACTTATAACCCTAACGGGTCACTTATCTTTGTACATTCTACTGGTAACACATTCAACTATTTTGTGTTGTGCTCCAAGCTTCTTCTTCTTCCTTGTGTTGTTCCCCTGCTTTTGTAGACCTCAAACTCCAACAATTGCTCCACACATTCGGTCATGTTCTACATCAAGACAGGCATGGGACACTCTTGCTTCTTTGCATGCTATGCATAATGAACCACATGTTGCATACTTGAGGAAGAAACTTGAGGATGTATATATAGCTGAAAATGATTCCATGGATGTGCATGTGACACACATCAAGGACTTGAAATTGATATTGGAAAACATAGACGAGATTATTCCAGATGCATTAATCATCTCTACATTATTGAAAGGATTACTAGAATCTTTTCAAAACTTTTCAACTACACCCCATTCGATTGCAAATGGCCATCCCAATGTTTATGCATTTGATGAGGTTGTGTATCCTTTTTTGCAAGAAGAGCAATCTAGAGTGAATAATATTGGTTCTATTTAGGGAATACAAGCACTTTCCATCTCATAAAAAGAGAAACACAAGTATGGTTCAACTTTGTGTTCACCAAAACCAAAGCCTCAACATTCCTCTTCCACTCATTCCTTTAAGGATGCAGATTTGCAAAAGAACAAGCGCTGCAACTATTGCATAAAGGTTGGCCACACTATTGATGAGTGTAAAATAATTTCCAAGCAAGATGAACAAAAGAAGGACTTTGACATGTCTATTGTTGAAATTTCTTCAAATGCAAAGAATGATGAAGCCAACATTACTCAAGATTTTTGGGCATGTTTTGTTACATGTCATTATGATGCATAATTGTATTTTAAAATATATGGTTGTGAGTCATTAGGAAAAAAAAGTGAACCCTGCATGGGTCTTGTAAGGATTCCTAATTTTTAGGGATTAAGCTTAATCTTGTACTTTGTTAAGGGGACAGAGTGCATTTAATAGAGCACTTCTTGGTAGGCTGAAGTAGGCTTTTTTTTTAGGCTGAGCTAGGATCTTCTCTCTCTTGTGCACAAAAAGAGAGAGAAAAACCACTTTCCACCTCATCAAATCCGTCCATCTTTATGAATAAGAAAATGAATTTTCTGAAAAAGTCTATTTTTCAGATATTCTTTATTCAAAATGGCCCATACTTTTATGTATATGTCAGAAGTTACTTTTTGTAGTTTTGTTTTTATAAAAACTACTTTAAAAAAACATACTTTTCAAAATCCCTCCAAAAATTAAGTGTCACATCATCAAACTCATAAATTTGGTTGCCCCAAAACATGAATTTTTTAAAAAAAGTTTATTTTCCCTCTTACACACTGAAAAAAGCCATTTTGACCTACCCGCATACCAAAACACACGTTTTTTCTTGCACACAGCTACTGTACAAGCCATTCCAGCCATCTCTGTGCTTCTTCCTATTTGGTGCTAGAGTTTTGGAACATCATGGTGCGCATATGTATTACGAACATGACACCAGCACCAACATGTGCACCTCACTCAAAGAGTGTACATGTTCGTGTTCCAAAAGATTTTGCACCAACAACTAGAGGTAGAAATGACATAGATTCTAAAAATGAATGACGTGCAGCTAGAGAGAAGAATATTGATCTTTGGGTCCATGGTGCTTTGTATCCCTTAGATCCAATGTCTAATGTTCATCCTAGATTCCATAGTATCTCCACACTTCTATAATTCCTTGGTAGTGGTGAAGATGGACTGTTAGGTGATTTTGAAGTAGAGTGGCACTTAGGTGGAGACTTAAAGACTATCAAATTCATGTTAGGGTGCAAACAAGGTGCATCTGCTCTCTATCCTTGTCCATATTGCACATGAGGTTATAAACGAACAAAGAGAAAACAAAACATAGGTGACTTAGCTGATGACAGAGATGCATCTCCATGTACTAAATGGGATATACCTTTAATGAGGTGTCCCATGTTAGGTACACCGAATCGTGACATGTCAGATAAGAATTGGAATCCCATTATTCCATTCCCTTTAGTCAATGTCCATTTTTGCACCTTGTATGCCTTCATGAGAATTTTTTATAGACTATTGAAGCTCCATATAGAATATGCATTTTCCATGAACCAGTTGATAAATCTATTCAAGCTATAAAGAAATTGGAGGAACTACTTAATTCAATTGGTTGTCATGGTGGAAACGGAACCCTAGTTGTTAAGAAAGTTGGAGAATCTCAAGATAGTTTGCAACAAGTGTCAATGACAGGGAATAAAGCAAGACATTTTTTTAGAAGAGGTACTGAAACTCAAAATAATGAACATTATGAGCTGTGGAAAGACCTATGCATGATCACAACAGACAATGACTCTCAGGTTGATCTTTGTAATAAGAGAAAGAAGCTTTGGCCAAGCTTTGATAAGTTGGTAGGCTTAATGGGCCTGACTATGTCTAGTGTTATTCAATGTCAATTGTCTCAAGAGACATTAGTGGAGTTCACCAAGTGTTTCATTCAATCTTGGGGAGAGAGCAATATAACACACTACATTGTAAGTGTATTCTTCTTCTAAATATGTTCATTGCACTTACCTTTTTCCAATGTACTTAACAATTTTTATCATATTTTATTTGCACATGGAGCTTATTTCATGCATCGTTATGGGTCAATAGAGATTTTCAGTACCCAAGGAATGGAAAAGTCACACTACAAAGCGAGGGGTGTCTACTTCAAAAACACACGACATGGTGGTGGTCCAATGCAATCAAACTCATGGAGGAGATGTTTAATTGGTTTTTCTGCACTACGTTCTCAAGAAAGTTTTCTGTGGTACGACTTAGGGATTCACAATTGGAAAAACTTGTGAGAAGGATGCAACACAAAATTGCCAATGAGAAATGGAAGTCATCATTAAGACCTCTCCATCATGCTGAGTGGCATGCTAGGAGACTACGAGAAGGCTCATCTTGGAAGTAAAGTGAATTCATTATTTCCCATTGTGTGGTAAAACCTATGATTATTGTAATCTAGGTTTCAATGTGTTATTATTTATATTATAATATTATGTATGTTTTTAAACAGGTTTTTTCCATTCTACTGTGAACAAATACTTTAAAAAAACTCTATAAATAAAGAGAACTCAGTTCATTTCACACTTTTTGCAACTCAAGAGAATGGCACGCACCAAGCAAACTACAAAGAAAGATCACGTGTTCTTTCCTGGCCCTCATCTAGGGATGCAACACCCACCATGGTTGCAACCCCCCCCCCCAAGACCCCGAAGTGGTTCCCAGAGTACATCTATGCCTATGTCACATGATGGCACACCACCTGCGAGCAATCCATCATGAGAACATGAAGTGTCCAACAGACCATCAGAGTCAGATTCAGATGATGAGCCACCAACAAGGACACCCATTAAGGCAAGAGCCAAGCAAAAGTTGACACGAAGGGTTGTATCAGAGAGCCATGAGGATACATCACCAAATGACAAAAGCAGCAATCAACCACCACGGAATGATATGCACATTCCAATGAGCCATAGGCTGACACATGGAGGCAAGACACTTCCACAAGGACAAGGGCAAATACCAATAGAGGAGGATAGGGAGCAAAGTCAACAACCACATCCACAACAAAATGTGCAAGATGAAGTTGGGCCCTCAGATCGTGTACATCGGAGAAAGAAAAACTATCAACCACGACATAGACCTCAATGACAGCCTAACATACCTCCCAATGCAAGAGCCCCACAAAGACGAAGGAGGCACTATAGAGCTTTTGTAGAGATACGATACTACCAAAAGTCTGTTGAACTACTCTTACCAGGAAGAGCTTTTGCAAGGGTAGTAAAAGAAGAACTAGAAAGGTACTGTGCAAGTCTATGAACACAAGGGATAGCACTTGAAGCACTTCAAGAGGTAGCTCAGGCCTACCTCATCTCCATGCTTGAGAACTCTAACCTATGTGCTATTCATGCCAAGAGAGTAACCATACAACCCAAGGACATTCAGCTAGCAAGGAGAATCAGAGAAAATAACCAATGACATGTGTATATTGTACCCTTTGATAGGCATACTTTGTGATGTAATACAATGATTAATAGAAAATTTTATTTTTGCCTATATGTTCTTTGTGTCTTTTTTTTCTCTCTCTCACTCTATCTTTGATTCTCCACCACACGTGTAGGGAAATAAATTTTGTTTCATTCAGTTATATATGGAGTCCTCAAAGGCTCTTTGTGAATGAGTTGAACCCGCATGCACTTGCCTCTTGTTTTTTGACTAGATATGTATATCTTGTACCTACTATTGCCCCAGAGGTCATTTCCAAGCAAAAAAAACCCCAACCATAGAAGGTGATAAAGCCTTCATGAAGCACCTTAAGCGCTTCATGGCAATTGTTGAAAATGCAGGGCACTTATTAGATGACTTTGTGCCATTAATAAAGAAACTTAACAAAAAGAAGAGGATGGGTACAAAGTACCTTTCCTATATTGCAACTAGATATTTTATCATCAATGAGGAGCCCAAACCTACACTTGTCGATCTCCCAACCTTGTCACAGGGGGCTTTGTTAAGGAAAAGAATGAGCCTCAACCACAGGCCATAAATTTTGCAAAAGAAAGCATTACAATCCACTGAGACTTCCCTGGTGGTGTTGAGGACAAACTACATGACCTATCGAGCATGGAGGAGGCTACCCTTCAAATCTCAACCCCTTTGAGCCCACATTACCAGAGGTGGAAATTGAATATCTCTCCATCATCGTTGTGGATGGAGAGGAATTTATTTTTCTTCATGATATTGAGAAGGCATTCGGTCTACATCTAGACAAATGCTTGAGTATTTTTTCCACAATGTCTGACGTTCCACTTGACAATGCATCTGACATACTTGAAAAGAAGGCTATCCCTTTTGGAGATTCTATGGCAGACACCATAGCAATGATCTATGCAGATATCTTAAACGATGACAACAATTATTCTACGGAGGAGGAGTTCAACACAACATGGGAGAGGATAATGAAGCAGAAAGTTCCTACATCCCCCATAGTAGAGCAAAGTGGCATGGCCCACTCTAGCATTGATCTTGATGCCCCTGGAAGAGGGGAGGAAGAAGACAAGCTTCATGATGTAAGTGGTAATTGAATTAAATAAATGAATAATTTATGTTAACAAAGTTAGAGCTTGAATTCTCATTTTCTTTCTTAACAGGAAGCGATTGAGCTGGACAAGTTCGCGGCAAGATCCGTTTGGGAACGAGCTTCTCGCAGAAGTGGTTCATCCTTGGCAAACTACAATGAAAAGTTGCCAAAGGATGATTTTGTGATCATACATTAAAACTACAATTCGGATGGGCTTCATGACTTGGTGCTTGAAGGCCCTAAGCAAACTTTTGTGTCTATGTACAATTATCCAAGGCACTAATTGTGTCATTTAGGTTAGGAAATCCTTAGTTGTAACTACTTTAGGACTTAAGTTTAGAGGAAAAGTACTAGCGAAAATAGGTAATGCCATGGGTCTGGGAATACAAGACCCCCATGTAATATCAAGGTCTGTATTGACTTGCCAGCTACCTCAATCGCTCCAAAGGAGAAAGGTGTATGTAGAGTAAAAGGTCACATGGGACCCATTCATAAGGTGGTATTTCTATAGAGTAATGCAAGATGTAGCACTCAAGGAACTCTATAATTTCCTTGAGCACATAAGAGTTTAGTTGAATTGTTTTGTCTAAATCTGGTACTCTAGATAATAGTTCATACAAGTATGTTTGACCTTTGAACTCATTGAAGAGTTCTCGAGGATGGTTGGGTTGCGGGGTACTAGAGGCTGAGGCAGCCATTGTGTGTGATACTAGCTTGTGTGCATGCTTTGCAAGTGCTTCTAGCTCTTCTTGGTTGCAAGAGTGAGAAATGAGAGAATAAGTGTTGCTTTTATAGTAGTTTCAAAATTTTTAAGTGAGTGGGACCCATTTTAAAACTAAAATTGATACCTTCAAATAAAAGAATCATGCACAGAACTCTCAAAAAAAAACTTTGGCTCATAAAAAAGATTGAACAAAATCATTAAGCAGAATAAGATACACCTCGCCTACACAATATAAAAAATAAATTCTCAGAATTTTAAAATTATAATAAATTTCCATTGGAAAAATCAAAGATTTGGCAAATTGTACATCATATTGAGATCAAAAAATTTTACATGCTACATGTCTTGCATGTTAATACATTGTACTAGAGGAAGGATTATGAATGGAAAATAGATTGTGTGTACACTCTCGTACTCAAATAGTTCTTGAGCTATGACAATGAAAGTTGAGTTCCATCTATATTCCATTCAGGAAGGACTTTAATTTTATCCTCCAACCTCTTACCAATCTACAAGCAAATAGAAAACTTTAAAATAACATATTTCAATAGAAAAATTTGTATAAACAAAAGAAAAAATACCATATGTTGTCTACCTTATGCCCTTGTATTTTGAACTTTGATTGATCCAGATCCTCAAATCCCATTATTACTAGATGTTCTCTCACATTGGCAAGAGTCCAATGATGATTTATTGAAATAATTTCCATTTCATTGTTGGGTAGATTTATCTTGATTTCAAATGAAATTAAAATACCCTCAGAACTTTGTAATGGTATCCATTCACCAAGTTTACACATCCAACGATCATAATAGAATCTAATGTATAATGAAGTATGATGTTTCAAGTATCGAAATCCTATGCGTGTTGCACCAATTTAACAAAGGTATATATCCCCTTTGGTGCATCTTTCTACAAGTCCCCAATTTTCACCTAGTAAACCCTCCACCTGCTCATATGTGATATCTTTTAACATGAACATTGTTGAAATCTCTAGAATTGTGAATAATTGAAATAAATGTACAAAACAATGAACAGGAACACACCAATTTAATCCTATAGATCTTGAAACTCTTGTAAATTTCAAAGATTTGTGTATATCCATCACCATCTTATGCTTCAAAGATGTTAATGTCCATATATCAGGTTGTGGCCACTCGAGTTTTTAAAGATAAGCTACTTTAATCACCTCTAACCTACCAAAATCATTTGATGAAGAGGGTACAACATATGTATGTGTATAAAAGAAAACTCTCTCACATAATAGCTCAGCACAATGGGCTTGTGGAAGGCTATCAACCCAACATCTGCATGCAATGCTTGGAAAGTACATGTAAGACTATGAAGTGGTTGTTCTTCCACCAAGTAGAATGAAATATGTCTGCAACAAAAAACTACACAACTTAACAAGGTATATTAAGAAATTTGAACAAAATTCATTGAATTCTTATAGTTGATAGGATATCTCATTTTGTTTGAGTTTTCCAACTTCATGCTTGACATTGTGAAAACATGTTGTACAATGGCAACAATTTCATCATTTTTGAGCTTTCTAAAGCCTAATAACTTCCCTTTCCAATGAAGATCCAAGTTTCCATGATCTCTTACACAATGAGGACCAACATTAGAGGATTGCATGTACACCCATGCACCTTTGTAGAACTCATGTCCTAACCAAATTCCTTCTATATCCTTGATATTGTGACATTTTATCACAATAACCTCATCTTTTGGATGTGTATGAGATTTAGGTTTCTCCATTGGAGTTCAGGCTATGGAAGTGACAATAGGAATTCAAAGAAGAACATGCATAGAGAAAGAAATGGAGACGCAGGAGTTGTAATGGTGTGCTAGGGAGAGAAAGTAGTGGAAAGAGATGACTTTTTCGGACTTGGGTATGAAAATGTGAGGTTTTGGAGTTAGACGTCTATGGAAGCACGCAAGCAGCACAAGGAAGAAGAAGAATCTTGGAGCACAACACCCAATACTGAATGTATTACCACTAGAATATACAAAGACAAGTAGCCCATTAGCACAATAGGTGTATATACAAGCCAAGGGAAAAAAACCTCATAAAGAGGGAAAAAAGTGCCCCGACGGTCTTAGAGTGTTCACACACATCCCTTCCTAAATATATCAACAAATCCCCTCTAGGAGTGATGTGATGAACAAGGAGATGACACTCATGTATAAGAAAGTGCCAAGCTAAGTGCAATCAATCCACAAAAGGAAGTAAGCCCAAAGCTTTCCCAAAAGCTTCAAACTTCTCCCTAGGCTGAGCCTTCGTAAAAAGTTCTGCAATGTTCTCCAATGTGGGCACATATGCAAAGTTGTTCTCCCCAGCAGAGAACCTCTCCTTGACATGATGATAATTCACCTAAATGTGCTTAGTGCAAGCACGGAACACAAGGTTCCTCACAACTGCCAATGCACTCTTATTGTTAGTAAAGATGGTGGTGGGAGAAGACTGACCAACACTTAAATCAGCCATAAGGCGTCTGAGCCACACACACTCAATAGTCACCATGAAAGTTGCTCTATACCTAGACTCACAACTAGAAGTGGCCACAGTAGGTTGCTTCTTGCTCAACCAAGATATACATGAGCTACCAAGCATGAAGCAAAAACCACTGGTGAACACACGAGTGTCATAGCAACCAGCCCAATTACTATAAAACAAAGCATGAAAATCTGGCGATAGTGATCCCCCCTTGGGATAAAACAATCTAAGTATCCGGGTACCACTCAAGTAGTGAAAGATGCCTTAACCGCCTGTCCATGCTTGACACCTAGGCAATGCATAAATCTGCTCATTTGTGAGAGAGCAAACTAAATATCTGGCCGAGTAATGCATAAGTAAATCAAGCATCCAATAGCCTGTTGATAGAGAACATCATCAAATGCATTCCATCATCATGAAGACTCAATCATAAACATGTCTTCATAGGAGTGGCAATAGGCTTACAGTCTTCAAAACCAAAATACTACAATAATGTGTCAATATATTTCGTTTGACACAAAGCCATTCCACCATCAACTTGCAAAAACTGAATGCCCAAATAGTGGTGCAGATGCCCCAAATCAGACATCTCAAACAAGGCATACAAATCAGCCTTAAAATCAGCAATATGTGTGTCATGAGGACCAATGACAAGCATGTCATCAACATACACCACAATGATCAGAATCACATCATTAGCATGCTTAAAATATAAGGTGCTTTCACTTGGACTGTTCTTAACACCATATGCAATCAAATAGGCATGTATTTTTTCATACTAAGCATGTGGTGCTTGCTTTGAACCATCTAGTTCCTTCTTTAACCTGCACACCTAGTTTTCATGCCCTTTCTACACAAAGCCACGGGGCTCAAAAACATACACTTCTTCATGTAAGTCACCATTCAAAAATGTTGTTTTAACGTCCAACTAATGTACATTCCAACCATGATGAGCTACAAGTGCACAAATGCTACAAACAATAGTCATTCGGCAAGTTGGAGCAAAGGTCTCATAAAAAAAACAAGTCACATAAAGACCAAGTACCATTTTTCATGATAGCATCATATTCAGATTGCATTGCAACCATCTAGTGTTCAGAATCTTATGCTTCATCAAATGAAATAGTTTCGATCTCATCAAAGAGACTAGAGGTAGCCATAGCATAGCAATCTGATGCAAAAGAGGCACTATGAGAGCTTGAACGAGTATGATATGATAGAGATGCATCTAATTTGCTATCACGCAAAGTCTGCACTAGCCATTTTGGCATAGTTTTTGCTTGCTCAATATCAGCTCTCTCATCAACAAGTGCATCATGTAAATCTGCATCAGAAATGGAATGATCTGGATCATCACATGAAACTTGTAGAGGCTGAGAATTTGCCTCATTAGGACCAGCACTAGACTATCCACGTGTAAAAAGAGGAAGCAAAGTATCATATATGTCTTTGGAGCCAACAAATGTCTCCTTAGTACATGAAAGTAAGGGTTGAATAGCATCTTCCACAAAAACAACATCATGGCTAACTAGAATGCCTTGAGTCTGTGGATGATACAGACGATACCCTTTGCTTTCAAAACTGTACCCAGCCAAAATACATTTTATTGCTTTATCATTCAATTTTCTATGATGTTGATCGGGCACTAATGCATATGCCAAACAACCAAAAACATGCAGATGCAAAATAGATGGCTTGTGAACATGACAAGCCTCATATGGATTGATGGATTAGAGCACTTTAGTGGGACACCTATTAAGTACATATGCTACACACATGACAACCTCAAGCTAGAAACTATGTGATAAATCCTGACTCTTGACCATACATCTTGCCATCTCCATGAGTGACCTTTTCTTCCATTCAACAACTTCATTCTTTTGATGTGTATACGGCACTGTACATTGATGTTTCATCCCATCTTCACTTAGAAATGCATTTAAGTCAAAATACATATATTGCCCCCCTCGATCAGAATGGAGGGTGCCCATTTTACATGCTCACAAATTTTCAACCAAAACTAGAAATTGTTCGAAGCACATTATAAACACTTCGTACTTTGCTTTCAATGGATATACCCATGCATGCCTAGAAAAATCATCAATGAAAGTCACGAAGTAAAGATAATTTCCAAAAGAGGATGTATGCATAGGAGGATAGACATCATTATGAACAAGCTATAATTTTTTAGTAGCTCAAACTAAACCATCTTTTGGAAAGGAAGAACACTGCATTTTGCCCAAAACATAGCCTTCACATACATTTTTACTGGGTGCCTAAAGTTTGGGCAAAGACAATACCATTTTGAATTTTTGCATGCGTAGCAAACTAGCAAAATTGAGATGAACAACGCGTGCATGCCAAAGCTTTGCATCTGACATAGCCTGAGAATCCTGTATTGCACATGCTGAATCATTTATAAATCTTTCATAGTCTATGAGCTTATACAACCCATGACATAAAATGCCAGAAGAAATAATGAGGTCGCCATTTGACAGATCATGAATTGTATATCTGTCATCAACAAATTTCACAACCAAGCCAATCTTAGCTAATGCAAAAATTGATAATAGATTTTTCTTGATCCCTAGCGCAAACAAAGTATTTGACAAAGTGAAAGAACTACCATCAATAGTAGTCAAAATGATCTTACCAACTCCCATAATAAGATAAGAGGAGTTGTTGGCACATGTAACAACATTCCCTATGGGGGCATGCTCGAGTGAAGAGAAGGAACTGTGCTACAAGGTAATATGTTTGGTTGCCCCATTGTCAAAGTACCTAACATATGAGTCTACTATAGACATGCACTGCTCATGAGAAGATGGGTCAAAACTGCAAATAGTGGTAAACACCCATTCCTTGTCTTGCACAAGATTTGTAGACTCTATTTTCGATGTAGGGGCCTCTGCAACAAGCATTCTAGCCTCTTTTTTCTTTGCTTGTTTAGTAGCCAATTTTGGACAATTCTTAACGACATGATCATTTGCTTTACAGTATTTCCAAAACAATTTCTGCTTTTCTGATTTCTTCTCACCTTTGTCTTCCTTCTTCGAATGTGCAACATTTGCATATTTCTGCTTACTAGTAGAAGAGCTCCATTTTCCTTTGCCCTTCTGACTAGCCAGGAAAGCTTAATTTGCAACATGCATGATGGACCTCTTCTACCTAGTGTGATCTTCCTGCAACACAACATAGACTAACTCCTCAAATCACAAGGCATTTGGATTGCCTTTCATCATCAAAGGAAGAGTAGAAATTAAACTTTGATATGAATCAGGAAGACCATTCAGAATGGTCTACACAAGTGAGCTATCTGGTATAATTTCATCAGTAGAAATCAAATGTTCTTTCAAATTCTTGATCTTTGTGAGAAAACTATCCATAGAATCACCTTCATTCATGTTCTCACTCTCCAATTGTTTTTGGAGGTAAGCAACACGAGCCTCATTCCTAGTCTGGTACAATGTGGTAATTGTATCCCAAGCATCCTTAGCTATTTTGCAAGAGTGAATGTGAGGAATAATGGCACATTTGACAGAAAAAGCTATCAATGCATGAGCCTGAGCATCTCTGCCATCCCAATGAATTTTCTCTACAGTAGGTGCAACAAAAACAATAGTAGGAACAGGAATCTACAGAATATTATCATCTTCAACACCATCTCCATTAGCTCCAGCAGCTATATTTGCAGTACCTGTATTCACACGTGTAATAGGACATCTTTCAACATCCTGCATAATATTCCATAGTCCTTTTGTGACCAATACATGATGCAACATATAATCCCAGAATGGGTAATTCGTACCATCCAACTTATCCTCAGTAGCCAACATACAAAAGACATCACTGCTTTCAACCATGGACACTGACTAAAATACCTTGATGCAAAAAAATGATTGTATCTAAAAAAGTTGAATAGAACTACCCGAACACGTTCTACTAGACATTTAGCAGACTTCGAGACACTTATATTGGCAAACCAAAACTGGTATATATCTTTGACGCAAAAAGATGAAATAGCCTACACAAGTGCTATGATAGTGCATTCAGAGGCCAAAACGAGCTTAGAACGTGATTTTCGCACCACAAAGAAAAGCCATTTTGATCTCCTAATAATCGTGAGTATACATACAAATTTCATGCGATCTAGAGACTATGACCAGAGGAGTGTCGATGACACCCTAGATATAGCAGTGACCTGCTTTGATACCAATTGTTAGAGTTAGAGGTCTACGGAAGTACGCAAACAACACAAGGAAGAAGAAGAATCTTGGAGCACAACACCCAATACTAAATGTATTACCACTAGATGAACAAAATTAAGTAGCTCGTTAGGGCAATAGGCGTATATACGAGCCATGGGATAGAAACCTCCTAAAGAGGGAAAAAAGTGCCTCGGCAGTCCTAGAGTGTTCACAAACATCACTACCTAAATATATCAACATGTGTTTTAGAGCACGTATCTTCATGCAAAAGCTTTTCTTTTGCATGTGGTTAATGCAAAAGTTTTTTTTTTTTGCCTCTTATCCTATTATTGGAGTAGGAGAAAATGATCTTACAGCTACAAATCCAAGTGTGATTCTCTTGAAAAATGCACTATATGTACCCCTGATGAACAAGAACTTAATTTCAGTTCCATTGAGTGCCAAAGCAGGATTTCATGTACACTTTGTTGATGATAAGTGTACGATTCATGAGTTCCGCAATGATGATATTATCATGATGTCGGATACCTTATGTAATGGTATCTTTTGCTTTGATACATACAAGAGGGCTTCCTCAAATGTCTTGCTTGTTTGTACTTCTTCCATGGCTAAAATGGAGCTTTGGCATGCTTGTTTTGTTCATTTGAACTTCAATAGTTTGATTTACTTGAAAAACAATGAAATGCTTATTGGTTTCCAACACTTGAGTCCCTTGAAAATCATGCATGTGAAGTTTGCAGTCTTGGAAAAATGCATCGTGCTTGTTTTCCAAAAGATATTCATACACAACCTACAAGAAAATTGCAGCTTGTTCATAGTGATGCATGTGGTCCCGTCAACGCTCCATCTTTTGAAAAGCATGTATATTTTGTTACCTTCATTGATGATGCTACTTGCCATACATGGACCTATCCTATGAAATCAGAGAATGAGGTATTTTCTTGCTTCAAATTATTTTTAGCTATGGCTGAATTTTTTTCTTTAAACAAGCATTTTTCTCAACGTACGAATCGTGGTGGTGAATAGACATCCCATGAGTTT
Source organism: Ceratopteris richardii (assembly GCA_020310875.1). NCBI lineage: Eukaryota > Viridiplantae > Streptophyta > Polypodiopsida > Polypodiales > Pteridaceae > Ceratopteris > Ceratopteris richardii. The sequence goes on along the minus strand of CM035416.1, from coordinate 42,450,969 downwards.
AGTGATTTTCTTCAGGAAAGAAGAATTTCAATGCAATGTAAGGTGCCATATAAACATTAGCAAAATGGTGTTGTCGAGCATAAAAATAGAAGACTCCTTCAAATTGCATAGTTTATGATTAAAAGAAAGAACCTTCTTGATCACCTTTTGATGGAAGTAGTGTACAAAATATCTGTTGAATCACTTCCCTAAAAAACCATTGAGATTCATCACTCCTTATGAGGCTTGGAATGGACATAAACCTATGGTTATTCATGTGTGTCTATTTGGTTGTTTGACATATGCTCTTGTGGGATCAAAAGATAGACACAAACTTGATGGCAAGGGAAAGAAATATATATTTATTGGTTATAGTTCTTGAATTAAGGGATATCGTTTGTACCATCCATTGATTAACACAATTATTGTGAGTCAAAATGTGGTACTTGCTGAAAATTCAGTTTTCCCTCTACTTGAATGCAAAAAACAGCCAACAATTACCTCATAAGATGTTTTCAATACACTCATGCCTTTGTTCCAAAGTGGTCTGCCTGACTATGTCCATGTAGAAGAGAACTGGTGTCAAAGGGCTGAAAATGCAACCAAAATATAGCAAAAAATTAGAAAATTTCCTACCAATCATGGCTAAACTTTTTCAGAAAAAAATGGTCAAAATTGCTAGAACTTTGGAGTCACATATGGCTGAATATTTGTGTTGAACTATGGTTGAAAATGAGCAGGAAATTTAGCCGACACATGATATACATGTTGAGGATGTGTTACATAATGAACACATGTATATCATAAGTGCATAAACTATGCCAAATTGGCTAAAACAAAATTTGCAAGATAGCAAACTGAGTGAACCAATACTTGGTAGAACAAGATCAATCCCTCTCCATGCATCAAGTAACTTTGTGGATTATTCTCTTATTGCAACATCATGTAAAGAAGAGCCATTTACTTTTGAGGATGCATGTGATGATCCCCATCGGGTGAGTGACATGCACTCAGAAATGGATTCCATACATAGAAATGATACTTGGGAGTTATGTGAATTTCCAAAAGGATAAAATTTCATTGGGACAATGTGGGTTTACAAGATTAAGAGAAAGTCAAATGGTACCATTGATTGCCACAAAGCTAGAAATGTTGCCAAAGGATACGTGCAAGAATATGGCATTGAATAAGAGAAAACTTTTTCATCTACTTCATGCATGACTACCATTTGTACCATGGTTGCATTGGCTTCCCAAAAAGATTGGAAAATACATCAGTTGAACATAAAAATCGCTTTCTTGAATCGTGATTCTCAAGAAGATATTTCTATGAAGCATCCTCTTCAATTTTCCATGAAAGGCAAGAGCATATGGTTTGGGGCCTACATAAAGCCTTATATGGTCTCAAGCAAGCTCCACATCCACGGTATGATAAAATTCATAAGCACTAAATTGCTCTTGGATTCATAGTTATTCCAATTGCAAGCACACTCTATGTACGCAAAGATGGGGCTGATCTTATAGTTCTTATTCTATATGTTGGTGACATACTCTTGATTGGGTAATGTGATGCAATACTTGACATTGTTATGGCGGATTTACAGCATACTTTTGATGTCACTTATCTTGGTCTCTTGAGCTATTATCTTGGCATCTAGTTTGTATCCTTTGAAGTGTTAATTGTTATGCATCAAGAAAAGTATGTTGAGAAACTACTTCGTTGTTTTGTCTTTGAGGATTGCAAGCCAATTTCTACACGATTCGAGACATGATTTAGGTTATTTGTTTAGGAATCAAGTGATGCATTTGACACTTCTCTTTATCAAAAAGTTGTTGGATGTCTTATATATGGATGCAACAAAATGTCACATACACAAATTGTAGTTTCCTAGCTGAGTCGATTTATGCATAGTCCAAGCAATAATCATTGGAAACTAGTCAAACATGCATTTAGATATCTCAAAGGCCCTTTGAGATTAGGTTTCTTTTATGGCAGAGATACTTAGTTATGCTTGCGTGTTATAGATAGTGATTTGGTTGACTATTAGGATACTCTCGTGTCCACTAGTGGTAATTACTTTTTCCTTGGAGAATCATGCACACCTTGGTTGAGGTAAAAGCAATGTATACTGGCAAGATTGAGTTCTGAAGCTAAGTAGAGGGGAGTTTCCATAGCTATAGTTAAGTGTATATGGCTCAAATGCCTATTGATGGATCTTTGCATGGAGATTGATGTTGCTATGCATATTCTTTGTTGCTCTTCTAGCGAGAAGCCCCTTCCATTGCAAAATGCCACATGTACTTTGAGATCCATTAGAGGATATATTCGTATATGCTTGCACACACTACAAAGAGTTCTAGCATTCATTTTCCACCCAAACCTGAATCGTCATAATAGATCTATATCTATCTCTATGTAGAAGCATACAAATGGCTTCTCACATGAGTGCCACATGGCACTCATGTGCGAGCCCATCTACATCCCAATACAAGTTGGGCTCACACCCAAGCTATTCCCTCTAACACAATGGATCATAAACATTTCCTTCCCCTTAGATCGACTTTTGTGGTCAGTGGTATTGGAAGGTCGTTAAGAGAGAGAAATTTCATGAAAAGATAATTTCTCACTAAATCCCCATGTATCGGATGTACATGGTCATATCTCTATGTTGTTTGTGCATATCCTTTCCCTTAAGAAGACACCTGGGAAGGTAAACTGAAATTGGGAAACCATTTCAGAAGGGTGCTAACATGCTCCCATATAGCATTATCTTTTAAATTGTCTTCGCACTTTACTAGACACTCTTTATATAAGTGACTTCTTGTGCATTTCTCTTGAGTGCATAGTATGCTCTCAAGCTCATCTCGAATAGATTGAGCAGAAATAGGCTCTACTTCCTCACTTTCTAGAATTAGGTTGTCACATTCACCTAGCCTTTTCTCAAGTCTGGTATCATGAAATACTGGATGGATCTGGCTATTATTTGGAAGTTGGAGTTGATCAGCCATCTTTCTTATTCTTTTAAGTATTAGGAATGGTCCACAATAGCTAGGAGATAATTTTGGATAAGGTCGTCTTTTGATAGTTTGAGACCTAGATGGGACTCAAATATAGACTTTTTCACCTACCTCAAAGCTGACATCTCTCCTTTGAGGATCAGCATAGGCTCTAGCTCTATCCCAAGCTCTACTAATGTTTTCCCTAGAAAGCATAAGAATATCATTCATCTTTTCCAAGAATTCCTTTGTATCTTGAAAATTCTCATATTACTATCCTACTACATAAGGAGCTCTAGATTGAAACCTATACAGAAGCATAAATGGACTATGCCCATTCGAAGAGTGCTAGGCACTATTATATGAAACCTCTACTATAGGAAAGTACTCTTCCCAATTAGTTTGCCTTTCATTCACATATGCTCAAAGAATCTCCTCTAAGATTTGGTTAACCATCTCTCTTAACCCATATGACTTTAGATGCTCAGTCGTGCTCATGCTAAGTTTTGTATCCAACTTTTTGAATAGTGCTCTCCAGAAGTGGCTAGTGAGCTTCCAATCCCAAACCAAAACTATATCTTAAGGAATACCATATAGTCGCTATAAGTTCTCTACCTATAGTCTAGCCAACTAGGGTGTCTTCATTGAAGTAAGTACCTATCCATTTTGGTTAACCTATCCACAATTACCCAAATGCATTCGTGCCCTCTTTATGACTTAGGTAATCTTACTATGAGATCCATGGAGATACTCTCCCACTTCCCATTGGTAATATCCAATGAGTGGAGTAGTCCTCCAATCCTCAACCTTTCAGCTTTATTGACCTCACATTTAGTGCATTAAGCATATACTCTAGGATGTTCTTATGAAGTCCAAGCTAGTAAAACTACCTCCTAACAAGATCATAAGATTTGTTGAATCCTAGGTGTCCCATACTAGGTGTGTCATGACACTCACACAAAATGTGCTATCTCATCTGATGTCTCTAGGGACACATACATAATACTTATATAATAGATACCCATCATGGATATTGTAATTCTTCCACTTGAATCCTTCTTCAGTAACCATCAATACTCCATCCTCATTGCAAACCCATGTATCATGATCCCATTTCTCTATGGCTTCCCAAATCTCAAAGTATGCAGGATCAAGTGTACATTTCCATCTAATGGACTTAGGTAGCTCACTAGTGATCTGAGTAAAACTCAGTTTGTTTAGCATAGGCATGTCACTAAGTGAATCAGCCACTACATTAAACTTTCCCTTCCTATACCTAAGCTCATATTCAAACTCTTGAAGGGTCTCCGCCCATTGCGCCTTATGATCTTTAAGGTCTATTTGATTAGAGATCCACTTACTAGTCTCTTGATCAAACACTATCTTGACTTTGGCACCATATAGATAATGATGTCACTTCTTCAAAGCATGGACAATTCCATATAATTCTGTCTCATAGACCGAGTAATTCTTCTAAGTAGGTTCTAGTTTCTTACTCTCAAAAGCTACTCCTTGACCATCCCAAACTAGAACGGCTCCTATAGCATAATCACTTGCATCAGTCTCAACCATGAAAGGTTTATTGGGATTTGCTATGTGTGAAAGTGGAGTTGTGGTCATTGCTACTTTCAATTTCTCCATAGTTTTCTTCTTTTTGTCTCCCAAATGAATGGCTTTCTGTTTCCCTTTAAGCTGTTCCATTACCGAGACAACAATCTTGGCAAAATTCTTAATGAGTCTCTAATTAAACCTTGATAAACCTAGGACCAACTCTAGCGCTTCCAAGTTCCTCGGATGTGGCCATTCTATGATAGCCCATACTTTCTGATCATCAATTAGGATTCTATTTTGGGAAACTATATGCCAAAGGTATCTAACCTCTGCTTTAAAAAACTCACACTTTGAGTCCTTAGAGAAGAGCGAATTTTCCCTCAACACTTGGAATACTTTTCTCAAGTGTTCCAAGTGTTCCTATTTTGATCTACTTTAGATCGGAATATCATCTTGAACATCTACTACAAATTTTCTTAGATAAGGCTATACCACACTTTTCATGAGCTTCATGAAAGTGGTAGGAGCATTCATGAGACCAAAAGGTATCACCAAGAACTCATAGCACCCATTTTTCTAGTCAAGAATGGAGTTTTAGGGATGTCCTCCTCCCTAATTCTAATCTAATGATACCTTGATCTAGGGTCAAGCTTGGTAAAATACCTAGCTTGATGTAATTGATCAAATAACTCTTCCAACTTAGGCATTGGAAACGTATTTTAGATAGCTTCCTTGTTTAGTGCCCTATAATCTATTCATAATCCTCATAGAGTCATCCTTCTTCTTAACTAGGATCACTGCGGATGCCCAAGGTGAATTACTAGTTCTAATAAGGCCTTTATCTAAATTATCCTATAATTTCTTCTCTAGCTCCTCATGATGAGAAACGGTGAGCCTATAAGGTGGCCTACAAATAGAGTTAGTGTTAGTAACTACCTCAAGAGCATGGTCAATGTCCCCTCTCTCAAGTGGTAGCCCTTTAGGTAAGTAAGTGGAAAAAACATCACTAAATTCAAACATACGATCCTTAAACCTTTAGCAACACACTCTTGTAAGAGAAAATTAGTAAAAGTGTTGTCCATATTTACATTTCTAGCATGAAAATATACATAAGATAAAGTGTCTCTACAATGCTCAAAGTCTTGGCTATACAATAAAAGCATCTCTTGTATATGGTGAAAATGAAAAAGTTTATACAACTCTAAAGATGAGATGAGAGGTGCACTAGGTACATCTCTCACTTCCTATATACAAAATTTACTTCCATTTCTTTCAAACTTAAGAGTATTGTTTTGGTAATTGCGTCTAGGTGTGTCTCCCAACCCCCGTAACCATTGTCTTCCTAAAACAAGATCTATCCTCTCCATATTCATGATTTGGAAGTCGATATGGTTAGTGTAAGCATGTATCTTGATTTCCAAATTTGATAAAATAGTATCCCATATCCTCTTGTATTCTTCTTGTCTTATAGATGCTATGCATTTATGTGCACTCGACTGCTAGGGAATGTTAACCTTCTTGACTAGAGCATAGTTTATGAAGTTGTAAGTGACAAAATCATCTATCATGACTCGTACCCTAGTCTAGTGTACACTACCATGAAGTTTAACTAGGTCATGTGGTCCATATTGGGGTGACCACAATGATTGTGTCAAACAACATGTGTGCTCACTATCCTCATGCATCACTTCCACTTCCTTGTAGCTAGAGCTGCCATGAATATGAAGTGTTAGCACTAGGTGGACTACCTTTTTGCCCTTATCAGGGGCCATACTACTCTCTAGTCCTTTCTTCTTTTCCTCCCCCTTCATGAGTAGGCAGTTCCACTGTGCATGGCTAAGAAACAAACACCTAAAACAAAAATGTTCTCTCTTTGCACTCTCATAGTGCTCAGTAGGTAACCTAGGCCCTTGTGATCTTTCTTTCTTGATAAAGATTTTTTTTCCCCATTGATAGTTTTGGCCTAAACTTCACTGTACCTAGATGTTTGTGGGGTTGATCCATCTCCATAGGAGTATATGGAGGATGGTTATGAACCTCATAAATCTCAGCATACTTGATCACCTCCTCAAATGTCTTAGGTGTATTCCTTCTTACCTCTCTCTTGATGACTTTATGTAAGTCCCTAACAAACCCTATCATCTTTTGAAAATCATCCAAACCCTTATGTCTTAGTATGATCTTCCTATAATGGGACATATAGACCAACAAGTGTCAACCCCTATAATTGATCCTATCCGACTCATCTGAGTTTGTCTCTTCCTCATTCATAGGAATAAACTGTTTCAGGTAAAGAATTTCAGATTGAGTCCAATCCATAGGGATGGAGTTCACCTCCTTGGGACTTATCCACCACTTAGAAGCATGTAGGCCACACGAGAGACTCGCTTATAGCACAAAGTACTTAGGTAGGGTGCCCTTTAGTTGATGCAAGTCATTCCACTTTTCCAAGAGAGTGTAGACCACATCCTTATTTCTCTGACGGTCATCCCCTGTAAAGGTTGGTGGCTTGCGGTCTTGTACGAGGGGAGTTTCCCTATAACTATCTCCTTCATGCTTTCTAGGAAAAGGAACATCAACTAGGAAAGAGTTAATGTGAATTTGTAGTGAGATCATGTAAGACTTAAGCTATTCAATGAGAGAGGTCATGTTACCAATGTCTCTCTCTAACCTAAGAGTTTGATCCTTGAGCTGAAAGAATTGTTTGTGTGTAAAAAACCCATCATAAAGATCTATATAAGAGTACTCCTCTTCTTATTGGTCTTTTTTATCTTCTTTTTGCTCTACTTCTTGTGCTTGTTCTACTTTTATATCCTATGGTCTCGGCTCTCTAGTGTTCTTCTCTAGGTGGAGAAGTGTGTGCCAAAGATTTCTTACCTTAGGATCCATGTCTCACTCTGCCCGTTTACTAACTATCATTTTTAAAAAGCGATGGACGTAAGCTTACTATGCAAGAAAGAGAGAAAAAATAGCACTAGAGCACTTTCTCGACACAAATAAAGCCTTCCAAGGTGAATTTGAAGCCATATTTGAAGCATCAAGGTACTGAACTACAATCCCTGCCAGAACCAAATGAAAACATGAAATGTCTGATTGGCCCGCTGTCGTAGAGATTCTTATCTCTACTCTCACTTCTACTTGCTTCAAAATGAGACCAGCGTTTCTTGTTTTGCTTGTGGTTGCGGGAATGTCACAAATAATTATAACTCGTAAACATCGAACAACAAGTTCCACGGAAGAGGAGAGACGAGCGCAGAATCAATTGTGAGCCAACTTTGGATATTCCAAAAAATGTGACTAAGACAAGAGCAACATATGAATTGCTTTGTTGATTTGTCAAACGGTCATATATATGATGCGTTCTCGCAATGGATATGAAGTGAATTTTTTATTGATTCAAATTGAAATGCTTTATTGGAGGTCAATATATTTAAAAAAGTCATGAAGTCTGACGCAAAAGGAAAGCGATTCTGAAAGGAATCTAAACGGATTAAAAAAAAAAGAATGGCGCAGCTTTGATATGACAAAAAGGAAAAGTGGGATTTTTGCATGAAAGAAATGCAGATGGCGCATCACATGAAGTGGGAAGAAAAACATGTTGTGTTAATCTTCAAAGGGCATGCACTCAACTAGAGGCGCCATATGACAGAGCAAAAAAAAAGGGAGGACATGTTGAAGGAGGAGGAGGATTTTCTTTTAGCAATTAACGGGGCATTCATCCAAGTTGGAAGGCACAGCTGAGAGAAGAAGATTTGGTGGGCAACGCATGATAGAAAAAGAGGATGGCTGGCAGACATTGAGGAGGTAAATTTCACACTTTTTCTGGCTGGCAATTGAGAAGGGGAGCAGACCATTCGGAGAGGATAGAAGGGAACGAAAGCAGAGAAAGGAGTGGCAACTCTCAGGAGAGGAGATCTTGGGGAAGGCCAAGATAGGAAATACATCAAACAACTCAAAGATGGGTGCACCCTGGCTGTTTATAACATCCAGAAGGAGTCTACCCTTCATCTTGTCCTTTGACTTCGTGGCGGCATGCAAATCTTTGTTAGAACCCTGACGGCAAGACGCTCACGCTAGAGGATGAAAGGTCAGACCAATTGACACTTATTTTAGTCTCCCTCTATCTCTCTGTTGTACGTCATCGTCTATGAATTGATCAGAGGCGATAGATTTGCCTTTGACAATGTCACTCTGAAGGAAAATTTTGATCTCACAGTTCTCTAATGATTAAATAGATACCATGTTGTCTGATGATTAAATAGATAATTGCTTAAAAGAAGCAACAATACTAGAATCCTCTGTTTTACGTAAAGAATCAATGGCTTTGATTCTAATATGCTGTCCAAAATCCCACATATTAGTTAACATTCAAGCCTACAACAAAAATTGAATTTATAATAAGAAACTAATATACACATATGAAAAAAGAAAAATATTATTAAATTAAAACTACCTTTCATTCATAACCTATCATTAACTCTCTCTATTCATTTGATATTTCTTCAGTAGTTGCATTGGCACGTTGCAAACACTATGTAGCCAATACGTGAAAGAAGATGTATTTGTTATCTCATTATTATCAAGATTACATCTATATATTTTGTTTCTCCATCTTTTACTTCGGAGATTTTGAAGTTCCTATTCGTACTCGCTAAGGAATGCCTGCATGCATTCACTATTATATGGTACAAAAGAAGCAACATCATTTTTTTCTTGAAATGTAAATAAAAATGGAACTCTCTTACCTGATAATACCTCATTTGTTATTTTTGAAGAAGACTCGTTGGTCCATGCATGTGGAGCTTCTTTATGAACTCTTTCAAGGTACTGACTAACATAGTACATGCATTCTTCAAACATCCAATCCTTTCCATGGATCCTTCTAGTTTTGCTCTTTGTCACACATAGCCGTTTAATATTCCCATAAATCGCTTGACCCAAAACATCCATCGAGTGTTGAGGACACCTGCAATCTCTATTTCATCTACAAGATGGAATAATAAATGAAGGTGAATATCAAAAAATGAAGTAGGAAGCTCTTTCTCCATCAAACATAGTAGCTCTTTGTATTCATGTTTTCTTTTGTGGGATCGAGTTTTTGTCAATCTCTTTTGATGTAATCCACCTATACATATCATAAAAGAAAGTATATAGAAGTTAATTAAAAAATAAAAGATATCAAATATTCAGATTATATTAAATATAAAAGTATCATAATTACATTATAAGCAATCCAGAACGATAGATCACATCTCCTACTCCTTTCGTTGTACATACATCGATAACCAAAGGTAAAATATGTTTCAAAAAGTTATGCCAATCATGGGTCTTTAACATAGGCAAGCTCTTATCATCCATAGTAAACATGTTTTGGAAAGATGCTCCATATCCTATAGCAGTCCGAATCAATTGAATCCTATTGTTGATAGGTTGTATCTCTTTTGTCGTAAGTACCCAAGGAGCAAGTTCATAAGTCATTTCTTGTCGATGTCTATAAAAAACTAGCCATAAATTTGGTTTTGATTTTTGATCCTTCAAGTCATTCCTTGATGTTATGGTATCCTTTAGTCCAAGAAGATGCTACCATAATGAATAATCAATATTCTTGAATATATGCATAAGATCAAGAGGATGACATACTTTTAACTCTTTCCAATACTCCAAACAATACCATATTGATATATTCTCTGCGAGTGCCTATTTTCCTTTACCTCTCTTCACATAATCATTATCTTCATCATCACTGAAGATCTCTGATTCTAGATCTATCAGAGATCCATCTGTCCTTTTTTTATACCAATCCATAGGCATCATAAGTTTTGGACATTAACCTGTTTCAAGCTTTCCATTAAAATGTATGGCTTCTCTTTTAGATCTTAATGGATGATCATCAAGCAAGAATTGTCAATGTCAAAGATAAATATTCTTGTTGAGATTCTTACTATAGATCGATCTCAACTAATCACCACAATATGGAGAAGCTTTATTACCCTTAGTAGATATTCGTGCATCATGAAAACGATAAAAATATAATTAGATTAACTCACATTTATTTGTATGCATATTGAATTAAAAAATTACATCAATACCTGAACAAACACAATATCTTGGAAAATCGTGAATAGTCCAAGCCACAATACCATGAACCGTAATATATCTTTCATTATTGCTTTTCGATACATCAATGACATTAATACCTCTCCATAAGTCTTGCAAATCATCAATGAGAGGAGCAAAATATATATTCATATCTTTAGCTTGTCTTTTTCTTGGGATTAAAAGTGAAAGCATTAAATGTTCCTTTTTAATGCTAAGATATGGCGGAAGATTGTAGTTTATTACTACCACTCGCCATGTTGATCATTTAGTGGATTTCATGGAGAATGGATTAACCCCATCTAATGCGACTCCTAACTTTAGATTCTATGGATTTTGTGAAAAATCAGGTCATGTAGAATCAATATGTTGAAAACCAACACTATCGTGAGGAATTCTCATTATTCCATTAGTGCTTTTATGATCATGTCCCCATGTCAAAAGCGTTGATAATTCGAGGCATTGAAACATATGTCTAATCCATGGACCGAATGGAAAATGTCTCAATATCTTTTTTGGGATTTTACCTTTTTCATCCTTATATCCAGGAGATTGACATTTTGCACATGTCAAAGAGTCTGTTTATTCACCTCTATATAAAATAGAATCGTTAGGACATGCATGTATACATTGATAATCTATACCAAGATTGTTGATTATCCTCTTCATTTCATCATGTGATGTAGGAAGAATATTCTGACTTGGTAAAAACTTTTCACATAATAACCTATAAGTTCATGAAAAAAAACATATTAATAAAAATAAATAAATAAATATACATATATATATATGTATATATATGCATATAATTTTATATATGTGTATGATTCTGTGAATGTCTATGTGGATGTGTATATGCATGTGCATTCCTATACGTATGCGTACCTGTATATGTATGTCTGTGTGTATATGTGTTTTATATGTGTATATGTATGTATATATACGTATGTGTATGTCTATGCATATATGTATGTGTATATGTGTATGTATGTATGTATGTATGTGTATGTATATATGAATGTGTATGTATGTATGCATGTGTAGTTGTGTATATTTGATTTTCTTTTTTTTTTTTAATTGTGGTTTGCAGACTTTCATATCTAGACCACTGAATCGTTTGGTTGTCTCCCATTTTATAGTCAATCTATTACCTGCCTTGCTAACTAAGACTTACATATTTGTTTACAAGGATTAAGTATTAGTTAACTATGGAGGTATTAGGTCGTTTGAAAAATAAGACAAGCAAATTTATCTCGACGATTTTGGAAAATGGATGAATAGTTTTGAAGTATGGGTGGACATAAAGTGTTCATTCAATGCAAGTTCTTGTTCTTACTGTAGCTAAGGTAAAAACAAAAATCTGCACTGAATGAACACTTTGTGTCCACTCATCCTTTGAAATTATTCTTCCATCCTTCAAAATCTTCGAGGTAAATTTACTTCTCCTATTTTTCAAATGACTTAATACCTCCATAGCTAACTCATACTTAATATTTGTATGCAAAGTTCATAAAAGAGTTAGCAGCAGAGGTATTAGGTCAACTAGAATAGGACAAGCAAATGTGCCAGGAAGATTCTAAAGGTTGGGAGGACAATTCCAAACGATAGATGGACAAAATATCTTCATTCGATATAGGTATGTATGTATGTGTATGTATGCATGTCTAGCTGTGTTTATTTTATTTCTTTTTAATTTTCTTTTTGTTTATTATGATTTGTAGACTTTCATATAGATATTTACACCATTGAATTGTTTGGCTATCTCCCATTTTATAGTCAATCTATTACCTGCCTTGCTAACTAAAGCTTACATATTTATTTACAAAGATTAAGTATCACTTAACTATGGAGGTAGTAGGCCATTTGTAAAATAAGACAGGCAAATTTCTCTCAAAAATTTTGGAAGATGAATGAATAGTTTTAAAGAATGGGCGGAGAGAAAGCATTCATTCAATGCAAGTTCTTGTTCTTACCTTAGCTAAGGTAAAAACAAAAACATGCACTGATTGAATGCTTTCTATTGACCCATCCTTTAAAATTATTCTTTCATCCTTCAAAATCTTTGAGATAAATTTACTTCTCCTATTTTTCAAACGACTTAATACCTCCATAGCTAACTTTTACCTAATACTTGTATGCAAAGTTCATAAAAGAGTTAGCAACACAAGTATTAGGTCCATTAGAATAGGAGAAGCAGATGTGTTAGCAAGATTCTAAAGGCTGGGCAGACAATTCCAAAGGCTAAATGGACAAAATATCTTCATTCGATACAAGTATGTATAATTTGACCTTAGTCTCACAACATGTGTATGTGTGTATATGTGTGTGTATGTTTATATGTGTGTATACATTCATGTATATATATGTGTATGTCTATATATGCATGTATTTATATGTATATATTTATGCATGTATATAAAATAGATAGAAAATTAAAAATTATACCTTAATAGAGCCGAAACAAATACATTAGTCCATCCAAAAAAATTTTGAAGATTGAGAATAAGTAAGCTTGCACTTAGTCATGTCAAATGACTTCCTTCATATGCATGCTTTAGACATTCCTCTCGAAGATGTTTCTCATCTTTAGAAATATCAATACTCTCACTACCATTTTAATAGAAATCCTCAATAAAATCTACCATGCCATCATCTTCATCATTATCGCACAAATCTTGTACTTAATCTTCTTTTTGAATATAGGTCTTTCAACCTTGCATATTCTAGAGGATCACTTTTGTGTAGCCTCCTCATAGAAGCTTCTAATAAATGAGGAGGCTACGCAAAAGTATCCATTCAATACAGGTATGTATAATTTGACCTTACTCTCACAACATGTGTATGTGTGTATATGTGTGTGTATGTTTATATGTTTGTATACATTCATGTGTATATATGTGTAAGTCGATATATGCATGTATTTATATGTATATATTTATGCATGTATAAAAAATAGATAGAAAGTTAAAATTTATATCTTAATAGAGCCAAAACAGATACATTCCTCCATCCAAAAGGATTTTGAAGATTGAGAATAAGTAAGCTCGCACTTAGCCATGTCAAAAGACTTCCTTCATATGCATGCTTTCGACATTCCTCTCGAAGATATTTCTCATCTTTATAAATAGCAATGCTCTCAATGTCATTTTGATAGCAATCCTCAATAAAATCTACCATGCCATCATCTTCATCATTATCGCACAAATCTTGTACTTTATCTTTTTTTTAATATAGTTCTTTCAACCTTGCATATTCCAGAGGATCACTTTTGCATAGCCTCCTCATAGAAGCTTGTGATAAATGAGGTCTTAGTGGCAATTGTGAGTGGTGTGAGGGAATATCATCAACATCATATGTTCAAATCTATACACATGACTAAAAATCATAAGTATTACATAAATGAATAAAAAGTAAACTTTAATCATAAAATTAAATATATAATTTATTAAATATGGAAAGGAAATTTCCATTCTTTGTCTAGCTAAAAGGTGCTCTTGGAGTTCGAGCCCATCCATAATTCACTAATAATTCATCACCAGCATGTAATGTATTAATAGAATTGACAACTATGTATCTTGATACATCTCTACTCATATATGATGATTCATGACTATTTTCACGAGCCTCAAATATTCAATTAGTCCTTGAACTATTATGTAACCCTAGACTACTATTTATTAAACTTGTTATATTTCCATGAGTGTAAGGTCTTCCATCAACATATAATCTTTCATTTTTTTTCATGTGAAATCCTTCTACTAGAAAGGGATGCTCCATTCAAGCATATTTTATAAGTACTCATGCTTTGAACATAACGTGCAAGTCGATGCCAATCTCCCCATCCATAAATAGGACCACAAAATGACATAAGAGTGACTTCAAATTTTAGAGGCACATACAAATCCTCTACAATAAAGGGACCATGATCAGCATAAGTAATAGTGGACAAAGCATTCATATAGCGATTACCCCAAAAGTTAAAAACCTCTCTATCTAAAGGAAGTGGTCCTCTATTCCATCCTCCATATCTTCTTTTATCATATGTTTTTACTAGAGAATGATCACGAGCTGGCAATGTAAAATCTCCAATCGTTTCAGTCTCTAAACCAGGAGATAGAGGATTTCTAGAAACTTATGCTTGTAATTGATGAACAACAATTCCATGACGTGTATGAGGTATATTAACACTATGAGTATGAAAATTATTATCATCATCATCATCGAGCAAGTATTCCTGTATAGCAATAATAATTTGATTTCGTATATGGTTTTTAAATAAGATAATGACATTTTTTTATAGAAAAAATACGTACCGAAGCATTATCACATTGACCAGGTGGTGGTGCACGTTCAAAAGTACCATACTCTACCTCATGTTCAATACATTCCAATTGTGGTCTTCGATACGTGCCATAGCAAGAGTTACACCAACATATAATATGCTCTTGATAGTAAAATTCATCATAATTCCTATCCGAGGACACATGTGAAGTTGTTGCATGGTAGGCAGAATCTGATTATAACAAGAAACCAAAAAATATATCAGTTATGTATCTATCAAATATATTTAAGATTAAAAGTTTGATATACTTACAGTATATAGTCCTTGCACGATAAGGAGATGGTGGTGGAGTTCCATCTGATTTATCGGAATCTACAAATAATGGTATTTGATATTAATAATCTAATTATTTACATACATAAACATTCACATATACATATTTACACATACACACATATACACATTTACACATACACACATATTCACATATACACAAATACACATTATTGTGGGATAAATGCATGTATTTTGTATGAATGATTGTATATGCATGCATTTGTATGTGTTTATATTATATGTATGTATATGTGTGTTTATATTATATGTATGTATATGTGTATATGTATGCATATATGTATGTGTATATGTTTGCATGTATATGTTTGCATGTATATGTTTGCATGTATATGTTTGCATGTATATGCATATGATATATGTGTATGTGTGTCACTACTAGAACTAGGAGGCGTAGCGACACCCACAAATTGAAAAAAAAAATGGCAACCACTGCTTATGTGACGGTAGTGTCGCATAAGCGACGACCCTGTTTTTTTATTTTAAAAGAGCTATCATCACATAAGCGATGTTAGCATCGCTTATGTGATGCTAAAACTATGCGTCACAAATAGTGTCGATAATTAGCCATGATATTTGCGATGTTGGAAAACTAGCTGCGATGCTTTAGCATTGCATAAGCGACGTCCTGTGTTCGAGAGCATTGCATAAGTGTTGCTTTGGAATGTTAAAAGAAATTTGATTTCTCTCAGCACATTTGTGTCGGGATTTGGACGCACACATAGAGAGAGAGGGAGAGGGAGAGAGAGAGAGAGAGAAAGAGAGAGAGAGAGAGAGGGAGAGAGAGAGAGAGAAAGAGAGAGAGAGATTGAGAGAGATCGGCACACTCCTTGAAGCGAGGTACGCACACACACACACATATACACACATATACATATGCATATACACACACACATATACACACATAGACACACACACATACACATAAACACACATACACACATACATATACACACTAAGTTACATACACACATACACATGCATACACACACATATATACACACATAGCCACATGCATACACACATAGGCACACACACATGCACACAGACACACACACACATACACAGACACACACATATACACACACACATACACATGCATACATATATATATATATATATATATATATATATATATATATATATATATATATATATATACATATACATACATATATATATACACACACATGTATATAGACACATAGAGACACACACACATATATACACACACACAAATACACATGCGTACACACATACACATACACACATATATATGCATACACACACATGTAAAGAGACATACACACACACATACACATACAATTATACATATGCATACATACATGCTTACATGCATACACACACATACACATACACATATATATATGCATACACAGATACACATACACATACACATACACATATATATATGCATACGTACATACACATAGAGAGACGTACACATACATGCATACATATGCATATGCACATGCACATGCATACATACATGCTTACATGCATACACACACACATACACATGCATGAATACATATGCATCCATAATGCACATGCACATGCATACATACATGCTTACATGCATACACACACATACACATGCATACACACATACACATACGCATACACACATACACACATACACACATACACACATACACACACACATACACACATATATGCATACACACTCACATAGAGAGACATACACACACATACACATACATGCATAAATAATGCATATGCATATGCATACATAATGCATATGCATTTGCATACATACTTACATGCATACACACACATATGCATACATAATGCACATGCATATGCATACATAATGCACATGCATATGCATAGATACATGCATACACATACACACACATAGACACACACACATACACACACATATACACATATATTTACACACATACACATGCATACACACACATAGACACACACACACATACACACACATATACACACATACACATACACACATAGACACATACACACATATGTTTGCAAAGATGGATCGACACTCCAAGAAATGAGTAGGTACTACCAAATCCTACTTAGTACAAGCCCCTTGTAGCTTTAGAGTTGCATTTTTGGCCCTCTTAGCTTTCCAATGACACTATACAAGTTCCTATGTACTTTGGAAATGATGTAAGAAAAGATTGAATCAAAACAGACTACTTCCAACTTTAAGGATCAATGAAAACCTTCTGTTTTTTTATCACACACCTGCTGCTTGTTATGCTCAGTGCTACCAGTATAGTAGGAATTAGAAACATTCCTCTTAGAGGTATCTAATTAACTTAGTAATCTAATGATTCCAAGTGGAATCACTTGAAATGATGCACTATACACAGAGCAATCAATTTAGCAATCGAATCATAACCCCTGATTTTTTAGGACCTCTGCAGAGTTTGACCAATGAGTGCTTCGATGTACTTTTCTCCAAATTGGCTAAATGAATTTCCTTCAAAATTTGTGAGCACGTAGATAACTTTGATCTGATTCCAAAAAGCTATATATCATTGAAATGGGTGGAGAAATGATGTAGATATGAGCAGTACAAGTTGATAGTTATAAATTACTATAACAGAGAGACCATAGATGAACAATGTAGATGTATTGTATTAATAGATGTATTGTATTAATGAACAATGTTGTACAAGATCATAGACTTGAAAATCATAGCCTAATGATGGTGAGTAGTGTAGGCTACAATGTAGACCTCACACTCTTACATTCTACACGCGTCTTTTTCAAGTCACCTTTTATAAGTATTCCATCAATCTAGGAGTTATTCTCTCTAACATAAAGTCGTGACTTCTCAACTAATAAACTCCATGAGTTTGTTGAGATTCAAAAAGATTCTTCCAAGTTAAAATAACTTTTACAAATGTAAAAGGATGAAATTCTCCTAGCAATGGTTTCCATGGAGCTTTAATTGTTCATTAATCTTCTAGCCAAATGTGTAGGCTTGTAATTTGCACCAACAGCTCCCCCTCAAGCCAAACATTGTGTTATTCATCTTCAATCTTCATGAATATCTTGCAATCCAATCATTGATTTAAACCTGCAAAGTTTTGTACCATCTAATGCTTTAGTCAATAAGTCTACGCATTGCATATTAGTTGATACATATGCCAATTGAATATCCTTGCTCAATAGATTCTCTCTCACATAATGATATTGGACCTCTATATTCTTGGTCCTAGCATGATAAATAGGATTTGCTGCAAGGTGTAATGAACTTGTATTATCTCCAAAAATCATTTGAGGTGTAGTATGCAAACCCAAATTTGTGTATAACAATCTGATCCATATGGCCTCTTGAGTAGCTTTGGCCAATCCTCTATACTCTGCCTCTGTAGAAGATAAAGCAACAGTAGGTTGCTTCTTTGAAGACCATGATATAGGTTTATCACCTACAAAGGATAGGTATCCTGAGGTACTCCTTCTATCATCTGAATATATCTTGATGTCCAAGTGTGATGTATAAGGGAAATACAATCCATGATTTTGAGTACCCTTAAGGTACTTCAAGATCCTTTTGGCAGCCTCGAAGTGAGGTGCCCTAGGCTTGTGCATGAACTGACTTAGAACACTTTCTCCATAAGCAATATCAATCCTTGTCAATGTAGCATAGTTAAAGCTTCCCACTATGCTTTGATAACCTGCAATGTTCTCAAGTACATCACCTTCATGAGCACTTAATTTTAGGTTTACCTCCATTGGAGTACTTGCAACTTTGGCATCCTGCAAATGAAACTTCTTTAACATATCATGTATATACTTTCTCTAAGTAATATAAATTCCACAGTTAGTATGGACTAACTCAATTCCAAGAAAATATTTTAGTGATCCAAGGTCACTAATTTTGAACTCCTTCATCATCTGATTCTTGATCTACTTGATGCCATTAGCATCATTACCTGTGAGTATGATATCATCAACATATACACATAGGTATATTACCTCTCAGCTACTTTTCTTGATGAACAGAGAAGTATCTGCTTTATTCATGATAAAACCTTGATCCTGAAGATAAGTAGTCAACCCAGGGTTCTATGCCCTAGGTTCTAACTTCAATCCATAAAGAGCTTTATTCAATTTACATACATATGTTACCTTGTTTGGGTCCTCATAGCCAAGAGTTTGAGACATGTGCACCTCTTATGACATCCAGCCATTTAAAAATGCATTTTTTACATCCAACTAATACATGCTCCAACACTTTGATGCAGCCACACTTACCAATACCCAGATGGTTGGCATTTTGGCCACACATGAGAAGCTTTCTTCATAATCAACTTCTTGTGTTTGCGCAAAACCCTTAGCCACAAGTCTGGCTTTGTACCTGCTTATTGATCCATCAGAATTCCTTTTGAACTTATAGATCCATCTAGAACCAATAACCTTCATAGACTCCTTCTTTGGTACTAGTTTCCAAGTATCACTCTCCTTGAGTGCTTCAATTTCCTCATCCATTGCTTCCTTCCATTCTGCCTTGGTCTTTGCCTCTTCATATGATGATGGCTCTTCAAATGACGGGTCTTTTGCAAGATAAACAGAGGGCTTAGTAATTAGGGAACTTTCATACCCATATTTGATTGGCTTCTTGCTCTCCTCCATCTGACCTTAGTCTCTTTAGGTTTCTCCATGTTTGGTTCTCAACAAGTGCAAGATACTTTTTAAAGCAGTTGAATACTTCATCTTTGTGCTTCATAAAGTACAATACAGTCCACCTACTGTAATCATCAATGAAAGATACATAATACCTTGATCCAGAGATTGAGAGATCCTTACTTGGTCCCCATACATCTGTATGGACAAGCTCTAGGTAGTCCTCATGCATGTATCCTTTCCTTGAGAAGGGTAACCTCTGAGACTTTCTAAACTGACAAGCATCACATTTATAAATCATGTGTTGCTTGGATACATTAGGTATCCCAAGCACACATTGATCTCTACATATTTGTTTCAAGTTTCTTTCACGAACATGCCCTAATCTCTTATGCCGAATTTCCGATTCTGATAATGTTTGATCTTTATAACTATAAAGTGCAATGTTCCTTGTATCCTCAAGTTGAAAAGTAAATAATCTACTTGTCTTTTCTCCTTTGGCTATTCTTTTGAACCCATGTTGGGGATCCTCCACAAATGCTCCATATTGGTTGAATCTAACTTGCAAACCCTTTTCCACAATCTATCCAACACTCATCAAATTCTTGGTAATTGTAGGTACATATAGAACCCTACTCAAAAGATTCTTGTTTCCATCAGAGGTCTTAACATTTCCTACTTTAATCACTGAGTGCTTGGTGTCATCACCTGTTTGTACCTGATGCTTACCCTTTGGTTCTTCAAGGTCACAGAGAAGAGCTACATTGCGTGCCACATGGTTTGAGCATCCTGAGTCAATGTAGAAGAGATGGTCATCATTTATACTTGGTTTTGAAGTCATGTTCATAATCAGAAGAGAATCTTCTTGCTCCTTTGTGTCGTTGTTGTAATCTTTCCTTGATTTTTAACCTCCTTGGTAATTGCTATTGTAGTTGTTGTTGTAGTTATTGTTGTAGTTGTTGTTGTATCCTTTTGATTGTGTATATCCACCTCTTTGATATCCTCTACCTCTCTGATTCTTGAAGTTTGTGAAACACTCATCTGTAGTATGATTTGACAATCCCCAAATATTGCATGGTGAGGAGTTATAAGGTCTCCCCCTACCTTGCTTACCTCCTCTGCCCCTTCCTCTTGATGTTCTACCTCTCCCTCCATAGTTGGCTTGGGAGGTAGTTCCTTCATCTCCAACCTTTTTGTCCTTCCCTTTCTCTTTGGACTTACTTTTATCAGTGTATAGGGAAGAAGAGCTATTACCTCTTGAAGAATTCCATTCTTGTTGATCTTCGCTTCATGGGTGAATAGTTGCTCCATGAGTGTGGTAAGGTCTGGAATCTACATGTCCATGTATAAGTCCATGGCAGTTGTGAAGCTCTCCCATTTGTCATCAGCTTTAATACCATTGATTACTTGTCTTACAATCTGCTCCTCTTCAATTTCTTCTCCTATGCTTGCCAATTGATCTCCTACATCTTTGACTTTGGTCACATACTCTCACATCCCTTGCTTAGGTTGCTTTCTTTGAGTGGTAAACTCAATCCACAATTGGTTCTTTCTAGCCCTTGTGTTAGAAGAGAAATAAGAGGACAATGTTTTCCAAGTCTCTTGGGATGTCTTACACTACCTAATATGTGGAAGAAGAAAATCAGAGATTGAGTTAAGTAAGTAGGGCCTTGCTAATGCATCCTTGGCACACCAAGTGTTGAGTCTTTCACGCTCCTCTCTTGTAGTTTTTCATTTGCTTCTGAATATGGGCATCTCCTCATCTCTTGAGATGTATCCATAGAGGCTCCTTCCTTGTAAGTATGTCTTCATCCTCAGGGACCATGCTTGATAGTTGTTCTTGTCCAATTTATCAATGAAAGAAGGAAAACCATCTCCCATTTTACCTTAGCTTTTCTCTAATACCATTGTTGGGAAAGATGGATGGACACTCCAAGAAATGAGTAGGTATTGCCAAATCCTGCTTAGTACCAGCCCCTTGTAGCTTCAGAGTTGAGTTGTGGGCCCTCTTAGCTTTCCAATGACACTATACAAGTGCCTATGTACTTTGGAAATGATGTAAGAAAAGATTGAATCAAAACAGACTACTTCCAACTTGAAGAATCAATGAAAACCTTCTATTTTTTATCACACAGCTGCTGGTTGTATGCTTAGTGCTACCAGTACAGTAGGAATTAGAAAAATTCCCCTTAGAGGTATTATCTAATTAGCTTAGTAAGCTAATTATTCCAAGTGGAATCACTTTAAATGATGCACTATACACAGAGCAATGAATTTAGCAATTGAATCATTACCCCCGATTTTTTAGGACCTCTACACAGTTTGACCAGTGAGTGCTTCGACACACTTTTCTCCAAATTGGCTGAATGAATTTCCTTCCCAATTTGTGAGCATGTAGATAACATGGAGAAAAATTCCAACAAGCTATAGATCATTGAGAATGGTGGAGAAATGATTGAGATATGAGCAGTACAATTTGACAGTTATAAATGACTATAATAGAGAGACCATAGATGAACAATGTAGATGTATAGCATTAATGAACAATGTTGTACAAGATCATAAGCTTGACAATCATAGACTAATGATGGTGAGTAGTGTAGGCTACAATGTAGACCTCACACTCTTACAAAATGGCACTAGATAACTTAGGAATTGAGACTTCTACACGCAACTTTTTCAACTCACCTTTTATGAGTGCTACTTCAAATTTGAATTTGAATTCAAGTTTTGGCTCTCTCTAAAAGTAGTCCATCAATCTAGGAGTTATTCCTTCTAACATAAAGTCGTGACTTCTCAATTAATAGACTCCATGAGTTTTTTGAGAGTTACAAAGATTCTTCCAAGTTAAAATAACTTCTACAACTCTAAAAGGATAAAATTCTCCTAGCAATGGTTTCCATGGAGCTTTCATTGTTCATGAATCTTCTAGCCAAATGTGGAGGCTTGTAATTTGCACCAACAACATAATGCATATGCATATGCATACATACATACTTAAATGCATACACACACATATGCATACATATGCATACATAATGCACATGCATATGCATACATACATGCATACACATACACACATAGACACATACACATACATAGACACATACACACACATACACACTCATAGACACATACACGCTTACACACACACATCCAAACACATTTACACACACATACACATGCACACAGACACATATATATAGATACACACATATATACACAAATAGACACACACACATACACACATAGACACACACACATACACATACACACACATATACACACACATATAGACACACACACTTACACACACACACATCCACACATATTTACACACACAGATACACATGCATACAGACACATATATATAGATACACACACATACACACATTCACACACATACATGCATATGCATACATAATGCACATGCATATTCATACATACATGCTTACATGCATACACAAACATACACATGCATACACACATGGACACACACACACATACACACACATACACACATACACACATACACACACATATATGCATAGATAGTGCAACAGAGTTTCGACAACACCAGCTCTCGAATGAATTTGTACTCACCTCCCAGCCATATGCCTCTATGTATAGCTACTTGAGTCAATGAGGACCAAAAATGTAACTAAAGTCCACAAGTGCATGTGTAATCTCCTCCACTCCTTTGGTACCTTCCACTATAGTCTACTTGTGGTTGGAGCAATCTGGACCACTACTTAGGTACCTTCCACTAGAGTCCACTAGTGGTGGTTGTATCGCCACTCGAGTTAAGTCTCTAAAGAATCAAGTTTACTCACGTTAACTTGAGTTAGAAGGCTCTAGAGCTTCTTGGGCAAAACTCTCTCCCCATGCTAGCCAAGGCAATTGAACCCAAGACCTCCTCCTTCATAACCATGAGACTTAACCACTAGGCTAAGTGGATCACTTGAATATGAGAGCACATGAACTTATGCTTGAGTCTATTATTGAGATCTTTGGTCCTACAGATGAGTGATCAAACGGTATCCGATTTCAGATCTGTCTGAAGCCGTCGGATCCCTAGACCATAGACTTAGTTTATAACATTCTTCTCCCCTTGGGAAAGATTTTCTTCCTTGAAAATAAAGCTATATATAGTATCTGTAGGCAGCCCCCGAGCCTCATGTTCTAATACCGAAAGAACATGAGCATTCATTCGTTTGGTAATATACTTAGAACTTGAAAGTAGAAAACTTTATGTTTCGTTGACCAACTTAAATTGGAAAGTCAGAAAACATGGTTGGATTGTAGAAACTTTTTCCCATGTTGAATTTTCTTCAGTTCCATCCTTCCATTTTACTAAGCACTCTTCATACAAATGACTTCTTATACGTTTATCTCGGGTGCAAACTATCCTTTTAGGTTCATGAGGAACTGTTTCACTTACGGGAAGTAGAAGAATAACTTGTTGTCCAACCAGATTATCTGAATCTCTTAGACTCTTCCTAGGTCATCTAACATGGAAAACTGGATGAATCCAACTATCTTTTGGTAGTTGTAATTCATAAGCCCATAAGCCAACTCTTTTGGTGATTGGAAAAGGACCGCAATATCTAGGCGACAACTTAGCGCATTGACTAGTCTTAAACTTTTTTGACCTATCAGGAACACGAAGATAAACTTGATCGCCAACCTGAAAAGTAATATCTCTTCGCTTAGTATCGACATAAGCTTTTGCACGATCTTGAGCTTTCTTTAAGTTTTCTCTAGCTATCTTTAACTTAAAGTTCATATCTTGAAGGAATTCTTGAGCTGTTTGAACTCATTCATTTTGAAGTCCCACTGCTTATGGAGACCTAGGCTGGAACCCATACATCAACATAAATGGACTAAATTCATCAATCTTTTTGGAAGTAACATAAGCTCTGAGTATGTGTTCCAAAATTTGATTGACTTTCTCGGTCTGTTCATCTGTCTAGGGATGTTCGACGGGCCTTAAACTTAGTTCAGTTTCAAGTCTACTAAATACTACTTGCCAAAGTGACTTGTAAATTGAGCATCCCGATCAAAAACTATATCTACTGGAAGACCATAGAGTCTGTAAAACTAATTTATAAATATTTTTGCAAGTTCTGGAGTCTTATATGTAGTCTTGACTAGAATGAACTGAGCAAGTTTAGTCAATGGATCAACTACAACCCAGACCGAATCAAAGCCTTTCTGAGTGACGGGCAACCCTGAAATGAAATCCATGGAGATACTTTCCAATTTAGCTTTGGGAATATCCAAAGGATGTAGCAATCCTCCAACTTTAAGTTGATCAAATTTATTGACTTGACATTTATGGCACTTCCATACATAGTCGTGCACATCTCGATGTAAACTAAGCCAATAAAAATGTCATTTAACTAACTCATAGGTTTGGTTAATACCAGGATGTCCAGCACTTGGAGTATCGTGGCATTCCAAAAGTACTTGATTTCGTATGTTCAAAAGACTGGGACACAAACCTTACCTTTATAAAGCAAAAATATTCATCTTGGAGAGAATAGTGTTTAAACTTTCCCTCCGAAGTACTTGCTTGATTTGTTTGAGCTTGTTCAACTGCCTTCCATGCTTGACTATAGCGTGGATCTTCTTTACATCTTTCCTTCAAAGTTGAAATAAATTCACTTTTTGAATTTGTAAAAATGTCAAGTTGTTTAGCATAGGCCTCCAACTTAAGGCATCTACCACTGCATTGAACTTTCCTTTCCTGTACCTTAGTCCATAATCGAACTCTTGCAACTATTCGGCTCATCTAGATTTTCTAACTCTTAAATCCGGTTGGTTTGCAAACCACTTGATGCTCTCTAGATCAAAGACTATGGTTAACTTTGATCCATATAGGTAATGTCGCCATTTCTTCATAGCATTTATTATAGTGAATATCTCTCGCTCATGGGTAGAATAGTTTTGTTCAACAGGACTTAGCTTTCTACTTTCAAAAGCTATTGGTCGACCTTCTTGGCTTAGTACTACTCCTATTGAAGATGAGCTTGCATCTGTTTCTCACCAATGCAACAGAGTTTCCACAATACCAGATCTTGAATGAATGTGTACTCACCTCCCAGCCATATGCCTCTATATATAGCTGCTTGAGTCAACGAGGACCACAAACATAACTAAAGTCCACAAGTACATATGCAATCTCCTCCACTCCTTTGATACCTTCCACTAGAGTCTACTTGTGGTTAGAGTGATCTAGACCACTACTTTAGTACCTTCCACTAGATTCCACTAGTGGTAGTTGTACTAGCCACGCGAGTTAAGTCTCGCAAGACTCAAGTTTACTCACGCTAACTTGAGTTAGAAGGCTCTAGAGCTTCTTGGGCAAAACTCTCTCCCCATGCTCCCCATGGGGATTGAACCCAAGACCTCCTCCTTCACAACCATGAGACTTAACCACTAGGCTAAGTGGATCACTTGAATATGAGAGCACATGAACTTATGCTTGAGGCTATTCTTGAGATCTTTGGTCCTACAGACGAGTGACCAAACGGTATCTGATTTCAAATCTGTCTGAAGCCTTCGGATCCCTAGACCATAGAATTAATTTATTACACACACACATAGAGAGACATACACACACACACATAGAGAGAGACATACACACACATACACATACATGCATACATTTGCATACATACATACTTACATGCATACACACACACATATGCATACATATGCATACATAATGCACATGAATGCACATACACATAGACACATACACACACATACACACACATATGCATACATAATGCACATGCATATGCATACATAATGCACATGCATATGCATAGATACATGCATACACATACACACACATAGACACATACATACGAATAGAAACATACACATACATACACACAAATATACACACAAATTTATACACGTATACACATGCATACACACACATAGACACACACACATATACACACACACATATACACACGCATACACACATACACACATGCACACATGCACACATAATGCATACGCATATGTATACACACATAATTGCATGCATACACACACATACACACACATGCATACATATGCATACACACATACACACGTAGAGAGACATACACACAAATACACACAAATGCATACATATGCATACATAATACACATGGATATGCATACATACATGCTTACATGAATACACAGACATACACACAGATACATATACACACATAGACACACACACACATGTAGAGAGAGAGACACACACATATCTGCATACACACACACACATAAAGAGACACACACACATACACATACATGCATACATATGCATACATAATGTATATGCATATGCATACATACATACATACATACATACATACATACATACATACATACTTCATGCATACACAAACATACACATGTATACACACACATACACACACATATGCATACATAATGCACATGCATATGCATAGATATATGCTTACATACATACACATACACACATAGACACATACACACACATAGACACATACACACACATAGATACATACACACACATGGACACATACACACATACACACATATACACATACACGCACATATACACACATATTTACACACACACACATACGCAAACACACTTACTCATGCATACACACAGACATACACACATAGACACACACACACACTTGCACACATAGACACACACACATACACACATACAAACTTACACACACATATATATAAACAAACACATACACACATAGACACATACAAACTTACACACATACATACACACATTTACACACATAGACACATACACACTTACACAGACACATACACACATCCACACACATTTACACACATATATACACATGCATAGACACATATATACAGATACACGCGTATATACACACAGACACATAGACACACACACACACACATGGACACATGCACACATATATATGCATAGATAGACACATAGAGACATACACACATATATATGCATACACACACATAGAGATACATACACATGCATGCATACATATGCATACATAATGCATATGCATATGCATACATACATACTTGCATGCATACACACACACACATACACACACATGCATACATTTGCATACATAATGCACATACATATGCATACATACATGCTTACATGCATACACACACTCACATATACACCTACATACACATATACACACATACATATGTACACACACACACACACACACACACACACACACACACATATATATATATATATATATATATATATATATATATATATATATATATATATATATATATATATATATATATATATATATATATATATATATATATATATATATATATATATATGTATATGTGTGTGTGTATTGATTTCTAACCCATTTTGTTTTATATGTATAGGTATTATGGATCCTAGTAGAGAGAGAAAGGCAAAACTCACTCTTATAAAAAGTCTTATGAGAGCAAGAGTTCCGCCTAATACTCTAGGGATCATCATGCATGACTAATCAAAGATGCCTCATGATGAGCTAGATTATACGATCCAGATGCTTACCTAGCAATCAAAGGAGGGCTCTTCTGCGGCTCCACATGCAGGAAGATAGCTATCTGCCCATAGGTATGTTTTTTCTTTCATAAATTTTTTTAATGATATTATAACACATATTTTTATTTATTTTTATCTATCTATTTTTAGGACACCTATACCACCTCCAGATCATGATAGCAGAGCAGAGGTGCCTATGAGGACATGCATAGGCACCTTAGGGCTAGAGTGCGATATAGAGCCAGAGGGGAACATTGTGTACATAGGGAATGGATTGGAGTTCAAGAGAAGAATGCCATCATTATGCGACTCTTACATGTGCCTTGTTCACTTACAGTGGAAGTAAGTATAAATTTTACATATAAATTGAAATAAATATCTTATGTTTTATTTACATGAATTTTTTTATTTTTGTAGTGATCATGATGAGGGGGTTAAAAAATACGTACTTAGTTCACTTGAGATAGAGTTTGGGACAGGATGGTCATGTAAGTGGTGTCGAAAGGAGATGCAAACACTTATGTCTCATCGTCGCGATAATGTGCGGTACGCATTGCTTTTATGTATATATACATGGATATGAGTATGTGTGTTTATGTATGTATGTATGTATGTATGTATGTATGTATGTATGTATATGAGAGAGAGAGAGAAAAGAGTGAGACTAGAGGTACAAATACACGCATACACACACATATACATCATAGATGCACATTTACACACATATACACATACATTCACATTTATACATACAAACACATATATGCACATTTTTACACACACATACACATGCATGCTTTTATACACATATAATGAATATACATAGACACATACACATACTCACATACACATACAGATACATAATCATATTTACACACACATAGACTCACATAATCATATTTACAAGCATATATACATATACACATGCAAATATACATATACACATGCATATACACACACACACAACACATGCATATGCACATATAGATACACATACATACACACATACATACGCACATATAGAAACACATACATACACACATGCATACTGATATATCTATCTGTATATATATATATATATATATATATATATATATATATATATATATATATATATATATATATATATATATATATATATATATATATATATATATATATATATATATATATATATATATATATATATATATTTATATATCTATATATAAATAAATAAATAAATACATAAATCCTATTTCAAAAATCCTAATTCGAAAACACTAATTTTGATATTAGGGTTTTAAAACCCTTAATTTAGAAACTCTAATTCAGCCTTTTAGCCATATGATTGAAGTATATGTACACATTGCATCTATTCCTCCGATGTCCTACTAGAGAGATCTCTCTCCTCCCAAATTATGCCTCTATATATAGCTACTCGAATCAACAAGGATCATAATATATATAAAGATATATACACATCATGTAGATATACATACATAAATATAAAATGGAGTAGATACATTATGCATCACACATACATGCCTAAATGCACACATAAATATATATACATGCATACATATTTACATGTACACATTTACACATAGACACATATACATATATACATGTACACATCACATATACATGCCTACATGCACAAATTTATACTTATACATGCATACACAATTATAAACACTTGCATATATTACATTAATATATGAATATTTTACACAAATGCATATGCATATATACACATATGCATACTAACACATGTATACATATATCACACATCTGCACACACATACATATACATGAAATACATATATATGCATACTAACACATGCATACATATAATACACATGAATACACACACATATGCATACATACATGATAAAAATTTGCTCCTCGAAGATAAAGCTATATATAAAATAATTAGGCATACCCCCGAGCTTTGATGGAGAGTGTTAATCTCCAAAAGAACAACCTACTCTTGAATTTAGAACACCTCTATATCAAGAGTAAGTCAAAACCTTCACCAATTTAAGAGATCAATGACCAAATATCAATTTCTTGACTAAACTGTGAAGGAGGAAATTACTCAGAAAGTCTACTGCATAAATCTTGCTCATTGACTGAGTAAATGTGTAACGTTTTTGATGAAACTTTGCACAAGATGTCGCCTAAAGATTGCGCACCTTCTCCAAGTCAAATCACTCCAAAAGATTCAGTAGATCTTGAGAAATCTACTTACCAAGTCAGCTATGTCTAAATCTGCACTTCTGAGAAGTCGATTTGGACACCCTTAACTTCTTAACTTTAATTCTCTCAGTATAGAACCCGTTTAAGCAAATGCTTTTAGCCACGCGTAGCTTACCTTCCAACTTAAAGATTAAGTGCTTACTTGCACAAAACTTTAAACTGTGGAGTGAGAAATGATCAAATCATTAAGATCGAAATTTGTGCATGTTTCAGGAACCAGTGAGTACTTTCTCACATGTAAATGTTCCTACACACAATTCTCAGCCTGATCACAATTAGACTCTCAAACTCTAGCCATAGATTGATTAACTATGGACTTAGACATCTCCAAAAGGAATTCACAAAAGATTTACTACACAAGGAGAAAACTCAGAAACTTCGGGCGCAAAAATTCTGTCATTTCTGAAGAAGACTACAACTGAATGAGAGAGACTTCAACTCACTTCTCATGTGTCTAATGACACTTACTACATCTCATTTCTCTATTCCTATACTCACACATAGTCTCTCCTTGTCTTCTCTCTTGCCCCGACATTTTTCCAAAGTATTTAGAGGCAAATATGTACAAGTTTATGACTATTCAAAAACTCTAAGTGATCTATGTCTTCACTAATGTACATATGTGTACAAATCATTCATCCTGTGAATGTGTCCACCTTCTTTGCTTCAAGAATTGTTCTAATCTCCATTCTTTGTCTTCAAATCTTCAATTGGTGATTGGTCTGCACCAACAGCTCCCCCTCAATCATCAATTGAGGTTTCTCTAACCTTCTTTATGCCTGCCATGTCTTTAAACTTCTGTAACTTTGGTCCATCCAAGCTCTTTGTAAGCATATCAGCTATCTGATCTTTTGTTGAAGTATGTATGACTTCAATCTCCTTATCCATCACCTTCTCTCTTAGAAAGTGATACTGTATCTCAATGTGTTTGGTCCTGGCATGAAAAACAGGATTAGCAGCTAGATATAATGAACTCATGTTATCACCATAAATGATAGGTATGCTCTGTATAGTGTCAAAACTCTTCATTAGGGTCTTAAGCCATATCACTTCTTTTGCAGCTTCAACCATGCCTTTTTACTCTGCTTCTGTAGATGACAAAGCAACTGTATGTTGCTTCTTTGAGCACCAAGAGATTAACTTATCTCCCACATAACACATGTATCCATAGGTTGACCTTCTATCATCTGGATTACCTGCCCAATCTGCATCACTATAGGTCTTGATATTTGTGTCTGATGTAAAACCATAATACAAACCTTCTTTGAGTGTACCCTTAGTGTACCTCAACACTCTTTGACCTGCAATCCAATGCTCTTTCCTAGGACAATGCATGAATTGAGACAAAACCCCAACTGCATATGATAAATCAGGTCTAGTTAATGTAGCATAAATAAGACTACCAACCAAACTCTGATATTGCTTCATGTCCTTGAACTCTTCACCTCCAAATCTGCTTAATTTGTGATTCACCTCCATTGGAGTAGGTGCTACCCTGCAATCATCCATTTTAAACTTGATTAACAAGTTTCTCAAATACCTTTCTTGAGTCACATACACTCCATGTTGAGTGTATGAAATCTCCATGCCCAAGAAGTATGACAAGTCTCCCAAATCACTGATTTTGAACTCTTTCTCCATTTGCTTCTTTAAACTTTGTATGCCTTTCTCATCTGTACCTGTAAGTATGATATCATCAACATATATGCACATGTAAATAAACCCATCATCACTTGCTTTGACAAGCAAGCTACTATCAGCTTTTGATACTTGAAATCCAAGTTCTTCTAGGAACTTTACAAGTCTATAGTTCCATGCCCTTGGGGCCTGCTTCAAGCCATATAAAGCTCTCTTGAGCTTACACACATAATCTGGATATCTTCCATCTCTGAATCCTTGAGGTTGCTCCATGAAAACTTCATCTGAAATGTAACCATTCAAAAAAGCATTCTTCACATCTAATTGACACAATTTCCAACCTTTGCATGCAGCAATTGCTATAAGTGTCCTGATGGTTGTCATCTTTGCCACAGGACTATAAGTCTCATCATAGTCAACACCATATGTCTGAGCAAACCCTTTGACAACAAGTCTAGCTTTGTACCTAGACACACTTCCATCTGCAAATCTTTTTGTCTTATAAACCCACTTACATCCAATGATCTTCTGACTATTTGGCTTTGGAACCAAATCCCATGTTTGATTCTCCATCAATGCATCATATTCTTCCTGCATAGCTTTCTCCCAATTTTCTTTACCGTTTGCCTCTTCATATGTAGAAGGGTCTTCATCTGCTTTAATCATGTAAGCATAATCTTTGGTAGCCAAAAATGAAGTATCATAGCTATACCTTGTAGGTTGCCATTTGTTCCTTGTAGACCTCCTAAGTTCTCCACTTCTTGAGGTTTCTGGTTCTTCATATTCAGGATCAAATCTTGGTGTTTCTTCCACTTCAACCTGCACTTCATTATTCTCTTGCTCATCAAATATCTGAACCTTTGATTTACCTTTCCTTTGGCTCACAATTTCTTCATCATCTGTATTAATATTGATAGTACCTGCATACCAAGTACCTTGCTCATCAAATGTAACATCTTTTGATACAAGAAAATGTTTTGTGGATGGATTCCACAACCTGTATCCCATCTGCTTATCATCATAACCAATAAACACATATTTTTCAGCTTTAGGTTCCAATTTGTGCCTTAATTGTGATGGCACGTATGCATAGGCCAAACATCCAAATACTTTGCAATGGTCTAGTGTAGGTCTCTTACCCCACCATGCCTCATAAGGTGTCATTCCCTGCAAAGCTTTACAAGGTAGCCTATTGACCAAATAAGTAGCTGTGTTTACAACCTCAGCC
Source organism: Ceratopteris richardii (assembly GCA_020310875.1). Lineage (NCBI taxonomy): Eukaryota > Viridiplantae > Streptophyta > Polypodiopsida > Polypodiales > Pteridaceae > Ceratopteris > Ceratopteris richardii. Next base: position 42,417,370 of record CM035416.1, on the reverse strand, counting down.
CACAAATAATTTGGGCAATTTTTCTCCTTCATCATGGACCTTGCAAACTCAACAAGAGTCCTATTCCTCCTTTCTGCTACACCATTTTGTTGAGGAGAGTACCTGCAAGTAACCTCTCTTTTTATACCTGCATTCCACAAGTAATCACTGAACTCATTAGAGAAATACTCTCCCCCTCCATCAGACCTTAGTCTCTTCAATTTATGTCCTGTAATTCTCTCTGCATACATATGATAATGTTTGAAAGTATTGAATACTTTTGACTTATCTTTGATCACATAGATAGTGATCCATCTGGTAGCATCATCAACATAAATCACATAATACCTTGAGCCATTGATACTGAAGTCCTTTGATGGTCCCCACACATCTGTGTGTACCAACTCAAGTTTCTCTGAATACATAAACCCATGCTTAGAATAGGGTTGCTTATGAGCCTTACCTAATTGACATGCCTCACATCTGTATGTCATATGTTGACCTGCAACATTAGGCAATCCAAGCACTGAACCATTATTAATCATGTCTTTAATACCTCTTTCATTGAAATGTCCAAGTCTCTTGTGCCAAAGATCTAACTCAGAGATCTTATGTCCTCCATAGGTGAACAAGGCATGACCAACATTACCTTGAATCTTCAATGTGAACAATCTTCCTTCTTTCTTCCCTGAAACAATTTGTTTATACCCATTGCTAGGGTCTTCCACAAACACTCCTTCATTAGTGAACCTTACTTCATAACCTTTTTCCACAATTTGCCCTACACTTATCAAATTCTTAGGAATTGTAGGAACATACAAGACCTTGCTCAATAAGGTGCTACCATCCTTGGCCTTCACTGATCCAATTGACTTCACATTGTGCTTTGTGTTGTCACCTATTTGAACAACATGATTGGATACCTTATTTTCCAAATCAGTCATCAAGGCTATATTACCACTCAGGTGATTGCTACACCCTGAATCAATGTAGAAGACTCTTTGATCTTCACTCTGCCTTTCACAAGTTGCATTCATTATCAATGTTGAATCTTCTTTTTGATCTGAAGCATAATTGTAGTAGGTATTGTTATATTGTTGACTTTGGAAACCTCTACCTGCATTTCTTCCAAAGTAACCCCTACTACCTCTGCCTCTGAAATTACCTCTTTGATTTCTGCCACCTCTTCCTCTTGAATTATAGTTTTGATTGTATCCTCCATTACTTTGATTATTATGCCAACAATCATTAGCTAAATGATTTGTCTTACCACAAATCCAGCATGCTTTGGCTCCATCTTTGTTGTTCCTGCCTCTTCCTCTACCTTTGCCACCTCCTCTACCTCTTAGGAAGTTGGCTTGACTAGTTGTACCTTCATCTTCACCTGATTGTTGCTTTCCTTTGTTAACTTTCTTCTTGTCCTTTGAGTACATTGCATGACCAGTACTTTTGTCACCATCTCCTTTAACATCCTGCTCAAATGTTAGCATATGACCTAGCAACTGATTTAAATCAGGAGTGAAATGATCAAGTGATAATTCTGTAGACAAAATGAATGGCTTCCATTTGTCATCACCTCTCAAACCTGTAAGGATTTGCCTTACCAATTTATCCTCCTCAATATCTTCATCAACAGCTCCTAATGCATCTGCAATGTCTTTCATCCTTGTTACATAGTCTGAAATGGATTGAGAGGCCTTCTTCTTGAAGGTTGTAAATTATGCCCATAAAGATGCCTTCCTTGACTTTGTGGTGTTTTGAAAATGCTCTTCCAAAGCATTCCATATATCACTTGCACTTTCAAGACCTCTAATGTGAGGTAGCAAGTAATCATTGACTGCCATATAAATGATACTCCTAGCTTGAGCATCTTTCTTCATCCAACTCTTCAAATCTGTTAATTCTTCCCTAGTTGGAACACTAGGATCTCTGAATTGTGGTTTTTCTTCTTCACCTATAATGTAAGCTATCAAATCTTTGCTCATTAGATGAGCTTCCATCCTCATTGACCATGCAGGATAGTTTTCTCTATCCAACTTCTCTATTTGAAGAGAATCTCCCATCCTTCCTTCACTTGTATATTGAATTCTTTAACCTTTATAAAGTATAAGGTTACCTTTACTTCGAATGATACTCCTTTTGACTTCCTTGATGTCGTATGATCTCCTTCTCAAGCTTTCCTTGCAAGATTTCACCCTTTGAATCTTCAAATGTCAAATTCTTTGTAGCTGCAGCAGTCGGGATCCTCCTTTTCTTCAATTCTGATGCTTCCTGCTCTGATACCACTGATGGAGAGTGTTAATCTCCAAAAGAACAACCTACTCTTGAATTTAGAACACCTCTATATCAAGAGTAAGTCAAAACCTTCACCAATTTAAGAGATCAATGACCAAATATCAATTTCTTGACTAAACTGTGAAGGAGGAAATTACTTAGAAAGTCTGCTGCATAAATCTTGCTCATTGACTGAGTAAATGTGTAAAGTTTTTTATGAAACTTTGCACAAGATGTCGCCTAAAGATTGCGCACCTTCTCCAAGTCAAATCACTCCAAAAGATTCAGTAGATCTTGAGAAATCTACTTACCAAGTCAGCTATGTCTAAATCTGCACTTCTGAGAAGTCGATTTGGACACCCTTAACTTCTTAACTTTAATTCTCTCAGTATAGAACCCGTTTAAGCAAATGCTTTTAGCCACGAGTAGCTTACCTTCCAACTTAAAGATTAAGTGCTTACTTGCACAAAACTTTAAACTGTGGAGTGAGAAATGATCAAATCATTAAGATTGAAATTTGCACCTGTTTCAGGAACCAGTGAGTACTTTCTCACATGTAAATGTTCCTACACACAATTCTCTTAGCCTGATCACAATTAGACTCTCAAACTCTAGCCATAGATTGATTAACTATGGACTTAGACATCTCCAAAAGGAATTCACAAAAGATTTACTACACAAGGAGAAAACTCAGAAACTTCGAGCGCAAAAATTCTGTCATTTCTGAAGAAGACTACAAGTGAATGAGAGAGACTTCACTCACTTCTCATGTGTCTAATGACACTTACTACATCTCATTTCTCTATTCCTATACTCATACATAGTCTCTCCTTGTCTTCTCTCTTGCCCCGACATTTTTCCAAAGTATTTATAGGCAAATATGTACAAGTTTATGACTATTCAAAAACTCTAAGTGATCTATGTCTTCACTAATGTACATATGTGTACAAATCATTCATCCTGTGAATGTGTCCACCTTCTTTGCTTCAAGAATTGTTCTAATCTCCATTCTTTGTCTTCAAATCTTCAATTGGTGATTGGTCTGCACCAACAAGCTTCATGTTCTAATTTAAAAGAACATGATTTCATCTCTCTAGTAGGATTCATCGTTATTCAAGTTGAATAAAGAATCTATTATCTGATATCCATTCATAAGCTTCAAGTTATTGATCGATAACTAGAATAGAATTTACTATCTAATCTACTCATATGTTTTCATTATTGCCATCATATTGTAAGACATCAATATAGTCTCATCTTCATTATCCTTATTGATTTCATTTATTTCTTCTATTGTTAAATCTGTGTTCTCATGAGTCACATCATCTATTGATGGATTAATATCTATTTTTGATAATTCCTCTTCCTCGTTAGTAGAATCAGCATGTACAATATTATCCTCTTCATCAAAAAGATTAGTATCATTATCATGTATAATGATTCTAATTTCTCTTTCATATGTTGATGTATCAGTATCTGATGGTGAGTCATCAAGAAGAATTTCTTCCATCTCTCTAACAATAAACTGTTCAAACAATGACCTACCTCTAGGTTAAACATGAATGACTTGCCACCAAGGGTGAGCATCTGGGTTTTTATAAAAGAATGCTTGTTCAATATGCCTAGGAAGAATATATGGTTCTTTAGTAGATCGCATTACCTTGGAAGAATCAATTGCCCGAAACCCAGATAATTCCTTTCTTAATGTGGAATTACTACCTTTATACTCGGCTCAAAAATAGTCAGCCTTCAAAATGACCTATCAAAATATATAAAAACAAGAATTCATTATTAGGTGGTAAAAAAAATATAAACATTTTTCTACCTGTTTCGTAGATACCAACAACAATTCCCACATAACCAAGTTCGCCATCTATAAGGTTCACGTCTTTTGAGCTCACACATGATAGTTGCTTGAAATCAGGAACAATACTAGAATCCTCTGTTTTACATAAAGAATCAATGGCTTTGATTCTAATATGTTGTCCAAAAGCCCACATATTAGTGAACATTCGAGCTTGCAAAAGAAATTAAATTAGTAAATAGAAACTAATATACATATATGAAAAAAACAAAATATTATTAAAATAAAATTACCTTTCGTTCACAACCTATCATTAACTCTCTCCACTCATATGAGATTTCTTTATTATTTGATGCTACAAAAGTAGAAACATCATTTTTTTCTTGAAATGTAAATAAAAATGGAACTCCCTTACCTGATAATACCTCATCTGTTAATTTTGAAGAAGACTCGTTGGTCCGTGCACGTGGAGCTTCTTCCTGAACTCTTTCAAGGTACTCACTAACGTAATACATGCACTCTTCAAGCATCCAACCCTTTGCCATGGATCCTTCTCGTTTCGCTCTTTGTCGCACATAACCTTTTAATATTCCCATAGATCGCTCAACCCAAAACATTCATTGAGAGTTAACAACACCTGCAATATCTATTTCATCTACAAGATGGACTAATAAATGAATCTAAACATCAAAAAATGAAGTAAGAAGCTCTTTCTCCATCAAACATAGTAGCTCTTTGCATTCACGTTTTCTTTGTGGGATCGAGTTTTTGTCAATCTCTTTTGATGTAATCCACCTATACATATCATAAAAAAAATTATAAAGAAGTTAATTTAAAAATAAAAGATATCCAATATTCATACATATTAAATATAAAAGTATCAAAATTAACTTATAAGCGATCTACGATGATAGATCACATCTCGTACTCTTTTTGTTGTACATTTTCTTGATTTGTATGCATTCTGCAAGTTTCCCACTTACCTTAGTGAAGTCATAAACTCTAGCAAGCTGCCCCCTTGCTTGCTTACCTCATTTGCTCATGATTTTGCTCCTCTCTATCTAGAGGTGTAGTTAGGCTTTTCCAAATGTGATTGTACCAGATTGCATAGCATTGTTCGCTCTCTCATTGTACTCATTATTATTGATTTCAAGCTTCATTTGGTCTTTCATATTGTGCCATGAATGTTGCCAAAGTTTCAAGTTATTTGGTTGAGTGAGTTGTGAGAAATTGCCAACTTTGTGAAGGTATATCTCTGCACATAGGCAGAGAGATGCAAACAGGTAGCCTGTTTTGTAGAGGGTGGTTCTCCCATCTGGAATATCCATTTGGGATGATTTAAAGCTTTTTGGCTAGCTCTTATAGTGTACTACAATTCCACAAAATTTCATTTTAAGGCTCTCTACTCATGTAGAGAAAAACTTCGGAAGAGTGAGCATATAACATTGCTTCTAGACCTACTGGAGGGCAACCATCTTCCATTTTTGCATTGAGGTGTTAGAATCATCCCCCATCAATGGTATCAGAGCCATTTTGGAGGTTTTTAGACATTATTGGCATCCTATTGACGATCGAGATCTTAACTAGTCGAAGGTTAGCAAGGGGGAAGCTATTAAAAGATAATATCCACACCTTTTAAAGCATACAAACACTTGAGGAGAAGCTAGAGGAGCATCTTAGAGCTTAGTATGGTTGAGTATAATGCACAAATAGAGAAGTTAGAGAAAGGCAATTATCAACAATGGAAATTTAGAGTTAGCAACTACCTTATGGGGAAAGGATTGTGGGGATTAGTGAGCGGCATGGAGCCGATGCCTCATGTACATGATCCACCACTTCAAAGTCAATTCAAGGCACTTAATGAATGGATAGAAAGGGATAGGAGAGTCATATTCATTCTATCCCAACACATAAGCAATAGCATGATAGGGCATATACAAGACTTGGACACATCCAAGAAGGTTTGGAGACCTTGGAGAGATTGTACTCTTCATCAACTAAGGCAAGGAAGATTCAGCTCAAGAATGAACTGAATCATCTTAGGAAATCACCAAGTACTAACATAAATGAGTACATTTTGAAGGTTAAGGAGCTTGCAGATGCTTTAGGCTCAATTGGGAGCCCAATCGAAGATGATGTTTTTGTTGGGCACACTCTCAATGGCTTGAGAGAGGATGAAAGGTGGAAAGCATTCACCACATCAGTTTATGTGAGGGATTCCCTACCAGAATTTCATCAATTAGTCACATTGATGGTGACTGAGGAGATGAACCAAGGAGGTTCACAATCAAAGGGCAGCCAAGCCCAAGTCTTCTATGCAAGAAGAGGCAAAGGCAAAAGAGGTGTACAAAACTCCCAAGGCAGAGGGAGAGGAAGGTCAAGCTCAAGCTCAAGCAACCAAGAAGGCTCCAACCAAAGCTATGGATCAAGAGGAAGAGGAAGGAGTAGAGGAAGAGGAGGAAGATCACATGGAAGAGAAGCATCCAATGGAGAATGCTACAATTGTGGAAAACCGGGCCATTATCCAAGAGATTGTTGGTCCAAAGGAGGAGGCAATCAAGGATACAAAAGGAACCAAGGTAAATATGCTAGTACTTCAACAAATTCAAAAAATGAGAACTTGCTTATGATGTATGGTTCAAGTGAAAGAGTCAATTCTGATTTTACATGGTACATTGATAGTGCTTGTAGCAACCATATGAGTTGCAATAAAGATGTTTTCTTTAATTTACATTCACCCATCACTCAAGGACATGTAGAGACAGGGGATGAAACTGAGCACAAGATTACACATGTGGGAGATGTTGCATTGAATGGTTCTCAAATCTCCAAGGTGTTGAAGGATGTGTTGCATGTGCCGATCATCACAAAGAACTTGGTTTTAGTAGGTCAAATGGTTGAAATAGTTATGAGGTGAGGTTCAGTGAGCAAGGATGTTTTGTTGAAGACCCCATGTAGGACAAAAAGCTATAGCAAAAGGAAATAATCAAGGAAGACTCTTCACCATGGAGGTAAAGCCATCAACCCCTCACACTGTCTATTTGTCAATTGGAAATAAACAGATTGTAGAAATTGACTTATGGCATAAAAGAATTGGGCACATAAACTTACAAAGGATGAAGGACATGCAAAGGAAGGTCTTGGTGAGTGGTTTACCTGATCTTACATCTCAGAATATGCAACATTTGTGCCATGCTTGTCAATTAGGAAAACAAAGCAGATTGCCATTCAAGAAGGGAGCACATGTGAGCAATGAAGTGTTGAATCTCATACACACAGATGTATGGGGACCTACAAGAGAGCCATCCATTGGAGGTAATAGATATTTTGTCACCTTTATAGATGATCATTCAAGGTTTGTTTGGATGTATTGCATGAAGTCAAAGTCAGAGGTGTTTTACTGTTGAGAGTTCCATGCTCCACCCTTTTGTCCCAACTCATTTTCATTCTCATGCAAGCTCATTTATCCCACATGCAAGGGAATTCTCCCAAACTCCATATAAGCAAGGCCTCTCCTTCACTCCACATAAGCCATTCCACTCTAGGTCATTGTCAAGAGTGTGCATCCTCTCCATGTCTCCATGCTCATAGAGCATCTCATGTAAGTCATTTCCATTTCTATTTTAATTCATTCATCATGTTTTGTTATCTATTGTTCCTTCCTCCTTAGCTTGTTAGATGTGTTCACGTGAGTAGAGTAGGAGTAGTTCCTTGTTATTTCAACATGGTACCAGAGCATAGGTTTATGTTTTTTTGAGTTCATGTTTTCAACTTTGATCTTTAACTTTATCATAGATAGTCTTTCTTTCTTAATTCCTCCCTCCCTCTCTTTGTACTAAGGTTGCTTATAAGCACCATCTCCCCCCTTCATTAAGCATAATAATGTCATTTTTATTCATAATATCATTTAGTCTTTCCATATCTATCATTTTTATGAGCAACATATTGCGGTGTATTCTTTATATGGGTTTGAGTGCTGAGAATTTGCCTCAGCTTTGCCCCTCCTTACCTCATCACTGTAGCCCCTCCTCATCCGTGTACAAGTTGTCTATAATTGTCTGCCAAGACTCGAGATGAAAGCTAAAGGAAGATTGTTGCTAGAGCATTGACAGGAAGACTGAAGCGCTCCTTGCGGAAGCTAGAACTCTCAGAACATGGGTTCTCGCCGAATGTAGAACATCGGGTGCACCTTGATGAAGGCTTCTACAAGGATGGAGTAATGAAACTAAACATCTGAAGTATTACAGATGCACTGCATCTTCTGCATCCACTGAACCTCAGAAATTCATAGGACTGAAGGCTTCTCATGCGTACTTCCATGAGTGCCACTAGAGATCTCATACATGTGATGCTCAGAAATTGGCATACGCACTCTTATTGGATTTATTGAATCCAAATCTACTTCAGCCACTGCTAGCCCTCTACATAGGCGATCTGAACAGCAGGCAATCATAGTGCCCCAAGGATCAATCACCATTGCATCCCCAAAGCTCATTCTTTCACATTATGTTTCCCTACCTGTGCCGCAACAATGACATAGCATTGTGTCTCCACAGCTCGAGATCGAAGAAGAATCTCCCAGTGAGCTGCTCCAATCACTTTTGTAAGCTGATAGTACGAGCAACATCTTTGCATTCTTCTCAAAGTGAAGTTGTTGATATAATTCTGGGAACCTCAAGTCATAGTAAAGAGTCAAATGTAAGCATCCTATTGGAGTACTCGCAACAACAACCTCACTCCCTGGTGCAATGAACTTGATTTCTTTGAGGACAGGCCCCCACTTGGGACTCGAGATCCATCAGGTCACTGATCTTGAAACCCCCCAGAGAAAGCCAAATTTAATCTTCCCTTGCAAGCTCCTGATAACGTTGTAAGACTGGTCCATCCAAAAGCTCTGCAATTGATAAAGCAATCCAAATTCCTCCCCTGCGCCATCTCCAACGTGCAGCCATAGTCAAACTTGCAGCCATATTTGGAACGATGGTACATACTCTGTGATTCTACAGCTGAAAGTATGTTTCATCCATTGGCGGTGAAAACATTATCTGGAGAAGGTTCACTCAGCATCTTTATGCCTCCTACATGCGACTAATTTGCTTCTCAGAGCAACGATTCAAAAGAGAGAGAAATAGAAAGACAATCCACCTCAGATCTAAATTATGTACTGATTCAAAGAGCATAGCCCAAGCCTATTTGGGCACACCTATTAAATGCAGGAAAGCTCATTTATCCCACATGCAAGGGAATTCTCCCAAACTCCATATAAGCAACGCCTCTTCTTCACTCCACATAAGCCATTCCACTCTAGATCATTGCCAAGAGTGTGCATCCTCTCGTCATGGAGTCTCCATGCTCATAGAGCATCTCATGTAAGTCATTTCCATTTCTTTTAATTCATTCATCATGTTTTGTTATCCATTGTTCCTTCCTCTTTAGCTTGTTAGATGTGTTCACGTGAGTAGAGTAGGATTAGTTCCTTGTTATTTCAACATTTACCACTTCAAGAGGTTCAAAAACCTAGTGGAGAAGGAAACAGGGAAGTATATAAAGACTCTCAGATCGGATGGAGGGGGAGAGTATTTTTCAAATGAATTTCCAGATTTTCTACATGAACATGGCATCACAAGGCAATTCACCTGCAGGTATACACCTCAACAAAACAGGGTGGCAGAAAGGAAGAATAGATACATAGCAGAAGTGGCTAGATCTTTGTTAAATGAAATGAATGTTCCTAACTCTTATTGGGCTGATGCAACAAATACAACCATATATATTATGAATAGGTGTCCAACCTCAGGAGTACATGGAGTTACATTTTATGAAGCTTGGTGTGGTAAGAAACCCAACCTTTCACATCTCAAAGTATTTGGTTGTGTGTGTTATGTTCACATACCTCAAGAATTGAGACACAAGTTAGACCCGAAGGCAAATAGGTGTATATTTCTTCGATATTCTTCAAAGAAAAAGGGTTTTAGATGCAATAACCCTTGCACCAAAGAGATTAAGGTATCTAGGGATGTAATATTTGATGAGTTGCTACCTTGGTATGGTAGAAAATATGTGTTACAGGTTGACGATGCATATGAAGCCAAGAACAAGTTCAAAGAGCAACAACAAAGCATGGAGATAAGTGGTCCCTCCACTTCAAGCACACCATCAAAGGAGAGTACTACATCAGCTTGGCATGGGAGGACAAGGAATGAAGCTCATTCAAGTGAAGGAAGTAGAAAAGGAAAGGAAAAGGCAAATGTTGAAGACCATCGATGGGTAGCCATGGAATCTACAAGTGATGAAGATATGGAAAAGATAGAAACTCCAAGATTTAAAGCATCTAAACCAAGGAGGAGGAGATTCCTACCACCTAATGGTGAGGTACGGTCATCCAATAGGGTTAAATACCCTGTTCAAAGGTTAACGTATGATTCATTCATTGTAGGACACTATGCCTACATGAGTCAAGTTATAACTTGTGAAGAACCTAACTTTTTTGAAGAAGAAAATAAGCATAGGGAATGGATCGAAGCCATGAAGGAGGAAGTCAAAGAACTTGAAGAAAATGATACTTGGTCATTGGTGCCAAGAACAAAGGACATGAAAGTCATTGGCAACAAATGGGTGTACAAGTTAAAGAGGCATGCAGATGGGAGCATATCTAGGTATAAAGCAAGGCTGGTTGCCAAACATTCAGTCCAATAGCTAAGATGTCCACCATCAGAAGTTTGGTTGCAATTTCAGCCTCAAAAGGTTGGAAGATGTACTAGTTGGATGTGAAGAATGCTTTCCTCAATGGAGAGATTGAAGAGGTATTCTTCATGGACCAGTCCCAAGGCTTTCAAGATGAGAGGTTTCCACATCATGTATGTAGGCTAAAGAAGGCTCTTTATGGACTCAAGCAAGCCCCAAGAGCTTGGAACCAAATACTTGTGGACTACTTGGTAAACTGTGGATACAATTAGAGTCATGCAGACCCATCACTCTTTAAGAAGAAGGAAGGTAGCAAAATTGTTTTCCTTTGTATATATGTTGATGATCTGATCATTACAGGGGATGCTGAAGCCACCATCAAGGACATAAAGAGGAAGCTTGGATGTGAGTTTAAAATCTCAGATTTAGGGACTTTAAGGTACTTTCTTGGGATTGAAGTACTATATAAAGAGGAAGGTATATACTTGATGCAAAGGAAATACATTCCTAATCTTTTGAAGAAGTTTGTCTTGTGTGATTGCAAGCCCATTTCAAATCTATTAGAAGTAAATGTTAAACTAAGTGCTCATGAAGGTGAAGAAATGAAGGATGTGACCATGTATAGGTCAACAATTGGTTCTCTCTTGTATGCTACTATGACAAGGCCTGATATTGCACATGTAGTTGGAGTGTTATCTCAATTTTTGCAAGCACCAAGAGTACCTCATCTTGTTGCAGCCAAAAGGGTACTTAGGTACCTCAAAGGATTAGTGAATGAAGGTCTATATTATCCATTTGATGATGGATTAAATTTACAAGCTTATTGTGATGTTCATTGGGCATGTTCCAAAGATGATAGGAGGAGCAACAGTGGATATGTTATCATGCTAGGGAAGAAGACCATTACATGGATGTCCAAGAAACAACCAATCGTGGCTCTTTCATCGATCAAAGCTGAGTATAGAGGCTTAGCACTAGTCTCATGTGAGCTTATGTGGCTCAAGAAGTTGTTTGTTGATCTTGATTTGCAGGTTAAGCAAGTACCTATTTTTTGTGACAACATAAGTAGCATATGCTTGGCTCAAAATCCGGTGTTCCATGCAAGGTCGAAGCATATAGAAGTTCATTACCACTTTATTCGAGAGAAGATCATGTCAAACAATGTCAAGGTGGAGCATGTCAATACAAAGGACCAATATGCAGATATGTTTACCAAAGCATTGGATGGAGTAAAGCTACAACACTTCAAGGCATGCATTGGAATTAACGACCTAGGCATTGAGACTTGAGGGGGAGTGTTGAAAATCAAGTCTCAATCATGCAAAAAATCTCAACCACAAGTTTTGCAAGTGGAGCAATCAAAAAGGAGGATCCAAAGTCGTGGAATAAAGTTAGAAGCTCCACCAAACTCAATCAAATTCAAATCTCATCAAATCAGCCACCAAAAAGCGCACCTACATTGATTGGTGGGTGGTTAGCTAGATTGTAGGAAAAGTAAAACTCTATATAAGCATCATCCCACCTTTGTTTCTTCAGTTGTATGCATTCCACGAGTTTCCCACTTACTTTAGTGAAGTCATAAACTCCAGCAAGCAGCCCCCTTTCTTGCTTACCTCATTTTCTCATGATTTAGCTCCTCTTTATCTAGAGGTATAATTGGGCTTTTCAAATCTGATTGTACCAGATTGCAAAGCATTGTTTGCTCTCTCATTGTACTCATTTTCATTGATTTCAAGCTTCATTTGGTCTCTCATATTGTGCCCTGAAGTTTTCCAAAGTTTCAAGTAATTTGGCTGAGAGTTGTGAGAAATTGCTAACTTTGTGAAGGTATATCTCTCCACATAGGCAGAGAGTGTTGCAAAGAGGTAGCCTATTTTGCAGAGGGTGGTTCTCCCAAGTGGAATATCCATTAGGAATGACTTAAATCTTGTTTGGTAGCTCTTATAGCCTACTACAAGGTTACAAAATTTCATTTTAAGTCTCTGTAGTGGTGCAGAGAAAAATTCAGAACAGTGAGCATATATCAGTGCTTGTGGACCTAGTGGAGGGCAGCCATCTTCCATTTTTGCATTGGGGTGTTAGAATCATCCCCCATCAAGATCATCCAAATGCATTTGTACATCAGATCATGCGGATGATCGTGATGATGAGGATGAGGATGATCATCATACTGATGATGATGATGATGATGATTAGGATTCTTCATTATGACATTGGATATGTATATATATATATATATATATATATATATATATATATATATATATATATATATATATATATATATATATTTATTTATTTATATTGTTCATTTCAGTTATGTTTTGAATTGTTTGTATGGTATTAAGTAATGAACAGTTTTTTTCTATTGATTGTTATTAGTGTTTATATTAAGTATGTGTTTTATTACTTTAATTATATAATTCATTCATATTTATGTGTGCTTGTGTGTATATAAAAAGCATATATGCACATGTAGGTATATATGTATATGTGTAAGTGTGTCCATATGCATGTATATGTATGTATCTATGTATATATGTCCATGTATGTATGTGCATATGTATATGTGTATATGCATGTATTTGCATGTGCATGTGTAAGTGTATATGCATATGTATGTGTATGTGTATGTGCATGTGTATGTGTGTATATGTATGTATGTGTATGTATATATGTGTAATATGTGTGTTTACATATGTGCATGTATATATGTGTAATATGTGTGTATATGAATGTATGTACATATGTATATGTGTATATGCATGTATGTGCATGTGCATGTGTAAGTGTATATGTGTATGTATGTGTATGTGCATGTGCATGTGTATATGTATGTATGTGCATGTTCATGTGTAAGTGTATATGTGTATATATGTGTATGTGCATGTGTATGTGTGTGTATATGTATGTGCATGTATATGTGTAAGTGTATGTGTATGTGTGTATATGCATGTATATTTGTAAGTGTATGTGTATGTGTGTATGTGCATGTATATGTGTAAGTGTATATGTGTATATATGTGTATGTGCATGTGCATGTGTATGTGTGTGTATATGTATGTGTATATGTATGTGCATGTATATGTGTAAGTGTATGTGTATGTGTGTATGTGCATGTATATGTGTATATGTATGTATGTGTATATGTGTGTATGTGTATATGTGTATATGTGTGTGTATGTATGTGCATATATATGTGTATATAATTGTATGTGTGTGTATATATATGTATATGCATATGTATGTGTATGTGTATGTGTATAAACATATACAAGTGTATGTATATGCATGTGTATATGTATGGAACATGCATGTGCGTGTGGATGCATTTCCATTTGCATCCATGTGCATGCATGTGAATGTGCATGCATGTGGATTTGCATATATATATGTATTTAAGTATATGTTAATGTGTGTACATGTATGTATATATGCAATAATGCATGCATGCAAGTCTTTTTATGTGGTTGTAGAAATGTCTGTGCATATGCATGTGTATGTGTGTGTATGTGTAAGTGTATGTGCACATGTATGTGTGTATATATGTGTGTGTATGTGCATGTGTATATGTGTGAACATGTATCTTCATCATGTATAAGTATATATGTGCATATCAATAAGTGTGAGTATGCTAACTAATGAAAATAACACAATTCAAATGATATACAAAGAATGAAAATTGTATTTACAATAGTTATCCATATTTTTTGCTTGGTTAGCTTCTTGAATAATGTCCAATAAAGAGAGAGAGAGAGAGAGAGAGAGAGAGATAATTCAAAGAGAGAAAGAGGTAGAAAGAGAGAAAAAGAGACAGGGAGAGACAATAAGATAGAGATTAGACAAACAACAATTCTGCAAGCGATTGTTTCAACTCATAAGTGGAGTGCAATTTCTAACATTGGAGAGCTCTTCAATCAGATGCATGAAGATGTCGATCGAAGAGCCTCGAACGTTTTAATGTTTTCGTGAAAAATCCATTGTGTAAGCGATGCTAAGGTGTCCTAAAGGCCCATGCAATTAGCATCGCATAAGCGAGGTCAATTAGTGTCACTTATGCGACGTTTTTTTTAATCGTCACTTTAGTGACGCTCAATGTGAGCATCGCATATCTTGTCGTGCCACATGTCGATAAAAACATCGTATTTTCATTGTTTAATCGAAGTTCTGTACTCGATGCTTCTTGCGATGCTTTATGCAAGTTTAGAGACAAAATTTTGTCACGTTAACCATCACTATACGCCCGTATTCCTTGTAGTGTTAAACTAAATCCTTCATTGCTATGAGAAAAGCTCATCCATTTGCTTGATAAGAAAATGACCCATGGATTCTACTTCTTTAGGTTTTTTTTTTTTTTGGATTTGATGTATTACTTACACAAGTCCGGGGAAAAGGACAAATCTCTGATTGCTTTTCCTACATGTATGTGCGTTGACAATTTTGTTCGTTTCTAATTGTCAATGTGTTGATTATTGTCTCCGAAGCACGGGGAAAGTTATGGGTAAGGTAGGCATCAATCGTCTGATTGTATCTAGATGCACACGGGCAGAGAGAAAGCAAAAACTCAAAGACGTGGAATCTTTTAAGGTTGATGTAGAACTATTAAGTAGTCAACTTTATAATAGAGATATCCCGTGGACCATGCTGAGGCATTTTATAGTGCACAAGAGGCCTTCACGGAGAATCCGCATGCTCAAGGATGTTTCTCACTTGTTTGCAATCATTCTTCCATTACGCACATGGTCATCTGCAGTCCGTCCACGCTTGCCAGGATGATAGGAACTCAACCTCGGGTGGAGAGGGAGGATCGGAACTAAAATTACTCATATGTGTCGCTTAGTTGGCAGTGCATAGTAGCAGTGCCACCGATCAATGTGAATGAAGTAAGACAGCTCCTTATATGATTAACCGTGCAACACTGTTGTGTCACAACTTAAAAAGTTTTTTTTTTTATGGCAAATTTTTCATCGTGGAATTTGGACCAATCTTAAACCTAGTAAAATTTGTGGGATACCTCCTTGGTGCAAACATTGCTACTGGTCCATCAAAGATGTTTCTCACATCTTCTTTACTTGTCCTAACTCTAACAAGCTCTAGCAGATTGTCAGAAAGAAAATTAGACTTCAGAAACATATCAGTTGGAAGCAAGCTCTGGAGGGAGACGCGGTTGGTTGCTCCATGACTCTCTAGAATGCCATCACAAGGGAGGTTGTATGCAAGATCTAGCGGGAAAGATGTGCTTGTAACTTTGATGACTCCCCCAAAGAGTGGTCGATTGAGAAATCGTTGTTCCTCTTTGGCAAAAGGATCGCGAATTGTAAGAAATTCCCCCCCCCCCCCCCCCCCCCCCCCTTCAGGCATCATCAAGTGCTCTTTGTGATCAACAACAAGTTTAAACCCATGTGGGCCCCGCATGAGGGTGATGAAAGGGTGATTAACCTTCTTTGTAATGCCATCTAATCTCTGTAAAAGTTACCCCCCTCTGTGGGATTCGGGGGATCCTATGGGCACTAGTCCCCTTGTACTTTTCTTTTTATTAATTCAAATCTGAGAGAGTATGCTAGGGCCGAACTTCTTTTATTAAAAAAAAAAATCCTTGGTTTGACTGATCTTGAGCTGGCCTCGTACTTCAAAGTTCAAACTCAGGAGTCCGGACTCAGTTTCTTATTCGTCATGCACGTTCTGCTACTTCAATGTCAATGTCAGGACTCAGTAGTAGTCGTGAGCTCTTAAAGGACGATGACGTGGCAGAGAAGTGGTAGAATTCCGTAAAGTTTCTTGCAAAATCAGACAGTATGAGACAAAATGACTCCATTTGATTCTATTTTTAACATTAGGGAAGTTAACAAGGAAAATCACCAAGATACTTATTTTATCTTAGCTAAATTTATGGCTTTATTATGGAAGGGTCGATAAGCCTCTGGTCCTTCTCTGTATATCCTTTTCCTTCCACCTCATCTTTTGTTACTATATTTCATACTTTTCTGTATGAGAATCCTCCAACAGAATTTTTCATAGATACCTAGAATGGACCACGCAAGTGGCATGAGCGGCTCATGTAAGTCATGAAGCAATGGTGGAGATGCATGAATATTTAATGTTTCACAGGTAAATGTAAATGGCCTTCAAAGAGTATAATGAAATCCCCAAGGTTGGAAGACTCTCTATCCCTAACCATCCACCAATTCCAAGTATGATTGCTTATAATCATGAATGACTAAAACAAATGTCTTCAAGGACGAGGGGTCCTAAATCATAAAGATAATAGTGAATTCTAACTCTTGAATAACTTTCAAGTAACCTATGGTCACAGAAAACCTATGGCACGTTAGGATGACAA
This sequence comes from Ceratopteris richardii, assembly GCA_020310875.1. NCBI lineage: Eukaryota > Viridiplantae > Streptophyta > Polypodiopsida > Polypodiales > Pteridaceae > Ceratopteris > Ceratopteris richardii. The sequence goes on along the minus strand of CM035416.1, from coordinate 42,400,289 downwards.
GAAGACCTATGGCACGTTACAAAACCTATGGCACGTTTGGGTTCTCTCACCGAAAAGAAAAAAGGTTTTAGATAGAAGAAATGTGCAGACAGAGAATCCCATCGCAGACTTTGCAAAGGATCAACTGAATGATTCGTAAGTCGTAATTTCTTATCGCCGCTCATCGAATTCGATTCGGCAATCGTTCTTCATATGTGTATCTTCGATAAAGAACATATTAAATAAATGAAAACGCAAACCGCATAAAAAATAAATATTAGGTGCAAGAGACTTGCTCATTATGTCTTCCTCAATCGGGGGACGTTGAAGTCCATGCCCTCCCTTGGCTGTCTTCGTTTTTTGAGGGGACTTGGTTACTAGGAGGGCAACTCATCAAATTCCAGATAACGTGTCACTTGATCGACTTAATGTCCTGGCTGAAGCAATGTTTTGGACTTCAACCCTTTTATGCTTGAGTTTTGGAAAGCAGAAAAACCATGCATGTTGCTCTCACCATATAAATCCATTCCATAAGAAGACCATGCTCATTGTTTTCACCATGACCATGGTATAAATGTGCCTGGATCTTAATCGGTTTTTAAAGGATATGTCAGTTCTTGGGATAACAGACGTGGAAAGTTATGGATAAGGAAGGCATAAAGCTCTTACGCAGATCTCGATATTTCTTTTTTTCTTCCTTTTGGCAAGACCCAATAATAAACACGTCCACAAGGGCAATATAACAAATGATTTTCCAATGCATACACGCATAGAGAAAACAAAATCTCAAAGATTTGGCATCCTTTAAGGTTGATGTACGACAATTAAGTAGTCATTTTCGTAAGAAAAAGCTCCTCTGGCTAGAAACGTTCGTTCAGAGTCATTCATTTGCAATCATTCTCCGTATGCGCATTTCAGTAGCACTTTGGCATCTGCAACCCGTGTAGGCATGTTAGGATAATACGAAGATATTTTCTTTTTCGGTTCCCTCACTTATTAGAACAAAAAAAGGTTCTACATGTAAGAAATGAGCAGACAGAGTATCCTATAAGTGTATTAAACTAACGTAAGAAATCGTATTTTATAAGTGTATTAAACTAATGAAAAGCAAACCGCATAAAGAATAAATATTAGATGGAAGAGACGCTCATTATTTCTTCCTCAATCGGGGGACTTTAAAGTCCTCTAACGCTCCATGTCCTTGGCTCTCTTGGTTTTTTGAGGGGGTTAAGCAATCGTTTCAACTTAATGTTCTGGCTTACACAATGCTTTCGACTTCAAGCATTTTATGTTTGAGTTTTCGAAAGCTTAAAATGCATGCATTTCGCTCTCACCATATAAATCCATTCCATAAGAAGACCATGCTCATTGTTCTCACTATGACCATTGTATGGTGAGGGACGTTTTATGTTTTATGATTATTTAGGATGACTACTTCTCAAGAAAAGGTTTCTTCGAAAAGACGCGGCTTTGGGGTATTGTGCAAGCTCATTGCTGGTAGAGACTTGGGTAGTTGCAAGTTGATTCTAGAGCTTTCATGTTTATGAGATACAATTTTCCGAGATCTTGATTTCAATGAGAAAGCAAAGCTCATATGATTAGGAAATCCCCCTTAGAAAGGATATAATAATTAAATTGCATGCCAAGGGCTCTTCCCACCCCCAATGTTTTTAAAAATCTAATAGTTGCGCTATCACACGTCCACTTATCAAGGTTGGGGCTGCTAACCCATTGCAAATAGGACAAAATTCAAGTAGTAGAAATCAAACCTATAAAATGCTTTGACCGTGGTGCAAATAAGAAAAACCAAAATCCCAAAAACTCAGGAAGAATACATAAAAAATATCATCTTAGGCGGGTAACTATGCTCTTCTATGATTTTGAACCTCTGATTATCATCATGGATCCGTTGCTATGCACTTTCATGAACCTTTTGGGATGCCAACTTTGATTCTCATCATAAGTGGCTAGCTATGCACTCCCATGTTCTTTAGCCCTTCACAATAGTCCCAATGTTCAGTTCAAACTCAGAGAAAGCTATGATTGAGACTTGGGATTTCTTTGGGTCCCTAATGAGCTTGAAAAGGGATTTCAACTTGGTGCTTTAGAAAGTTGCTTCTTTAACCTATTCAGCTTTACCTTTGGAGTGATTACCTCTTCATATTCTTTTTCACTTGCATCTATCTCACTGTTTGGAGTGGCACTTGCTTCTTCAAATCTACTATGAGATCAATTTGGAGACAAAGAATGACTCCCCCTCCATGTTGAACATTCTTCATTTGATGTAGATGCCTCTAGACCTGAAACCTTTGTGCTTGATTGTTGAACTTCTCTTTGATTTGTTCCTGCATAATCATCACAATCTTCTTCAAGAATCTTTTCCTTTCCTTTATCTTCATACCATGGTCTTAGTTCATCAAAGACCACATCTCATGAGACTCTTACTTCCTTTGTTCTAGTGTTGTAACACTTGTATCCTTTTTGCTCCGTGGAGTAGCTGATGAGAATGCATTTTTCTGACCTTGGTTCCATCTTTGTTCTAACTTCTTGTGGAATGTGAAAAAAGCAAACACATCCAAACACTTTGAGGTGTGTAAGATCAGGTTTCTTATCGGAATATACCTTGTTTGGAGTCAAGTGATGTATTCCCGATGTTGTGCACCTATTCATCAAGTAAATGGCAGTTGTGGTATCTTCAACCCAATAGTACAATGGTGCCTTCATCTCGTTGAGCATGCATCTTGCAATTTCAGCAATTTGCCTATTTTTCCTCTCAGATACTCCATTTTGTTGTGGTGTATACCTACAATTAAACTGCATTTTGATCCCATTCTCTTGTAGAAAATCTGAAAATTCTTTGGAGAACTATTCTCCTCCACCATCGGACCTTAAGGTTTTGATAGACCTTCCTGTTTCTTTTTCAACTTCAACTTTGAATCTTTTCAGTATAGTAAAAACCTCTGATTTTTGCTTCATACAAAATAGCCATACCTTTCTTGAGTGATCATCAGTGAAGGTGACAAAAAATCTATTACCACCCATTGATGCCTCTTGGGTTGGTCCCCATACATCCGTATATCAAGTCCAAGACATTTGGGGCCACATAATTGCTCCTCTTGAATGGCTGCCTCGTTTGCTTTCCTAGTTGGCAAGTTTCACATAACTTGTGTAGTCCAATGCTATTAAATTTTGGAAGACCTCTTACCACTTCATGTTTGCTCATGTCCTTCAGCTTTGGAATGTTGATGCATCCTATCCTTTTGTGCCATAAGTCGAGCTCTGAAATCTTCTTGTTCCCACATTGAATGTACATGACCTTTCCATGTGGATGTTGGACATTGAAAGTGAACATCCTTCCTTCTCTTCTACCTCCAGCAATGACCTTGAAGCCTTCCTTTGGATTCTTTATGAAGCACCCATTCTCATTGAATATGACATGATAACCCTTCTCTACCATTTGTCCTACTGAAATCAAGTTCTTTGAAATTGTAAGAACATGAAGAACATTAGATAGTACATTTGCATGGCTTGTATCTCCAAGCCTTATATCTCCAATATGCTCAATCATGTCTTGAGTATCATCACCTATTTCAACACAACATTTTCCACTTGGTACCTGTAGATTAGTGAACAAACTTCCTTGGCATGACATATGGTTACTACAACCTGAATCAATGTACCATTTTTTGTCATCTTCACAAGAGTTGTTCAAATCCTAGATATGCATCTTTCAAGTTAATGGAAGTTATAAAAGGCTTCCATCTTTCATCTTCTCTCAATCCATTGAGAGTATAACACATAAGATCTTCGTCTTCAACCGTTGTGCGAATAGAAGCTAAAGTTTCCTAGCTTTGGTATTTGTTGAATACATCCTTTCAAGAGCTTCCCAAGCATCCTTAGCTTTCTCTAGATGTTGAATATGCCCTAACATGGCATTAGTAATGACTTGTGAAATTAGGAACATGACTCTCCTATTCCTCTCTTCCCATTCTTTTGCTTGCCTTCTTTGGACTTCGGTGGCCGTAGCTTGATTGATTTGAGGTTGAGCATCATCGCCACCCATAATACCCCACAAACCTTTAGCCATTAGGTAGTTTTTCATTCTAAACTTCCACATGGGATGGTTATCCTTATCCGATTTCTCTACTTGTTGACCCAAGTCAGCCATTGAAGACTATCAAAAACTTTGAGAGTTACCTCGAATAGTTATATTGTCCTTTTCTCTTGTGTTTGTGAAGCGTCCCCTTTTTTTGTATCTCCTCTTTTGCTTTTCTTTAACTCCAACTTTGTTGATGAAGCGTCAGCACCAAATTTGCTCTGATACCAATTGTAGAGAATGAGTTCTCCTATGTGCACTCAAAATGTGTAGTGAGCCCTTGTATGTCAAGCACTTGGACAAACAGCTGCACCTTAGATAGCTTGCTGCTCTCAATAAAAACCTCAAATGGAGTTGCGCCTTTAGTCAATCAAAGTAGACAAAGAGAGCTTTCTAACAAGCTATAAATAACTTAATTTGGACAAGTTTTTACTCAGGAACACAACTAACAAAGATCAACTACCTGCCCACACAAGTATGTTGAAGATCTGAACTTGACTCTCGGAATCATAACTCCTTGATATATATATATATATATATATATATATATATATATATATATATATATATATATATATATATATATTGAGGAAGATATTTGGGATATAGAAAGTACACACAAATAGCTTTCCTTCAAGCTAAAAATCAAGTAATTTGGATGAGTTTTGGTTAGGAAATGCAACTACGTCAAATAGACCACATGAGCACACAAGTATACTAAAAAATTGGACTTCACTCTCTGATATATATCTCATAGAATATAAATCTTTTCAATGAGATATTTGCGCCAAAGAATGAAGATGCAAGGCCCTTTTCAACAAGCCAAAAATCAAGGGATTTGAATACGTTTTGGTTGGGGAAGTAAACCAACCTAAATAGACTACTTGTCTACATAGGTATGCTGAAAAACTAGACTTCACTCTTTGACTTATATCTCACAAAATATATAAAATTTGAAGGAGATATTTAAGATAAATAAATTAAACAAGATCAGCTTTCCAGTGAGTGTTTTAACACAAGAAATGTTTATGTATACATTGAGATATGAGCTTCACAATAGAGCTATGTACAAATTGACATACGGCTAGAAAGAGTCTATAGAAAGACAAAATGACAAAATGAATAGATCCGACTATTGGGAGCTATTGCCTCTTTTACTCCTTGTTTAGAACATGCTCCCACTCCACTTTTATAACCAATGAACATGTGAAGAAGTTTGTTCCTCCTTCTTAACTCATCACTTTGCCCACTACATGCCACTTACTACAAAGCAGATATTGTATCTTTTACTCATCATGAATTTTGACTAGACTTTTTTTTGTTTTCCTTTTTTCCTTTTCTCTTATTTTCCTTTATCTTTATATTTGGTAAATTTATCCAAGTATAGCTCATGTGAAAATGAGCTTGTACATTTATCTTCAACAATAAGCAAGTAAATAAAAACTTTATTGGTAAGTGGAGGTTGGTTAACATGCTTTTGACTTGATATAAGGTCATTTATAAAGCCCTTGAAAATCAGATCATATTTCACCTCTAATTTTGGGTTCATAAGAATCAAAAAGTTTTTGTTACAATGGGTCTGATCTTCCAAGCCATCATAAATGTCTTAGAAGGATTACATTATTCTAAAGAGTGTGCCAGAATCTTGAGTTTTTTAGAAACTCTCTTTGATAAAGCTTATGATAAATCGGAACTAGATTTCATCCTACAATTTCTCAAGGATTTAGAATTCAACTCAAAATCTATCAATATATTGTCCATGTTTTTGGGGGATTTCTTCGAAGGATATTAACATCAACAAACACTTGTGTGCTCCCACACACCTTAAAGGATCCTTCAAATAGAGTTTCTTTTTAGCTTTTTTTTTTCTATTGCATCCCATAGTGTGAGTTGTTTGATAGATGATCATGTCTAATGGGGGCTAAATAAGCGGTCCTCTCTTTTTGAAAGCAAGGATTACATGGTGTCCAAGATGTTCATTCATGAAGCTAATGTTTTTTTCCATAATGCGATGAGGTACAACAAGAATCTCAGCTATTATACTTTATGCAATAATCCAATATTAAGTGGATTTTAATGTCTTGAGGTTTTTAATGTGATTGTGTTTTGATTTAGCAGGTGAAGAATCATGAAGGTGTGAACGCACGTGGATTTACTTAGATATTTTTGAGAATATTTAAAAGATAGTATTGTATATCTTTTTGTAAAAATAGTAGATCGCTTAGAAAGCGATGTTTTGTAAATAAAGTAGATTTTATCATAAACACATGCTTTTTGAAGCGCTAACCTCGTGTATCTTCTATTTAGGAGGTAATAAAAAATACCTATAAATACACATACTCTGAGAGACTCATCCATAAGATTATGAGGAGGGAGATTGTACCCAATCTGGTGTTCACTCTTATTTCTCTCTATTCTGTGTATGATCTTGTGAGATTTTGTTATGGTATTATCTTTGCATACCTTCATCTATAGGATCTAGTCATAGTGGTATCAGAGCCTACGTGCATCTACTGAGGTGTACTTCTTGGCATCCGTTCATGATTCATCACCTATATTGGTTTGTGTTCAGCTTCCATTTGTGATTGAGTACCTATTTTGGTTTGCATTCGATGCTCATTAGTGATTCTACACCTATTTTTTATCATTTGTTCTTGTCCGATCTAGTTTTTTGTTTTTCAATTCATGTTTCTTTTTCTCCAATCCACTAATGTCTGTGTGACACTCTTAGACTTTCACACTATGCAATGTGCTCTACTCATGTGACACTATTATCCTATCACATTGTGCACTATGATAGTGTCACACTATGCACTATGACAGTGTCACATTGTGCACTATCATTTGTCACACTCCCACATTATTGCTCTATGCACTATGTAGTGTGACACTCTACAATGTGCCCTATGCCCTCCCCAAGTTGCGGTTCAGTTTGTTTTATAAATTTGTTTTAATCAATTCAATTAATCAATTTGGTTAGTCCATGCAAGTAATCCATGTGGTCGGTCGATGTTAAAGGCATAGAACTATGGCATAACTATGGCATAACTATGGCATGTTTGCCTCCTCGAGCACTCATGGTCCTCTTGGTTCCTTTTTGTTTTGTTGGTAGTGTTTGGCTACACATGAATCCTCTCTAATTAATGAGTGGCGATAAGAGCTTACTTATTTCCCTCTTTAGCATGTAGGGGATTTGTACTCACCACCTCTCACTTGCAAGAGATATGCTTTCTACACTAGCCTCTTTTCATATGTTGATACCCCATTTCTTTTAACTTTTATTTAATATTACTTTTCCCTCTCTCCTCCCCTTTACGTTTCCAAGACAAAACCTTCACTTTTCTATTTCAATTCCAATATTTCTAAAATTCTTTTCACATGTTTAGTAATAGTTTTTGGTTCTATATAAGGCCATGGACCCTACCCATACTAGAGAGGATTTAGGTACATCACCCCTACCTAGGGTATCACTTGAGCAATAGTTGGAGCTTTTGTTGTACGAACTCCACAATGCTCAAAATGAGATGAAAAATACAATGTTATACTCCAACAAATGCAATGTGATGACATTAACCTAGTTAGGAGGTCAAGGCCATTATAGTCACTCGAGAAGAAGGCGTGCATTCTAAGATTGGTGCCAAAAATGTCCAATTTTCTCGATTCGATAAGCAAAAGGATGGCCAATTTGTTCTTTCATGGTTATCCCAATTTGATGACTTTTATTCTAAAGAATCATATTTTGAATTTAAAAAGTTAAATTTGTTACTAATTATTTGGTGGGTAAATCCGAGTTATGGTGGAATGTTTTGCAGCATAGCACCAACCACCCCACCACATGGATTCCATTTCAAGAAAAGATCAAGAAGTCCCTCCTTCCTCCCCATTTCCACTTACATGCTCCTTGGTCATAGACAAATTTTGGATGGAAAAGATGGAGATACCATGTCTACCTACTGATCTGAATACTTTTGGCAATGACTACTAATTCTTTTGCTTGAAACAATTCCTTAAGATACTTTGCAATGGAAGTATGAAGATAGTATGGAGATGGGAATCCAATCCAAGCTCCGCACTATATCCTATGGCCCTCTATGAACTATCTCTTTTGCACATGATGCTCAAAAGGAGTTTCAGTCCATCACCAAGTCCATTTTCTTACAACAAACACATCAATGATAACAACCAATCAAGCCAAATTTTCCTTTCAAGCATACTTTCACTAGTTTTTGCTCCCCTTCTTTTCAGTGCCCTCCTAAATCCAATTTCTCACCAGTACACAACACAACCCCCTTACAACCTACAAAACCTTCAACCCTTTAAAGTATGATGATGGATGCTCAACAAAAAAGGCCCTCTATCACTTCCGGACATTGTGGTAAGTTTGCTCATACTAAAGCTAAATGTAGGTAGCGACCTAAGAGTATGAAACCTATCAGAGTTCAAGTACACAACATGGAGGTGGTTCATGAAGATGTTGAACGTGATCAGATCGAAGATTCATTGGAAAAAGATCTAAGTACCTTGGGTAACGAAATTTCTATCCATTCTTTACTTTACATGCAAGGTACTATTAATGGTAAAGTTGTTAATATTTTACATGCTGATGGTAGTTCTCATTATTTTATTTCTTATATAGTGCACGATCTCCAACTACACCCATTTCCTTCTATGCATAAATTTAAGGCTACATTTCAAGGAAATAGATATAATATTACAAGTGAAGTGCATAATGTCCAGATTTGTATAGGTTCATACATAAATGAATGTGCATTCTTAATTGCTCCTTTGCAGTCTTATGATGTTATACTTGTGATGCCTTTTCTTCATCATTACAATCCCTACATTTATTCTCATAAACACACAATTGGTTTTAAGTTTAACAATCAAGATACGTTTTTTCTGCAATGCATGACATTCAACCATTTCCAATAATTATTCATACTTAAGTAAAATGTGCATTTAGGAAAGGCTACAATTTGTGTATTATTTTTGTCAATAACATAGTTGATTATACACATACACTTCCTAATGCACATAAATCATTTATGGCTTCCTATAAGGATTGCGTTTTGGATAATTTTCCTTCTAACTATTTTTACATGTAAAGAATTCTTCTTTCGGCCAAATATGGAAAAGGATGTTGCAGAATATGTTTCCCATTATATTGTGTGTCAACTTGTGCAATGACATCATGGTAAAGCAGGAAAACACTACAAGAAATATGGGCGTATAGCGACGGTTAAGGCGACAGAATTTCGTCGCCATAAAATTGCAACTTGCATCGTAATTAGCGTCGCGCGCCGACCATCGATTAAAGGACGCAGAAAATGACGGTATTTGCGACTTGTGACGCGACGGGATTGCGATGTTCCCACAAAACGTCGCTAAAATGATGCAATTTAAAAGCGTCGCATAAGCGACGCTTTTTTGCATCGAGTAGGCGACGTTAGTTGCGGTCACATAAGCGACGGTAAATTGTCCCCTATTCGACGACAAATAGCATCGCTTACATGACGATGTGTTGACGAACAAAAATTAAAATGTTAGAGGCTCTGCGATTGGCATTTTCATGCATATGATCGAAGAGCTCTCCAACATTCGCAATTGTGCTGTGCTTACGAGCTCAAGCAAGTATATGCAGAATTGTTGTTTTGCATAAGCTCTCTCTTATTGTCTCCCTCTGTCTTTGTTTCTCTCTTTCTACATCTTTCTCTCTTTGAATTCTCTCTCTCTCTCTCTAGATCTCTCTATCTCTCTCTCTCTAGATCTCTCTCTCTAGATCTCTCTCTCTCTAACCACCGTCTCCTCTTTGTGCAATGACTTTATACTAGTATATGAAATATTTAATTTTAAATATATTTGATGGATACATAACTTATATTTTTTTTTATGTTTCTTATTATGTGCAGATTTTGATCAATCAGAGGGTACTCCACCACCTCCTACCCATGCAACGACTTCACATGTGTCCTCCGATAGGAATTATGATGAATTTTACTATGAAGAGCATATTATATGTTGGTGTAACTCTTGTTATGGCACGTATCGAAGACCACGATTGGAATGTATTGAACATGAGGCAGAGTATGGTACTTTTGAGCGTGCACCATCACCTAGTCAACGTTATAATGCTTGGGTATGTATTTTCTATATATATTAATGTCATTATTTTATTTAAAAACCATATATAAAATCAAATTATTGTTGATATACAGGAATACTTTCTCGATGATGATGATGATGATGATGATGATGATGATGATTTTTCTCATAATGTTAATATACCTCGTACACGTCATGGACTTGTTGTTCATCAATTACAAGCAGAGGTTTCTAGAAATCATCTACCTCCTGGTTTAGAGAATGAAACGGCTGGAGATTATCCATTGCCAGCTCGTGATCGTTCTTTAGTACAAACATATGATAGAAGAAGATATGGAGGATGGAATAGAGGACCACTTCCTTTAGATGGAGAGGTTTTCAACTTTTGGGGTAATCGCTATATGATTGCTCCATCCACTATTACTAATGCTGGTCGTGGTCTCTTTATTGTAGAGGATTTGTATGTGCCCCCGAACTCTGAAGTAACTCTTATGTAATTTTGTGGTCCTATATATGGATGGGGAGATTGGCATCGACTTTCACGTTATGATCAAAGCATGAGTACTTATGGAATATGCTTGAACGCAGCATCCCTTACTAGTAGAAGGATTTTACATGTAGAAAATGAAAGATTATATATTGATGGAAGACCTTACACACATGGAAATATAGCAGGTTTAATAAATAGTAGTCGAGGGTTACATAATAGTTCAAGGACTAATTGCACATTTGAGGAGCGTGAAAATAGTCATGAATCACCATACATGAGTAGAGATGTATCAAGATACATAGTTGTCAATGCTATTACTACATTACATGCTGGTGATGAACTATTAGTGAATTATGGATGGCGTAGACCTCCAAGAGAACCTTTTAGCTAGAGAGAATAAAAATTTTCTATCCATATTTAATAAGTTATATACTTAATTTTATACTTGAAGTTTACTTTTTATTCATTTATGGAATACTAATGAGTTTTATTTATATGTGTAGATTCCAACGTATGATGTTGATGATATTCATCCACAGCATTCACAATTACCAGTAAGACCACGATTATCAGAAGCTTCCATGAGGAGGCTACACAAAACTAATCCTGTGCAATATGCAAAGTTGAAAGATCTATATTCAAAAGACGATAAAGTACAAGATTTGTGTGACAATGATGATGATGATGGCATGGCAGATTTTATTGAGGATTGGTATCAAAATGACAGTGAGAGCATTGATATTTCTAAAAATGAGAAATATCTTCGAGAGGAATGTCTAAAGCATGTATATGAAGGAAGTTGTTTGACACGACTAAGTGCGAGCTTACTTATTCTCAACCTTCAAAATCGTTTTGGATGGAGTAATGTATCTGTTTCGACACTATTAAGGTATAATTTTGATTTTTCTATCTATTTATATATATATATATATATACATAAATATATATATATATATAAATACATGCAGGTTTTTATTCTTACTTTAGATAAGATAAGAAGAAGAACTTGAATTGAATGGATACGACTGTTTGTATGGCAGGATACGATTGTTTGGATGGCAGGATATGATTGTTTGGAAGGCAGGATACGATTGTTTGTTTTGGATGTCCATTCAATTCAAGTTCTTGTTCTTACCTTATCTAAAGTAAGAATAAAAACCTACATGTATATATGTATATTTATTTATTTACCTTTTTTAATATATCTTTTTTTGATAAACTTACAGGTTATTATCTGAAAAGTTTTTACCAAGTTAGAATATTCTTCCTACCTCACATGATGAAATGAAGAAGATAATCAACAATCTTGGTATAGATTATCAATCTATACATGCATGTCCTAACGATTGTATTTTATATAGAGGTGAATATGCAGACTCTTTGACATGTCCCAAATGTCAATCTCCTCGATATAAGGGTGAAGAAGGTAAAATCCCAAAAAAGGTATTGAGACATTTTCCATTGGCTCCACGGATTAGACATATGTTTCAAAGCCCCGAATTATCAAAGCTTTTGACTTGGGGACATGATCACAAAAGTACTAATGGAACAATCAGAATTCCTCATGATAGTGTTGCTTTTCAGCATATTGATTCTACATGGCCTGAATTTGCACAAAATCCACAGAATCTAAAGTTAGGAGTTGCATTAGATGGGGTTAATCCATTCTCCATGAAATCCAGTAAATGGTCAACATGGCTAGTGGTAGTCATAAACTACAATCTTTCGCCATATCTTAGCATTAAAAAGGAACATTTAATGCTTTCACTTTTAATCCCAGGCAAAAGACAAGTTAAAGATATGAATGTATATCTTGCTCCTCTCATTGACGATCTTCAAGAGTTATGGAGAGGTATTAATGTCATTGATGTATCGAAAAGCATCAATGAAAGACATATTACGGTTCGTGGTATTGTGGCTTGGACTATTCATGATTTTCCTGGATATGGCGTATGTTCAGGTATTGATGTAATTTTTTTATTCAATATGCATGTAAATAAATATGATTTAATCTAATTATATTTTTATCATTTTTCATGATGCAAGAATATCTACTAAGGGTTATAAAGCTTGTCCATATTGTGATGATTGGTTGAGATCAACCTATAGTAAGAATCTCAACAAAAATATTTATCTTCGACATCGACGATTCTTGTCTGATGATCATCCATTACGATCTAAAAGAGAAGCGATACATTTTAACGGAAAGCTTGAAACAAGCCAGTATCCAAAACCTATGACACCTGTGGATTGGTATAAAAAATGGACAGATGGACCTCTGATAGATCCAGAAGCAGAAATCTTCAGTGATGATTCAGATAATGAGTATGTGAACACAGGTAAAGGAAAATTGGCACTCGCTGAGAACATATCAATATGGTATTCTTTGGAGTATTGGAAAGAGTTAAAAGTATGTCATCTTCTTGATCCTATGCATATATTCAAAAATATTTGTTATTCACTATGGCAGCATCTTCTTGGACTAAAAGATACCACAGCATCAAGGAATGATTTGAAAGATCAAAAATCCAAACCAAAGTTATGGCCAGTTTTTGATAGACATCGACAAGAAACGACTTATGCATCTGCTCCTTGGGTACTTACAACAAAAGAGATAAAGACTATCAACAATAGAATTCAATTGATTAAGACTCCTACAGGATATGGAGCATCGTTTCAAAACATGTTTACTATGGATGATAAGAGCTTATCTGGGTTAAAGACCCATGACTGGCATAACTTTTTGAAACATATTTTACCTTTGGTTATCGATGGATGTACAATGAAAGGAGTACGAGATGTGATCTATCGTCTTGGATCACTTATAAGGTAATTATGATACTTTTATATTTAATATGTATGAATATTGGATATCTTTTATTTTTTAATTAACTTCTTTATAATTGTTTTTATGATATGTATAGGTGGATTACATCCAAAGAGATTGATAAAAATTCGATCCCACAAAAAAAACGTGAATGCAAAGAGCTACTATGTTTGATGGAAAAAGAACTTCCTACTTCATTTTTTGATACTCAGGTTCATTTATTAGTCCATCTTGTAGATGAGATAGAGATTGTAGGTGTTGTCAACACTCGATGGATGTTTTGGGTCGAGCGATTTATGGGAATACTAAAAGGTTATGTGCGACAAAGAGCAAAACCAGAAGGATCCATGGCAAAGGGTTGGATGCTTGAAGAGTGCATGTATTACGTTAGTGAGTACCTTGAAAGAGTTCATGAAGAAGCTCCACGTGCATGGACCAACGAGTCTTCTTCAAAAATAACAGATGAGGTATTATCAGGTAAGGGGGTTCCATTCTTATTTACATTTCAAGAAAAAAATGATGTTTCTACTTTTGTAGCATATAATAGCAAATGCATGCAAGCATTCCTTAGCGAGTACGAGGAACTTCAAAGTCTCCGAAGTAAAAGGCGAAAAAACAAAAGATCTAGACGTAATCTCGATAATAATGAGATTACAGATATACCTTCTTTCACGGATTGGCTATATAGTCGTTTGCAATGCGCCAACGCAAATAATGAAGAAATCTCAGATGAGCAAAGAGAGTTAATGATAGGTTGTGAACGAAAGGTAATTTTATTAAAATAATATTTTATTTTTTTCATATATGTATGTTAGTTTCTATTTACCAATTGAATTTATTTTGCAGGCTCGAATGTTTACTAATATGTGGGCTTTTGGACAGCATATTAGAATCAAAGCCATTGATTCTTTACGTAAAACAGAGGATTCTAGTATTGTTGCTTCTTTCAAGCAACTATCACGTGCTAGCTCAAAAGACACGAACCTTATAGATAGCGAACTTCGTTACGTAGGAACTATTGTTGGTATCTACGAAATTTCATTTCGTACATTCAAACAGGTAGAAAAAAGTTTATATATTTTTCTTAGAGTTAGTTATTTTTTTAAGCACCTAATAATGGGTTTTTGTTGTTATATATTTTGATAGGTCATTTTGAAGGTTGACTGGTTTTGAGCGGAGTATAAAGGTAGTAATTCTACATTAAGAAGGGAATTATCTAGGTTTTGGGCAATTGATTCTTCCAAGGTAATGCGATCTACTAAAGAACCATATATTCTTCCTAGGCATATTGAACAAGCATTTTTTTATAAAAACCCAGATGCTCATCCTTGGTGGCAAGTCATTCATGTGCAACCTAGAGGTAGGTCATTGTTTGAACAGTTTATTGTTAGAGAGATCGAAGAAAGTCCTCTTGATGATTCAGCATCAGATACTGATACATCAACATCTGAAATAGAAATTAGAATCATTATACGTGATAATGATACTAATCTTTTTGATGAAGAGGATAATTCTCTACATGGTGATTCTACTGATGAGGAAGAGGAATTACCAGAAATAGATATTAATCCATCAATAGATGATGTGATTCATGAGAACATAGATTTAACAATAGAAGAAATAAATGAAATCAATAAGGATAATGAAGATGAGACTATATTGATGTCTTACCAAAATGATGGCAATAATGAAAACATATGAGCAGATTAGATAGTAAATTGTACTCTAGTTATCGATCAATAACTTGAAGCTTCTGAATAAATATCAGATAATAGGTTTTTTTTTATTAACTTGAATAACAATGAATCCTATTAGAGAGATGAAATCATGTTCTTCTAAGTTAGAACATGAAGCTCGGAGGTATGCTTAATTATTTTATATATAGCTTTATCTTCGAGGAGGAAATTTCTATCATGTATGTATGCATATGTGTGTGTATTCATGTGTATTATATGTATACATATGTTAGTATGCATATATATGTATTTCATGTATATGTATGTGTTTGCATGTGTGTGATATATGTATACATGTGTTAAATATGCATATGCGTATATATGCATATGCATTTATGTAAAATATTCATGTATTCATGTAATATATGCAAGTGTTTATAATTGTGTACATGTATAGATGTATATGTGTCTATGTGTAAATATGTACATGTAAATATGTATGCATGTATATATATGTTTATGTGTGCATGTAGGCATGTATATGTGATGTGTACATGTATATATGTATATATGTCTATGTGTAAATGTGTACATGTAAATATGTTAGTATGTATATATATATTTATGTGTGCATTTAGGCATGTATGTGTGATGCATAATATATCTACTCGATTTTATATTTATGTATCCTATCTACATGATGTGTATATATCTTTACATATATTATGATCCTCGTTGATTCGAGTAGCTATATATAGAGGCATAAGGTTGGGAGGAGAGACATCTCTCTAGTAGGACGTCGGAGGTGTACATATACTTCAAACATATGGCTAAAAACATTGCATTAGAGTTTTTAAATTAAGGATTTCAAAACCCTAATATCGAAATTAGTGTTTTCAATTTAGGATTTTTGAAATAGGATTTATTTATTTATTTATTTATTTATGTGTATGCATGTGTTGTGTATTTATGTGTATCTATATGTGCATATGCATGTGTTTTGTGTGTATATATGCATGTGTGTGTATGCGTGTATTTATACCTCTAGTCTCTCTCTCTCTCTCTCTCTCTCTCTCTCTCTCTCTCTCTCTCTCTCTCTCTCCCTCCCTCCCTCTCTCTCTCTCTCATATACATACATACATGCATAAACACACATACTCATATCCACATATATATACATAAAAGCAGTGCATACCGTGCATTGTCGCGACGATGAGCCATAAGTGTCCGCATCTCTTTTAAACACCACTTAAGGGACCATCCTGTCCCAAACTCTATCTCAAGTGAACTAAGCACATATTTCGTATCCGTCTCATCATGCTCACTACAAAAATAAAAAACATAATGTAAATAAAACATAAGATATATATTTCAATTTATATGTAAAACTTTTACTTACTTCCACGGTAAGTGGATAAAGCGCAGGTAAGAGTCGCATAGTGCCTGCATTCTTCTCTTGAACTCCAATCCATTCCCTATATACACAATGTTCCCCTCTGGCTCTATGTCGCACTCTAATCCTAAGGTGCCTATGCATGTCCTCACTCTGCTCTACTATCACGTGTTGGAGGTGGTATAGGTGTCCTAAAAATAGATAGATAGAAATAAATAAAAATATGTGTTATAATATCATTAAAAAAGTTTATGAAAACAAAACATACCTATGAGCAGCTAGCTCTCTTCCTGCATGTGGAGCCACAGAAGAGCCCTCGTCTGATTGCTATGTAAGCATCTTGATCATATAATCCAGCTCCTCATCAAAAACCTCTGCGTAATCACGCATTATGGCCCCTAGAGTATCAGACCGAACTCTTTCTCTCATAAGACTTTTATGAGAGTGAGTTTTGCCTTTCTCTCTCTACTGGGATCCATAATACCTAACATATAAAACAAAATGGTTAGAAATCAATATATATACGTGTACATATGTAAGTGTGTATGCATTAAGTATGTGTATGTATGCATGTGTGTGTGTATGTATGTGTGTGTACATGTGTGTATGTGTGTATGCATGTGTATGTGTGTGTATGCATCATTATGTGTATATGTATCTACGTGTGTATGTGTGTGTATATATGTGTGTGTATGTATGCGTATGTGTGTGTGTGCATGTATGTATGTATGTATGTATGCATATGCATATGCATTATGTATGTATATATATGCATGTATGTGTATGTGTGAGTATGTCTCTCTATGTGTGTGTATGCATATATGTGTGTAGGTATGCATATATGTGTGTATGTGTGTATTGATGCGGGAAGTATCTCAACCCCTAAGCAACGACGAAGCGTGAATGACCTCTACAGGTATCCTTCTTTGACCTCTGCACACCAAAAATGCTCTTACTCAGAGCTTATGCAGAGAACTCCAGTGACCTTTTGTAGACCTGTACTAGACACCAAGAGCTTTCCAACAAAACAAATTTCTCTTCAAATGGATGATTACACAAGGAGAAACAATGTCTACAACATGAGCTAGTTGAATGCTCACAACTGCCACTCAAGCAGATACCTCACTTCACTCCAGCAAGCTTTTCTCAGAGATTATACAAAGAATGAATCTCAAACTTAGGTCAACTTTAGAGGACTCTAATAGCTACCCAATGACACCAAAATCATAGAAAATGGATACATAGAGAAGGAGAACCAGCCCTTACAACAGAGAGCAAAATATTTCCAACAGAGCCTACACACCAAGAGATATATCAATTACACAACTTCACTAAAATGAATGTTGCTCCCAGATTACTCAGAGAATAATCTAGAGACTTTGTGAGCATAAAATAGACTCTAATAGCTATCCAATGAGACAAGAGTTACATCAAATGGATCCAATATGAGGGAGAACCAATGCTAACAACTCAGGGGTAGAGAGTTGCAACACTGCCTGCGCACACACATAGATATGCCTACTAAAAGAAAATAAACAAGCAAGCAAGGGGCTAGCTTAAGCAAGGGGCTTGCTTATCACAACTCCAGCACTTAGTGCTCACTTTACATGAGCTAAAACTCCAAGAAGATGGCCCAAAAGAAGTCGGGATACATGCTCCTTTTATAGTGAGAAGTGTGCCCCTAAAATCTAGGAACTACCTTCCCAAATCAGCCTCCTAACTTGGAGGATTTAGTTGAGATGAATTGGGGAGTGGTTGAGTGACTTTTCTTGATGGAATCTCGTGGCTTTTGGCTTCCTTTGATTGCTCCACATGTCCATAAAAGATTCCCCACGAATTTGTAGCTTGAAGCTTGACTTTTAACACTCCCCCTCAAGCTTCAATTCTTCATCCTCATCCAAGCTCCTTCATGTTGATGCTTTGCTTGAATTTTGAAATCTTCATTCCATCCAAAGCCTTTGTAAACATGTCGGCAACTTGGTCTTTGGTACCAATATGATGTACTGAAACTTCCTTGGATATCACCTTTTCCCTTATGAAGTGATAGTGCACTTCAATATGCTTGGTTCTAGCATGATAGACAGGATTCGATGCTAGATGAATGCTACTCATATTGTCACAAAAAATTGGATATGTGTCAACCTGCAAATTAAGCTCCATAAATAACTTCTTAATCCACATTAGCTCACATGTGACTTGAGCCAAAGCTCTATACTCAGCCTCGGTGGAAGATAATGCCACCGTGGGTTGCTTCTTTGAAATCCATGAGATGATCTTGCTACCTAGCATGACTAGGTAACCACTTGTACTTCTTCTATCCTCCTTGGAACCGGCCCAATCCGCATCAGAATAAGCTTTGACCTGCATATCATCATCAAATGAATAGAACAATCCTTCATTTATAGTGGCCTTGAGATATCGTAACATTCTTCTTGCAGCTTGCAAGTGTGTAGTCCTTGGACTATGCATAAATTGTGATAACACTCCAACTCCATATGCTATGTCAGGCTTAGTTATTGTGGCATAATTGAAAGATCCTACAATAGATCGATACAAGGTTACATCCTCTAATGGCTCTCCATCAATGGAGCTTAGCTTTACATTAACTTCCATGGGATTTGAAATAGGCTTGCAATGTAGCATCCCAAACCTCTCAAGTAGGTCTAAAATATACTTCCTTTGTATGAGCATAATACCTTCTTCTTTGTATACAACTTCAATGCCAAGAAAATACCTAAGATCTCCAAGATCAGAGATCCTAAACTCCTTTCCAAGCTTTGCCTTGATCTCCTCAATGCCCTTTGTATCATTACCTGTAATGATAAGATCATCTACATACACGCACATGTAGACTACAAGTTCTCCTCTTGTTTGATGAAGAGAGATGGATCCACCTTGCATTGATTGTAACCACATTTGATCAAATAGTCCACCAATCTTTGGTTCCAAGCCCTTGGAGCTTGCTTTAGGCCATATGCATTATGTATGCATATGCATATGCATTATGTATGCATATGCATATGCATTATGTATGCATATGTGTGTATGTGTGTGTATGCATTATGTATGTGTATGTAAGCATGTGCATTATGTATGCATGTAAGTATGTATGTATGCATATGCATATGCAATATGTATGCATGTATCTGTATGTGTGTGTATGTCTCTCTATGTGTGTGTATGCATATATGTGTGTGAATGTGTGTGTACATGTGTCTGTATGTGTGTATGCATGTGTATGTGTGTGTATGCATCATTATGTGTGTATGTGTTTGTATATGTGTGTGTATGTGTGTGTGTGTATGTGTATGTGTGTGTATCTATGAGTATGTATGTGTTTGTGTGTGTGTATGTGTATGTGTGTATGTGTTTCTGTGTGTATGTATCTATGCATGTGCATTATGTATGCATGTAAGTATGTATGTACATTGTATGCATATGCATATGCATTATGTATGCATATGTATGCATGTATGTGTTTATGTTTGTATGTCTCTCTATGTGTGTGTGTATGCATATATGTGTGGTCTATGTGTGTATGTGTGTGTATATGTGTCTGTATGTGTGTATGCATGTGTATGTGTGTGTATGCATGTGTATGTGTGTATGTGTGTGTATGTCTCTCTATGTGTGTGTGTATGCATATATGTGTGTGTATGTGTGTGTGTATATGTGTGTCTATGTGTGTATGCATGTGTATGTGTGTGAATGCATCATTATGTGTGTATGTGTCTATGTGTGTATGTGTGTGTGTATATGTGTGTGTATGTGTGTGCGCGTCTGTGTGTATGTGTGTGTGTCTATGAGTGTGTATGTTTGGATGTGTGTGTGTATGAATGTGTGTCTATGAGTGGATGTGTAAGTGTATATGTGTGTCTATGTGTGTATGCATGTGTATGTGTGTGAATGCATCATTATGTGTGTCTATGAGTGTGTATGTATATGTGTATATGTGTGTGTATATGTGTGTCTATGTGTGTGTGTATATGTGTGTATGCATGTGTATGTGTGTGAATGCATCATTATGTGTGTATGTGTCTATGTGTGTATGTGTGTGTATATGTGTGTGTATGTGTGTGCGTGTCTATGTGTATGTGTGTGTGTCTATGAGTGTGTATGTGTTTATGTGTGTGTATGTGTCTATGTGTGTGTATGTGTCTATGTGTGTATGTGTCTATGTGTGTATGTATGCATATGTGTGTATGTGTGTGTATGCATTATGTATGCATATGTGTGTGTATGCATTATGTATGTCTATGTATGCATATGCATTATGTATGTGTATGTATGCACGGTGAATTATGCATGCATATGTGTGTGTATGCATGTAAGTATGTATGTATGTACGCATATGTATATGCATTATGTATGCATATGTGTGTGTATGCATGTAAGTATGTATGGAATGTACGCATATGCATATGCATTATGTATGCATGTATGTGTATGTGTGTGCATGTCTCTCTCTATGTGTGTGTATGCATATATGTGTGTGTATGTGTGTATGTGTGTGTGTATGTGTGTGTGTGTATGTGTCTGTGTATGTGTGTGTATATGTATGTGTATATGTGTGGTGCATGTGTATGCATTATGTGTGCATGTGTGTATGCAACCTTATTTGTGTATGTGTGTATATGTGTGTGTATTTGTGTGTATGTGTGTGTGTGTCTATGTGTGTATATGTGTGTGTACATATGTATGTGTATGTAAGTGTGTGTGTGCGCGCATACCTGCTTGCTGTTAGTTTGTGCGGGCCCTCTCTCTTTTTCGCGCGCTCTCTCTCTCTTTCACTCTCTCTCTCTCTCGGTCTCTTCTTGCTCGCGTCCAAGTCCCGGCACAAATGTGCCGGGAGAAATCAAATTTTATTTTTACATTCTAGAGCGTCGCATATGCGACGCTCTGCAGTTTTCAAAAAGGATGTTTCAAAAACCTAGTGGAGAAGGAAACAGGGAAGTATATAAAGACTCTCAGATCGGATGGAGGGGGAGAGTATTTTCAAATGAATTTCCAGATTTTCTACATGAACATGGCATCACAAGGCAATTCACCTGCAGGTATACACCTCAACAAAACAGGGTGGCAGAAAGGAAGAATAGATACATAGCAGAAGTGGCTAGATCTTTGTTAAATGAAATGAATGTTCCTAACTCTTATTGGGCTGATGCAACAAATACAACCATATATATTATGAATAGGTGTCCAACCTCAGGAGTACATGGAGTTACATTTATGAAGCTTGGTGTGGTAAGAAACCCAACTTTCACATCTCAAAGTATTTGGTTGTGTGTGTTATGTTCACATACCTCAAGAATTGAGACACAAGTTAGACCCGAAGGCAAATATGTGTATATTTCTTCGATATTCTTCAAAGAAAAAGGGTTTTAGATGCAATAACCCTTGCACAAAGAGATTAAGGTATCTAGGGATGTAATATTTGATGAGTTGCTACCTTGGTATGGTAGAAAATATGTGTTACAGGTTGACGATGCATATGAAGCCAAGAACAAGTTCAAAGAGCAACAACAAAGCATGGAGATAAGTGGTCCTCCACTTCAAGCACTACCATCAAAGGAGAGTACTACATCAGCTTGGCATGGAGGACAAGGAATGAAGCTCATTCAAGTGAAGGAAGTAGAAAAGGAAAGGAAAAGGCAAATGTTGAAGACCATCGATGGGTAGCCATGGAATCTACAAGTGATGAAGATATGGAAAAGATAGAAACTCCAAGATTTAAAGCATCTAAACCAAGGAGGAGGAGATTCCTACCACCTAATGGTGAGGTACGGTCATCCAATAGGGTTAAATACCCTGTTCAAGGTTAACGTATGATTCATTCATTGTAGGACACTATGCCTACATGAGTCAAGTTATAACTTGTGAAGAACCTAACTTTTTTGAAGAAGAAAATAAGCATAGGGAATGGATCGAAGCCATGAAGGAGGAAGTCAAAGAACTTGAAGAAAATGATACTTGGTCATTGGTGCCAAGAACAAAGGACATGAAAGTCATTGGCAACAAATGGGTGTACAAGTTAAAGAGGCATGCAGATGGGAGCATATCTAGGTATAAAGCAAGGCCTGGTTGCCAAACATTCAGTCCAATAGCTAAGATGTCCACCATCAGAAGTTTGGTTGCAATTTCAGCCTCAAAAGGTTGGAAGATGTACTAGTTGGATGTGAAGAATGCTTTCCTCAATGGAGAGATTGAAGAGGTATTCTTCATGGACCAGTCCAAGGCTTTCAAGATGAGAGGTTTCCACATCATGTATGTAGGCTAAAGAAGGCTCTTTATGGACTCAAGCAAGCCCCAAGAGCTTGGAACCAAATACTTGTGGACTACTTGGTAAACTGTGGATACAATTAGAGTCATGCAGACCCATCACTCTTTAAGAAGAAGGAAGGTAGCAAAATTGTTTTCCTTTGTATATATGTTGATGATCTGATCATTACAGGGGATGCTGAAGCCACCATCAAGGGACAGTAAAGAGGAAGCTTTGGATGTGAGTTTAAAATCTCAGATTTAGGGACTTTAAGGTACTTTCTTGGGATTGAAGTACTATATAAAGAGGAAGGTATATACTTGATGCAAAGGAAATACATTCCTAATCTTTTGAAGAAGTTTGTCTTGTGTGATTGCAAGCCCATTTCAAATCTATAGAAGTAAATGTTAAACTAAGTGCTCATGAAGGTGAAGAAATGAAGGATGTGACCATGTATAGGTCAACAATTGGTTCTCTCTTGTATGCTACTATGACAAGGCCTGATATTGCACATGTAGTTGGAGTGTTATCTCAATTTTTGCAAGCACCAAGAGTACCTCATCTTGTTGCAGCCAAAAGGGTACTTAGGTACCTCAAAGGATTAGTGAATGAAGGTCTATATTATCCATTTGATGATGGATTAAATTTACAAGCTTATTGTGATGTTCATTGGGCATGTTCCAAAGATGACAGGAGGAGCAACAGTGGATATGTTATCATGCTAGGGAAGAAGACCATTACATGGATGTCAAAGAAACAACCAACCGTGGCTCTTTCATCGATCAAAGCTGAGTATAGAGGCTTAGCACTAGTCTCATGTGAGCTTATGTGGCTCAAGAAGTTGTTTGTTGATCTTGATTTGCAGGTTAAGCAAGTACCTATTTTTTGTGACAACATAAGTAGCATATGCTTGGCTCAAAATCCGGTGTTCCATGCAAGGTCGAAGCATATAGAAGTTCATTACCACTTTATTCGAGAGAAGATCATGTCAAACAATGTCAAGGTGGAGCATGTCAATACAAAGGACCAATATGCAGATATGTTTACCAAAGCATTGGATGGAGTAAAGCTACAAACACTTCAAGGCATGCATTGGAATTAACGACCTAGGCATTGAGACTTGAGGGGGAGTGTTTGAAAATCAAGTCTCAATCATGCAAAAAATCTCAACCACAAGTTTTGCAAGTGGAGCAATCAAAAAGGAGGATCCAAAGTCGTGGAATAAAGTTAGAAGCTCCACCAAACTCAATCAAATTCAAATCTCATCAAATCAGCCACCAAAAAGCGCACCTACATTGATTGGTGGGTGGTTAGCTAGATTGTAGGAAAAGTAAAACTCTATATAAGCATCATCCCACCTTTGTTTTCTTCAGTTGTATGCATTCCACGAGTTTCCCAACTTACTTTAGTGAAGTCATAAACTCCAGCAAGCAGGCCCCCTTTCTTGCTTACCTCATTTTCTCATGATTTAGCTCCTCTTTATCTAGAGGTATAATTGGGCTTTTCAAATCTGATTGTACCAGATTGCAAAGCATTGTTTGCTCTCTCATTGTACTCATTTTCATTGATTTCAAGCTTCATTTGGTCTCTCATATTGTGCCCTGAAGTTTTCCAAAGTTTCAAGTAATTTGGCTGAGAGTTGTGAGAAATTGCTAACTTTGTGAAGGTATATCTCTCCACATAGGCAGAGAGTGTTGCACAAAGAGGTAGCCTATTTTGCAGAGGGTGGTTCTCCCAAGTGGAATATCCATTAGGAATGACTTAAATCTTGTTTGGTAGCTCTTATAGCCTACTACAAGGTTACAAAATTTCATTTTAAGTCTCTGTAGTGGTGCAGAGAAAAATTCAGAACAGTGAGCATATATCCAGTGCTTGTGGACCTAGTGGAGGGCAGCCATCTTCCATTTTTGCAATTGGGTGTTAGAATCATCCCCCATCAAGATCATCCAAATGCATTTGTACATCAGATCATGCGGATGATCGTGATGATGAGGATGAGGATGATCATCATACTGATGATGATGATGATGATGATTAGGATTCTTCATTATGACATTGGATATGTATTATATATATATATATATATTATATATATATATATATATATATATATATATATATATATATATATATATATATATTTATTTATTTATATTGTTCATTTCAGTTATGTTATTTTGAATTGTTTGTATGGTATTAAGTAATGAACAGTTTTTTTTCATATTGATTGTTATTAGTGTTTATATTAAGTATGTGTTTTATTACTTTAATTATATAATTCATTCATATTTATGTGTGCTTGTGTGTATATAAAAAGCATATATTGCACATGTAGGTATATATGTATATGTGTAAGTGTGTCCATATGCATGTATATGTATGTATCTATGTATATATGTCCATGTATGTATGTGCATATGTATATGTGTATATGCATGTATTTGGCATGTGCATGTGTAAGTGTATATGCATATGTATGTGTATGTGTATGTGCATGTGTATGTGTGTATAGGTATGTATGTGTATGTATATATGTGTAATATGTGTGTTTACATATGTGCATGTATATATGTGTAATATGTGTGTATATGAATGTATGTACATATGTATATGTGTATATGCATGTATGTGCATGTGCATGTGTAAGTGTATATGTGTATGTATGTGTATGTGCATGTGCATGTGTATATGTATGTATGTGCATGTTCATGTGTAAGTGTATATGTGTATATATGTGTATGTGCATGTGTATGTGTGTGTATATGTATGTGCATGTATATGTGTAAGTGTATGTGTATGTGTGTATATGCATGTATATTGTAAGTGTATGTGTATGTGTGTATGTGCATGTATATGTGTAAGTGTATATGTGTATATATGTGTATGTGCATGTGCATGTGTATGTGTGTGTATATGTATGTGTATATGTATGTGCATGTATATGTGTAAGTGTATGTGTATGTGTGTATGTGCATGTATATGTGTATATGTATGTATGTGTATATGTGTGTATGTGTATATGTGTATATGTGTGTGTATGTATGTGCATATATATGTGTATATAATTGTATGTGTGTGTATATATATGTATATGCATATGTATGTGTATGTGTATGTGTATAAACATATACAAGTGTATGTATATGCATGTGTATATGTATGGAACATGCATGTGCGTGTGGATGCATTTCCATTTGCATCCATGTGCATGCATGTGAATGTGCATGCATGTGGATTTGCATATATATATATGTATTTAAGTATATGTTAATGTGTGTACATGTATGTATATATGCAATAATGCATGCATGCCAAGTCTTTTTATGTGGTTGTAGAAATGTCTGTGCATATGCATGTGTATGTGTGTGTATGTGTAAGTGTATGTGCACATGTATGTGTGTATATATGTGTGTGTATGTGCATGTGTATATGTGTGAACATGTATCTTCATCATGTATAAGTATATATGTGCATATCAATAAGTGTGAGTATGCTAACTAATGAAAATAACACAATTCAAATGATATACAAAGAATGAAAATTGTATTTACAATAGTTATCCATATTTTTTGCTTGGTTAGCTTCTTGAATAATGTCCAATAAGAGAGAGAGAGAGAAGAGAGAGAGAGAGATAATTCAAAGAGAGAAAGAGGTAAGAAAGAGAGAAAAAGAGACAGGGAGAGACAATAAGATAGAGATTAGACAACAACAATTCTGCAAAGCGATTGTTTCAACTCATAAGTGGAGTGCAATTTCTAACATTGGAGAGCTCTTCAATCAGATGCATGAAGATGTCGATCGAAGAGCCTCGAACGTTTTAATGTTTTCGTGAAAATCCATTGTGTAAGCGATGCTAAGGTGTCCTAAAGGCCCATGCAATTAGCATCGCATAAGCGAGGTCAATTAGTGTCACTTATGCGACGTTTTTTTTTAATCGTCACTTTAGTGACGCTCAATGTGAGCATCGCATATCTTGTCGTGCCACATGTCGATAAAAACATCGTATTTTCATTGTTAATCGAAGTTCTGTACTCGATGCTTCTTGCGATGCTTTATGCAAGTTTAGAGGACAAAATTTTGTCACGTTAACCATCACTATACGCCCGTATTCCTTGTAGTGTTAAACTAAATCCTTCATTGCTATGAGAAAAGCTCATCCATTTGCTTGATAAGAAAATGACCCATGGATTCTACTTCTTTAGGTTTTTTTTTTTTTTTGGATTTGATGTATTACTTACACAAGTCCGGGGAAAAGGACAAATCTCTGATTGCTTTTCCTACATGTATGTGCGTTGACAATTTTGTTCGTTTCTAATTGTCAATGTGTTGATTATTGTCTCCGAAGCACGGGGAAAGTTATGGGTAAGGTAGGCATCAATCGTCTGATTGTATCTAGATGCACACGGGCAGAGAGAAAGCAAAAACTCAAAGACGTGGAATCTTTTAAGGTTGATGTAGAACTATTAAGTAGTCAACTTTATAATAGAGATATCCCGTGGACCATGCTGAGCATTTTATAGTGCACAAGAGGCCTTCACGGAGAATCCGCATGCTCAAGGATGTTTCTCACTTGTTTGCAATCATTCTTCCATTACGCACATGGTCATCTGCAGTCCGTCCACGCTTGCCAGGATGATAGGAACTCAACCTCGGGTGGAGAGGGAGGATCGGAACTAAAATTACTCATATGTGTCGCTTAGTTGGCAGTGCATAGTAGCAGTGCCACCGATCAATGTGAATGAAGTAAGACAGCTCCTTATATGATTAACCGTGCAACACTGTTGTGTCACAACTTAAAAAGTTTTTTTTTTTATGGCAAATTTTTCATCGTGGAATTTGGACCAATCTTAAACCTAGTAAAATTTGTGGGATACCTCCTTGGTGCAAACATTGCTACTGGTCCATCAAAGATGTTTCTCACATCTTCTTTACTTGTCCTAACTCTAACAAGCTCTAGCAGATTGTCAGAAAGAAAATTAGACTTCAGAAACATATCAGTTGGAAGCAAGCTCTGGAGGGAGACGCGGTTGGTTGCTCCATGACTCTCTAGAATGCCATCACAAGGGAGGTTGTATGCAAGATCTAGCGGGAAAGATGTGCTTGTAACTTTGATGACTCCCCCAAAGAGTGGTCGATTGAGAAATCGTTGTTCCTCTTTGGCAAAAGGATCGCGAATTGTAAGAAATTCCCCCCCCCCCACCCCCCCCCCCCCCTTCAGGCATCATCAAGTGCTCTTTGTGATCAACAACAAGTTTAAACCCATGTGGGCCCCGCATGAGGGTGATGAAAGGGTGATTAACCTTCTTTGTAATGCCATCTAATCTCTGTAAAAGTTACCCCCCTCTGTGGGATTCGGGGGATCCTATGGGCACTAGTCCCCTTGTACTTTTCTTTTTATTAATTCAAATCTGAGAGAGTATGCTAGGGCCGAACTTCTTTTATTAAAAAAAAAAATCCTTGGTTTGACTGATCTTGAGCTGGCCTCGTACTTCAAAGTTCAAACTCAGGAGTCCGGACTCAGTTTCTTATTCGTCATGCACGTTCTGCTACTTCAATGTCAATGTCAGGACTCAGTAGTAGTCGTGAGCTCTTAAAGGACGATGACGTGGCAGAGAAGTGGTAGAATTCCGTAAAGTTTCTTGCAAAATCAGACAGTATGAGACAAAATGACTCCATTTGATTCTATTTTTAACATTAGGGAAGTTAACAAGGAAAATCACCAAGATACTTATTTTATCTTAGCTAAATTTATGGCTTTATTATGGAAGGGTCGATAAGCCTCTGGTCCTTCTCTGTATATCCTTTTCCTTCCACCTCATCTTTTGTTACTATATTTCATACTTTTCTGTATGAGAATCCTCCAACAGAATTTTTCATAGATACCTAGAATGGACCACGCAAGTGGCATGAGCGGCTCATGTAAGTCATGAAGCAATGGTGGAGATGCATGAATATTTAATGTTTCACAGGTAAATGTAAATGGCCTTCAAAGAGTATAATGAAATCCCCAAGGTTGGAAGACTCTCTATCCCTAACCATCCACCAATTCCAAGTATGATTGCTTATAATCATGAATGACTAAAACAAATGTCTTCAAGGACGAGGGGTCCTAAATCATAAAGATAATAGTGAATTCTAACTCTTGAATAACTTTCAAGTAACCTATGGTCACAGAAAACCTATGGCACGTTAGGATGACAAGAAGACCTATGGCACGTTACAAAACCTATGGCACGTTTGGGTTCTCTCACCGAAAAGAAAAAAGGTTTTAGATAGAAGAAATGTGCAGACAGAGAATCCCATCGCAGACTTTGCAAAGGATCAACTGAATGATTCGTAAGTCGTAATTTCTTATCGCCGCTCATCGAATTCGATTCGGCAATCGTTCTTCATATGTGTATCTTCGATAAAGAACATATTAAATAAATGAAAACGCAAACCGCATAAAAAATAAATATTAGGTGCAAGAGACTTGCTCATTATGTCTTCCTCAATCGGGGGACGTTGAAGTCCATGCCCTCCCTTGGCTGTCTTCGTTTTTTGAGGGGACTTGGTTACTAGGAGGGCAACTCATCAAATTCCAGATAACGTGTCACTTGATCGACTTAATGTCCTGGCTGAAGCAATGTTTTGGACTTCAACCCTTTTATGCTTGAGTTTTGGAAAGCAGAAAAACCATGCATGTTGCTCTCACCATATAAATCCATTCCATAAGAAGACCATGCTCATTGTTTTCACCATGACCATGGTATAAATGTGCCTGGATCTTAATCGGTTTTTAAAGGATATGTCAGTTCTTGGGATAACAGACGTGGAAAGTTATGGATAAGGAAGGCATAAAGCTCTTACGCAGATCTCGATATTTCTTTTTTTCTTCCTTTTGGCAAGACCCAATAATAAACACGTCCACAAGGGCAATATAACAAATGATTTTCCAATGCATACACGCATAGAGAAAACAAAATCTCAAAGATTTGGCATCCTTTAAGGTTGATGTACGACAATTAAGTAGTCATTTTCGTAAGAAAAAGCTCCTCTGGCTAGAAACGTTCGTTCAGAGTCATTCATTTGCAATCATTCTCCGTATGCGCATTTCAGTAGCACTTTGGCATCTGCAACCCGTGTAGGCATGTTAGGATAATACGAAGATATTTTCTTTTTCGGTTCCCTCACTTATTAGAACAAAAAAAGGTTCTACATGTAAGAAATGAGCAGACAGAGTATCCTATAAGTGTATTAAACTAACGTAAGAAATCGTATTTTATAAGTGTATTAAACTAATGAAAAGCAAACCGCATAAAGAATAAATATTAGATGGAAGAGACGCTCATTATTTCTTCCTCAATCGGGGGACTTTAAAGTCCTCTAACGCTCCATGTCCTTGGCTCTCTTGGTTTTTTGAGGGGGTTAAGCAATCGTTTCAACTTAATGTTCTGGCTTACACAATGCTTTCGACTTCAAGCATTTTATGTTTGAGTTTTCGAAAGCTTAAAATGCATGCATTTCGCTCTCACCATATAAATCCATTCCATAAGAAGACCATGCTCATTGTTCTCACTATGACCATTGTATGGTGAGGGACGTTTTATGTTTTATGATTATTTAGGATGACTACTTCTCAAGAAAAGGTTTCTTCGAAAAGACGCGGCTTTGGGGTATTGTGCAAGCTCATTGCTGGTAGAGACTTGGGTAGTTGCAAGTTGATTCTAGAGCTTTCATGTTTATGAGATACAATTTTCCGAGATCTTGATTTCAATGAGAAAGCAAAGCTCATATGATTAGGAAATCCCCCTTAGAAAGGATATAATAATTAAATTGCATGCCAAGGGCTCTTCCCACCCCCAATGTTTTTAAAAATCTAATAGTTGCGCTATCACACGTCCACTTATCAAGGTTGGGGCTGCTAACCCATTGCAAATAGGACAAAATTCAAGTAGTAGAAATCAAACCTATAAAATGCTTTGACCGTGGTGCAAATAAGAAAAACCAAAATCCCAAAAACTCAGGAAGAATACATAAAAAATATCATCTTAGGCGGGTAACTATGCTCTTCTATGATTTTGAACCTCTGATTATCATCATGGATCCGTTGCTATGCACTTTCATGAACCTTTTGGGATGCCAACTTTGATTCTCATCATAAGTGGCTAGCTATGCACTCCCATGTTCTTTAGCCCTTCACAATAGTCCCAATGTTCAGTTCAAACTCAGAGAAAGCTATGATTGAGACTTGGGATTTCTTTGGGTCCCTAATGAGCTTGAAAAGGGATTTCAACTTGGTGCTTTAGAAAGTTGCTTCTTTAACCTATTCAGCTTTACCTTTGGAGTGATTACCTCTTCATATTCTTTTTCACTTGCATCTATCTCACTGTTTGGAGTGGCACTTGCTTCTTCAAATCTACTATGAGATCAATTTGGAGACAAAGAATGACTCCCCCTCCATGTTGAACATTCTTCATTTGATGTAGATGCCTCTAGACCTGAAACCTTTGTGCTTGATTGTTGAACTTCTCTTTGATTTGTTCCTGCATAATCATCACAATCTTCTTCAAGAATCTTTTCCTTTCCTTTATCTTCATACCATGGTCTTAGTTCATCAAAGACCACATCTCATGAGACTCTTACTTCCTTTGTTCTAGTGTTGTAACACTTGTATCCTTTTTGCTCCGTGGAGTAGCTGATGAGAATGCATTTTTCTGACCTTGGTTCCATCTTTGTTCTAACTTCTTGTGGAATGTGAAAAAAGCAAACACATCCAAACACTTTGAGGTGTGTAAGATCAGGTTTCTTATCGGAATATACCTTGTTTGGAGTCAAGTGATGTATTCCAGATGTTGTGCACCTATTCATCAAGTAAATGGCAGTTGTGGTATCTTCAACCCAATAGTACAATGGTGCCTTCATCTCGTTGAGCATGCATCTTGCAATTTCAGCAATTTGCCTATTTTTCCTCTCAGATACTCCATTTTGTTGTGGTGTATACCTACAATTAAACTGCATTTTGATCCCATTCTCTTGTAGAAAATCTGAAAATTCTTTGGAGAACTATTCTCCTCCACCATCGGACCTTAAGGTTTTGATAGACCTTCCTGTTTCTTTTTCAACTTCAACTTTGAATCTTTTCAGTATAGTAAAAACCTCTGATTTTTGCTTCATACAAAATAGCCATACCTTTCTTGAGTGATCATCAGTGAAGGTGACAAAAAATCTATTACCACCCATTGATGCCTCTTGGGTTGGTCCCCATACATCCGTATATCAAGTCCAAGACATTTGGGGCCACATAATTGCTCCTCTTGAATGGCTGCCTCGTTTGCTTTCCTAGTTGGCAAGTTTCACATAACTTGTGTAGTCCAATGCTATTAAATTTTGGAAGACCTCTTACCACTTCATGTTTGCTCATGTCCTTCAGCTTTGGAATGTTGATGCATCCTATCCTTTTGTGCCATAAGTCGAGCTCTGAAATCTTCTTGTTCCCACATTGAATGTACATGACCTTTCCATGTGGATGTTGGACATTGAAAGTGAACATCCTTCCTTCTCTTCTACCTCCAGCAATGACCTTGAAGCCTTCCTTTGGATTCTTTATGAAGCACCCATTCTCATTGAATATGACATGATAACCCTTCTCTACCATTTGTCCTACTGAAATCAAGTTCTTTGAAATTGTAAGAACATGAAGAACATTAGATAGTACATTTGCATGGCTTGTATCTCCAAGCCTTATATCTCCAATATGCTCAATCATGTCTTGAGTATCATCACCTATTTCAACACAACATTTTCCACTTGGTACCTGTAGATTAGTGAACAAACTTCCTTGGCATGACATATGGTTACTACAACCTGAATCAATGTACCATTTTTTGTCATCTTCACAAGAGTTGTTCAAATCCTAGATATGCATCTTTCAAGTTAATGGAAGTTATAAAAGGCTTCCATCTTTCATCTTCTCTCAATCCATTGAGAGTATAACACATAAGATCTTCGTCTTCAACCGTTGTGCGAATAGAAGCTAAAGTTTCCTAGCTTTGGTATTTGTTGAATACATCCTTTCAAGAGCTTCCCAAGCATCCTTAGCTTTCTCTAGATGTTGAATATGCCCTAACATGGCATTAGTAATGACTTGTGAAATTAGGAACATGACTCTCCTATTCCTCTCTTCCCATTCTTTTGCTTGCCTTCTTTGGACTTCGGTGGCCGTAGCTTGATTGATTTGAGGTTGAGCATCATCGCCACCCATAATACCCCACAAACCTTTAGCCATTAGGTAGTTTTTCATTCTAAACTTCCACATGGGATGGTTATCCTTATCCGATTTCTCTACTTGTTGACCCAAGTCAGCCATTGAAGACTATCAAAAACTTTGAGAGTTACCTCGAATAGTTATATTGTCCTTTTCTCTTGTGTTTGTGAAGCGTCCCCTTTTTTTGTATCTCCTCTTTTGCTTTTCTTTAACTCCAACTTTGTTGATGAAGCGTCAGCACCAAATTTGCTCTGATACCAATTGTAGAGAATGAGTTCTCCTATGTGCACTCAAAATGTGTAGTGAGCCCTTGTATGTCAAGCACTTGGACAAACAGCTGCACCTTAGATAGCTTGCTGCTCTCAATAAAAACCTCAAATGGAGTTGCGCCTTTAGTCAATCAAAGTAGACAAAGAGAGCTTTCTAACAAGCTATAAATAACTTAATTTGGACAAGTTTTTACTCAGGAACACAACTAACAAAGATCAACTACCTGCCCACACAAGTATGTTGAAGATCTGAACTTGACTCTCGGAATCATAACTCCTTGAATATATATATATATATATATATATATATATATATATATATATATATATATATATATTGAGGAAGATATTTGGGATATAGAAAGTACACACAAATAGCTTTCCTTCAAGCTAAAACTCAAGTAATTTGGATGAGTTTTGGTTAGGAAATGCAACTACGTCAAATAGACCACATGAGCACACAAGTATACTAAAAAATTAGACTTCACTCTCTGATATATATCTCATAGAATATAAATCTTTTCAATGAGATATTTGCGCCAAAGAATGAAGATGCAAGGCCCTTTTCAACAAGCCAAAAATCAAGGGATTTGAATACGTTTTGGTTGGGGAAGTAAACCAACCTAAATAGACTACTTGTCTACATAGGTATGCTGAAAAACTAGACTTCACTCTTTGACTTATATCTCACAAAATATATAAAATTTGAAGGAGATATTTAAGATAAATAAATTAAACAAGATCAGCTTTCCAGTGAGTGTTTTAACACAAGAAATGTTTATGTATACATTGAGATATGAGCTTCACAATAGAGCTATGTACAAATTGACATACGGCTAGAAAGAGTCTATAGAAAGACAAAATGACAAAATGAATAGATCCGACTATTGGGAGCTATTGCCTCTTTTACTCCTTGTTTAGAACATGCTCCCACTCCACTTTTATAACCAATGAACATGTGAAGAAGTTTGTTCCTCCTTCTTAACTCATCACTTTGCCCACTACAGGCCACTTACTACAAAGCAGATATTGTATCTTTTACTCATCATGAATTTTGACTAGACTTTTTTTTGTTTTCCTTTTTTCCTTTTCTCTTATTTTCCTTTATCTTTATATTTGGTAAATTTATCCAAGTATAGCTCATGTGAAAATGAGCTTGTACATTTATCTTCAACAATAAGCAAGTAAATAAAAACTTTATTGGTAAGTGGAGGTTGGTTAACATGCTTTTGACTTGATATAAGGTCATTTATAAAGCCCTTGAAAATCAGATCATATTTCACCTCTAATTTTGGGTTCATAAGAATCAAAAAGTTTTTGTTACAATGGGTCTGATCTTCCAAGCCATCATAAATGTCTTAGAAGGATTACATTATTCTAAAGAGTGTGCCAGAATCTTGAGTTTTTTAGAAACTCTCTTTGATAAAGCTTATGATAAATCGGAACTAGATTTCATCCTACAATTTCTCAAGGATTTAGAATTCAACTCAAAATCTATCAATATATTGTCCATGTTTTTGGGGGATTTCTTCGAAGGATATTAACATCAACAAACACTTGTGTGCTTCCACACACCTTAAAGGATCCTTCAAATAGAGTTTCTTTTTAGCTTTTTTTTTCTATTGCATCCCATAGTGTGAGTTGTTTGATAGATGATCATGTCTAATGGGGGCTAAATAAGCGGTCCTCTCTTTTTGAAAGCAAGGATTACATGGTGTCCAAGATGTTCATTCATGAAGCTAATGTTTTTTTCCATAATGCGATGAGGTACAACAAGAATCTCAGCTATTATACTTTATGCAATAATCCAATATTAAGTGGATTTTAATGTCTTGAGGTTTTTAATGTGATTGTGTTTTGATTTAGCAGGTGAAGAATCATGAAGGTGTGAACGCACGTGGATTTACTTAGATATTTTTGAGAATATTTAAAAGATAGTATTGTATATCTTTTTGTAAAAATAGTAGATCGCTTAGAAAGTGATGTTTTGTAAATAAAGTAGATTTTATCATAAACACATGCTTTTTGAAGCGCTAACCTCGTGTATCTTCTATTTAGGAGGTAATAAAAAATACCTATAAATACACATACTCTGAGAGACTCATCCATAAGATTATGAGGAGGGAGATTGTACCCAATCTGGTGTTCACTCTTATTTCTCTCTATTCTGTGTATGATCTTGTGAGATTTTGTTATGGTATTATCTTTGCATACCTTCATCTATAGGATCTAGTCATAGTGGTATCAGAGCCTACGTGCATCTACTGAGGTGTACTTCTTGGCATCCGTTCATGATTCATCACCTATATTGGTTTGTGTTCAGCTTCCATTTGTGATTGAGTACCTATTTTGGTTTGCATTCGATGCTCATTAGTGATTCTACACCTATTTTTTATCATTTGTTCTTGTCCGATCTAGTTTTTTGTTTTTCAATTCATGTTTCTTTTTCTCCAATCCACTAATGTCTGTGTGACACTCTTAGACTTTCACACTATGCAATGTGCTCTACTCATGTGACACTATTATCCTATCACATTGTGCACTATGATAGTGTCACACTATGCACTATGACAGTGTCACATTGTGCACTATCATTTGTCACACTCCCACATTATTGCTCTATGCACTATGTAGTGTGACACTCTACAATGTGCCCTATGCCCTCCCCAAGTTGCGGTTCAGTTTGTTTTATAAATTTGTTTTAATCAATTCAATTAATCAATTAATCAATTAATCAATTTGTGGAATGTGAAAAAAGCAAACACATCCAAACACTTTGAGGTGTGTAAGATCAGGTTTCTTATCAGAATATACCTTGTTTGGAGTCAAGTGATGTATTCCCGATGTTGTGCACCTATTCATCAAGTAAATGGCAGTTGTGGTATCTTCAACCCAATAGTACAATGGTGCCTTCATCTCGTTGAGCATGCATCTTGCAATTTCAGCAATTTGCCTATTTTTCCTCTCAGATACTCCATTTTGTTGTGGTGTATACCTACAATTAAACTGCATTTTGATCCCATTCTCTTGTAGAAAATCTGAAAATTCTTTGGAGAACTATTCTCCTCCACCATCGGACCTTAAGGTTTTGATAGACCTTCCTATTTCTTTTTCAACTTCAACTTTGAATCTTTTCAGTATAGTAAAAACCTCTGATTTTTGCTTCATACAAAATAGCCATACCTTTCTTGAGTAATCATCAGTGAAGGTGACAAAAAATCTATTACCACCCATTGATGCCTCTTGGGTTGGTCCCCATACATCCGTATATCAAGTCCAAGATATTTGGGGCCACATAATTGCTCCTCTTGAATGGCTGCCTCGTTTGCTTTCCTAGTTGGCAAGTTTCACATAACTTGTGTAGTCCAATGCTATTAAATTTTGGAAGACCTCTTACCACTTCATGTTTGCTCATGTCCTTCAACTTTGGAATGTTGATGCATCCTATCCTTTTGTGCCATAAGTCGAGCTCTGAAATCTTCTTGTTCCCACATTGAATGTACATGACCTTTCCATGTGGATGTTGGACATTGAAAGTGAACATCCTTCCTTCTCTTCTACCTCCAGCAATGACCTTGAAGCCTTCCTTTGGATTCTTTATGAAGCACCCATTCTCATTGATTATGACATGATAACCCTTCTCTACCATTTGTCCTATTGAAATCAAGTTCTTTGAAATTGTAAGAACATGAAGAACATTAGATAGTACATTTGCACGGCTTGTATCTCCAAGCCTTATATCTCCAATATGCTCAATCATGTCTTGAGTATCATCACCTATTTCAACACAACATTTTCCACTTGGTACCTGTAGATTAGTGAACAAACTTCCTTGGCATGACATATGGTTACTACAACCTGAATCAATGTACCATTTTTTGTCATCTTCACAAGAGTTGTTCAAATCCTAGATATGCATCTTTCAAGTTAATGGAAGTTATAAAAGGCTTCCATCTTTCATCTTCTCTCAATCCATTGAGAGTATAACACATAAGATCTTCGTCTTCAACCGTTGTGCGAATAGAAGCTAAAGTTTCCTAGCTTTGGTATTTGTTGAATACATCCTTTCAAGAGCTTCCCAAGCATCCTTAGCTTTCTCTAGATGTTGAATATGCCCTAACATGGCATTAGTAATGACTTATAAAATTAGGAACATGACTCTCCTATTCCTCTCTTCCCATTCTTTTGCTTGCCTTCTTTGGACTTCGGTGGCCGTAGCTTGATTGATTTGAGGTTGAGCATCATCGCCACCCATAATACCCCACAAACCTTTAGCCATTAGGTAGTTTTTCATTCTAAAATTCCACATGGGATGGTTATCCTTATCCGATTTCTCTACTTGTTGACCCAAGTCAGCCATTGAAGACTATCAAAAACTTTGAGAGTTACCTCGAATAGTTATATTGTCCTTTTCTCTTGTGTTTGTGAAGCGTCCCCTTTTTTTGTATCTCCTCTTTTGCTTTTCTTTAACTCCAACTTTGTTGATGAAGCGTCAGCACCAAATTTGCTCTGATACCAATTGTAGAGAATGAGTTCTCCTATGTGCACTCAAAATGTGTAGTGAGCCCTTGTATGTCAAGCACTTGGACAAACAGCTGCACCTTAGATAGCTTGCTGCTCTCAATAA
The DNA here is from genome assembly GCA_020310875.1 of Ceratopteris richardii. Taxonomy (NCBI): domain Eukaryota; kingdom Viridiplantae; phylum Streptophyta; class Polypodiopsida; order Polypodiales; family Pteridaceae; genus Ceratopteris; species Ceratopteris richardii. Next base: position 42,362,325 of record CM035416.1, on the reverse strand, counting down.
AAACCTCAAATGGAGTTGCGCCTTTAGTCAATCAAAGTAGACAAAGAGAGCTTTCTAACAAGCTATAAATAACTTAATTTGGACAAGTTTTTACTCAGGAACACAACTAACAAAGATCAACTACCTGCCTACACAAGTATGCTGAAGATCTGAACTTGACTCTCGGAATCATAACTCGTTGAATATATATATATATATATATATATATATATATATATATATATATATATATATATATATATATATATATATATATATATATATATATTGAGGAAGATATTTGGGATATAGAAAGTACACACAAGCTAAAAATCAAGTAATTTGGATGAGTTTTGGTTAGGAAATGCAACTACATCAAATAGACCACATGAGCACACAAGTATACTAAAAAATTGGACTTCACTCTCTGATATATATCTCATAGAATATACATCTTTTCAATGAGATATTTGCGCCAAAGAATGAAGATGCAAGGCCCTTTTCAACAAGCCAAAAATCAAGGGATTTGAATACGTTTTGGTTGGGGAAGTAAACCAACCTAAATAGACTACTTGTCTACATAGGTATGCTGAAAAACGAGACTTCACTCTTTGACTTATATCTCACAAAATATATAAAATTTGAAGGAGATATTTAAGATAAATAAATTAAACAAGATCAGCTTTCCAGTGAGTGTTTTAACACAAGAAATGTTTATGTATACATTGAGATATGAGCTTCACAACAGAGCTATGTACAAATTGACATACGGCTAGAAAGAGTCTATAGAAAGACAAAATGACAAAATGAATAGATCCGACTATTGGGAGCTCTTGCCTCTTTTACTCCTTGTTTAGAACATGCTCCCACTCCACTTTTATAACCAATGAACATGTGAAGAAGTTTGTTCCTCCTTCTTAACTCATCACTTTGCCCACTACATGCCACTTACTACAAAGCAGATATTGTATCTTTTACTCATCATGAATTTTGACTAGACTTTTTTTTGTTTTCCTTTTTTTCTTTTCTCTTATTTTCCTTTATCTTTATATTTGGTAAATTTATCCAAGTATAGCTCATGTGAAAATGAGCTTGTACATTTATCTTCAACAATAAGCAAGTAAATAAAAACTTTATTGGTAAGTGGAGGTTGGTTAACATGCTTTTGACTTGATATAAGGTCATTTATAAAGCCCTTGAAAATCAGATCATATTTCACCTCTAATTTTGGGTTCATAAGAATCAAAAAGTTTTTGTTACAATGGGTCTGATCTTACAAGCCATCATAAACGTCTTAGAAGGATTACATTATTCTAAAGAGTGTGCCAGAATCTTGAGTTTTTTAGAAACTCTCTTTGATAAAGCTTATGATAAATCGGAACTAGATTTCATCCTACAATTTCTCAAGGATTTAGAATTCAACTCAAAATCTATCAATATATTGTCCATGTTTTTGGGGGATTTCTTTGAAGGATATTAACATCAACAAACACTTGTGTGCTTCCACACACCTTAAAGGATCCTTCAAATAGAGTTTCTTTTTAGCTTTTTTTTTTCTGTTGCATCCCATAGTGTGAGTTGTTTGATAGATGATCATGTCTAATGGGGGCTAAATAAGCGGTCCTCTCTTTTTGAAAGCAAGGATTACATGGTGTCCAAGATGTTCATTCATGAAGCTAATGTTTTTTTCCATAATGCGATGAGGTACAACAAGAATCTCAGCTATTATACTTTATGCAATAATCCAATATTAAGTGGATTTTAATGTCTTGAGGTTTTTAATGTGATTGTGTTTTGATTTAGCAGGTGAAGAATCATGAAGGTGTGAACGCACGTGGATTTACTTAGATATAGTTGAGAATATTTAAAAGATAGTATTGTATATCTTTTTGTAAAAATAGTAGATCGCTTAGAAAGCGATGTTTTGTAAATAAAGTAGATTTTATCATAAACACATGCTTTTGAAGCGCTAACCTCGTGTATCTTCTATTTAGGAGGTAATAAAAAATACCTATAAATACACATACTCTGAGAGACTCATCCATAAGATTATGAGGAGGGAGATTGTACCCAATCTGGTGTTCACTCTTATTTCTCTCTATTCTGTGTGTGATCTTGTGAGATTTTGTTATTGTATTATCTTTGCATACCTGCATCTATAGGATCTGGTCATAGTGGTATCAGAGCCTACGTGCATCTACTGAGGTGTACTTCTTGGCATCCGTTCATGATTCATCACCTATTTTGGTTTGTGTTCAGCTTCCATTTGTGATTGAGTACCTATTTTGGTTTGCATTCGATGCTCATTAGTGATTCTAAACCTATTTTTTATCATTTGTTCTTGTCCGATCTAGGTTTTTGTTTTTCAATTCATGTTTCTTTTTCTCCAATCCACTAATGTCTGTGTAACACTCTTAGACTTTCACACTATGCAATGTGCTCTACTCATGTGACACTATTATCCTATCACATTGTGCACTATGATAGTGTCACACTATGCACTATGACAGTGTCACATGTGCACTATCATTTGTCACACTCCGACATTATTGCTCTATGCACTATGTAGTGTGACACTCTACAATGTGCCCTATGCCCTCCCCAAGTTGCGGTTCAGTTTGTTTTATAAATTTGTTTTAATCAATTCATTTTAATCAATTCAATTAATCAATTTGGTTAGTCCATGCAATTAATCCATGTGGTCGGTCGATGTTAAAGGCATAGAACTATGGCATAACTATGGCATGTTTGCCTCCTCGAGCACTCATGGTCCTCTTGGTTCCTTTTTGTTTTGTTGGTAGTGTTTGGCTACACACGAATCCTCTCTAATTAATGAGTGGCGATAAGAGCTTACTTATTTCCCTCTTTAGCATGTAGGGGATTTGTACTCACCACCTCTCACTTGCAAGAGATATGCTTTCTACACTAGCCTCTTTTCATATGTTGATACCCCATTTCTTTTAACTTTTATTTAATATTACTTTTCCCTCTCTCCTCCCCTTTGCGTTTCCAAGACAAAACCTTCACTTTTCTATTTCAATTCCAATATTTCTAAAATTCCTTTCACATGTTTAGTAATAGGTTTTGGTTCTATATAAGGCCATGGACCCTACCCATACTAGAGAGGATTTAGGTACATCACCCCTACCTAGGGTATCACTTGAGCAATAGTCGGAGCTTTTGTTGTACGAACTCCACAATGCTCAAAATGAGATGAAAAAATACAATGTTATACTCCAACAAATGCAATGTGATGCAATTAACCTAGTTAGGAGGTCAAGGCCATTATAGTCACTCGAGAAGAAGGCGTGCATTCTAAGATTGGTGCCAAAAATGTCCAATTTTCTCGATTCGATAAGCAAAAGGATGGCCAATTTGTTCTTTCATGGTTATCCCAATTTGATGACTTTTATTCTAAAGAATCATATTTTGAATTTAAAAAGTTAAATTTATAACTAAATTATTTGGTGGGTAAATCCGAGTTATGGTGGAATGTTTTGCAGCATAGCACCAACCACCCCACCACATGGATTCCATTTCAAGAAAAGATCAAGAAGTCCCTCCTTCCTCCCCATTTCCACTTACATGCTCCTTGGTCATAGACAAATTTTGGATGGAAAAGATGGAGATACCATGTCTACCTACTGATCTGAATACTTTTGGCAATGACTACTACTTATTCTTTTGCTTGAAACAATTCCTTAAGATACTTTGCAATGGAAGTATGAAGATAGTATGGAGATGGGAATCCAATCCAAGCTCCGCACTATATCCTATGGCCCTCTATGAACTCTCTTTTGCACATGATGCTCAAAAGGAGTTTCCGTCCATCACCAAGTCCATTTTCTTACAATAAACACATCAATGATAACAACCAATCAAGCCAAATTTTCCTTTCAAGCATACTTTCATTAGTTTTTGCTCCCCTTCTTTTCAGTGCCCTCCTAAATCCAATTTCTCACCAGTACACAACACAACCCCCTTACAACCTACAAAACATTCAACCCTTTAAAGTATGATGATGGATGCTCAACAAAAAAGGCCCTCTATCACTTCCGGACATTGTGGTAAGTTTGCTCATACTAAAGCTAAATGTAGGTAGCGACCTAAGAGTATGAAACCTATCACAGTTCAAGTACACAACATGGAGGTGGTTCATGAAGATGCTGAACATGATCAGATCGAAGATTCATTGGAAAAAGATCTAAGTACCTTGGGTAACAAAATTTCTATCCATTCTTTACTTTGCATGCAAGGTACTATTAATGGTAAAGTTGTTAATATTTTACATGCTGATGGTAGTTCTCATTATTTTATTTCTTATATAGTGCACGATCTCCAACTACACCCATTTCCTTCTATGCATAAATTTAAGGCTACATTTCAAGGAAATAGATATAATCTTACAAGTGAAGTGCATAATGTCCAGATTTGTATAGGTTCATACATAAATGAATGTGCATTCTTAATTGCTCCTTTGCAGTCTTATGATGTTATACTTGTGATGCCTTTTCTTCATCATTACAATCCCTACATTTATTCTCATAAACACACAATTGGTTTTAAGTTTAACAATCAAGATACGTTTTTTCTGCAATGCATGACATTCAACCATTTCCAATAATTATTCATACTTAAGTAAAATGTGCATTTAGGAAAGGCTACAATTTGTGTATTATTTTTGTCAATAACATAGTTGATTATACACATACACTTCCTAATGCACATAAATCATTTATGGCTTCCTATAAGGATTGCGTTTTGGATCATTTTCCTTCTAACTATTTTTACATGTAAAGAATTCTTCTTTCGGCCAAATATGGAAAAGGATGTTGCAGAATATGTTTCCCATTATATTGTGTGTCAACTTGTGCAATGACATCATGGTAAAGCAGGAAAACACTACAAGAAATATGGGCGTATAGCGACGGTTAAGGCGACAGAATTTCGTCGCTATAAAATTGCAACTTGCATCGTAATTAGCGTCGCGTGCCGACCGTCGATTAAAGGACGCAGAAAACGACGGTATTTGCGACTTGTGATGCGACGGGATTGCGATGTTCCCACAAAACGTCGCTAAAATGATGCAATTTAAAAGCGTCGCATAAGCGACGCTTTTTTGCATCGCGTAGGCGATGTTAGTTGCCGTCGCATAAGCAACGGTAAAATTGTCCCCTATTCAACGACGAATAGCATCGCTTACATGACGATGTGTTGACGAACAAAAATTAAAATGTTAGAGGCTCTACGATCGGCATTTTCATGCATATGATCGAAGAGCTCTCCAACATTCGCAATTGTGCTGTGCTTACGAGCTCAAGCAAGTATATGCAGAATTGTTGTTTTGCATAAGCTCTCTCTTATTGTCTCCCTCTGTCTTTGTTTCTCTCTTTCTACATCTTTCTCTCTTTGAATTCTCTCTCTCTCTCTAGATCTCTCTATCTCTCTCTCTCTCTCTAGATCTCTCTCTCTCTAGATCTCTCTCTCTCTCTCTAACCACCGTCTCCTCTTCGTGCAACGACTTTATACTAGTATATGAAATATTTAATTTTAAATATATTTGATGGATACATAACTTATATTTTTTTTTATGTTTCTTATTATGTGCAGATTTTGATCAATCAGAGGGTACTCCACCACCTCCTACCCATGCAACGACTTCACATGTGTCCTCCGATAGGAATTATGATGAATTTTACTATGAAGAGCATATATATGTTGGTGTAACTCTTGTTATGGCACGTATCGAAGACCACGATTGGAATGTATTGAACATGAGGCAGAGTATGGTACTTTTGAGCGTGCACCATCACCTAGTCAACGTTATAATGCTTGGGTATGTATTTTCTATATATATTAATGTCATTATTTTATTTAAAAACCATATATAAAATCAAATTATTGTTGATATACAGGAATACTTTCTCGATGATGATGATGATGATTTTTCTCATAATGTTAATATACCTCGTACACGTCATGGACTTGTTGTTCATCAATTACAAGCAGAGGTTTCTAGAAATCATCTACCTCCTGGTTTAGAGAATGAAACGGCTGGAGATTATCCATTGCCAGCTCGTGATCGTTCTTTAGTACAAACATATGATAGAAGAAGATATGGAGGATGGAATAGAGGACCACTTCCTTTAGATGGAGAGGTTTTCAACTTTTGGGGTAATCGCTATATGATTGCTCCATCCACTATTACTAATGCGGGTCGTGGTCTCTTTATTGTAGAGGATTTGTATGTGCCCCCGAACTCTGAAGTCACTCTTATGTAATTTTGTGGTCCTATATATGGATGGGGAGATTGGCATCGACTTTCACGTTATGTTCAAAGCATGAGTACTTATGGAATATGCTTGAACGCAGCATCCCTTACTAGTAGAAGGATTTTACATGTAGAAAATGAAAGATTATATATTGATGGAAGACCTTACACACATGGAAATATAGCAGGTTTAATAAATAGTAGTCGAGGGTTACATAATAGTTCAAGGACTAATTGCACATTTGAGGAGCGTGAAAATAGTCATGAATCACCATACATGAGTAGAGATGTATCAAGATACATAGTTGTCAATGCTATTACTACATTACATGCTGGTGATGAACTATTAGTGAATTATGGATGGCGTAGACCTCCAAGAGCACCTTTTAGCTAGAGAGAATAAAAATTTTCTATCCATATTTAATAAGTTATATACTTAATTTTATACTTGAAGTTTACTTTTTATTCATTTATGGAATACTAATGAGTTTTATTTATATGTGTAGATTCCAACGTATGATGTTGATGATATTCATCCACAGCATTCACAATTACCAGTAAGACCACGATTATCAGAAGCTTCCATGAGGAGGCTACGCAAAACTAATCCTGTGCAATATGCAAAGTTGAAAGATCTATATTCAAAAGACGATAAAGTACAAGATTTGTGTGACAATGATGATGATGATGGCATGGCAGATTTTATTGAGGATTGGTATCAAAATGACAGTGAGAGCATTGATATTTCTAAAAATGAGAAATATCTTCGAGAGGAATGTCTAAAGCATGTATATGAAGGAAGTCGGTTGACACGACTAAGTGCGAGCTTACTTATTCTCAACCTTCAAAATAGTTTTGGATGGAGTAATGTATCTGTTTCGACACTATTAAGGTATAATTTTGATTTTTCTATCTATTTATATATATATATATATATATATACATAAATAAATAAATATATATATATATATATATATATATATATATATATATATATATATATATGTATATATATATATATATACATGAAGGTTTTTATTCTTACTTTAGATAAGATAAGAAGAAGAACTTGAATTGAATGGATACGACTGTTTGGATGGCAGGATACGATTGTTTGGATGGCAGGATATGATTGTTTGGAAGGCAGGATACGATTGTTTGTTTTGGATGTCCATTCAATTCAAGTTCTTGTTCTTACCTTATCTAAAGTAAGAATAAAAACCTACATGTATATATGTATATTTATTTATTTACCTTTTTTAATATATCTTTTTTTGATAAACTTACAGGTTATTATCTGAAAAGTTTTTACCAAGTTAGAATATTCTTCCTACCTCACATGATGAAATGAAGAAGATAATCAACAATCTTGGTATAGATTATCAATGTATACATGCATGTCCTAACGATTGTATTTTATATAGAGGTGAATATGCAGACTCTTTGACATGTCCCAAATGTCAATCTGCTCGATATAAGGGTGATGAAGGTAAAATTCCAAAAAAGGTATTGAGACATTTTCCATTGGCTCCACGGATTAGACATATGTTTCAAAGCCCCGAATTATCAAAGCTTTTGACTTGGGGACATGATCACAAAAGTACTAATGGAATAATCAGAATTCCTCATGATAGTGTTGCTTTTCAGCATATTGATTCTACATGGCCTGAATTTGCACAAAATCCACAGAATCTAAAGTTAGGAGTTGCATTAGATGGGGTTAATCCATTCTCCATGAAATCCAGTAAATGGTCAACATGGCTAGTGGTAGTCATAAACTACAATCTTCCGCCATATCTTAGCATTAAAAAGGAACATTTAATGCTTTCACTTTTAATCCCAGGCAAAAGACAAGTTAAAGATATGAATGTATATCTTGCTCCTCTCATTGACGATCTTCAAGAGTTATGGAGAGGTATTAATGTCATTGATGTATCGAAAAGCATCAATGAAAGACATATTACGGTTCGTGGTATTGTGGCTTGGACTATTCATGATTTTCCTGGATATGGCGTATGTTCAGGTATTGATGTAATTTTTTTATTCAATATGCATGTAAATAAATATGATTTAAACTAATTATATTTTTATCATTTTTCATGATGCAGGAATATCTACTAAGGGTTATAAAGCTTGTCCATATTGTGGTGATTGGTTGAGATCAACCTATAGTAAGAATCTCAACAAAAATATTTATCTTCGACATCGACGATTCTTGTCTGATGATCATCCATTACGATCTAAAAGAGAAGCGATACATTTTAACGGAAAGCTTGAAACAAGCCAGTATCCAAAACCTATGACGCCTATGGATTGGTATAAAAAATGGACAGATGGACCTCTGATAGATCCAGAAGCAGAAATCTTCAGTGATGATTCAGATAATGAGTATGTGAACAGAGGTAAAGGAAAATTGGCACTCGCTGAGAACATATCAATATGGTATTCTTTGGAGTATTGGAAAGAGTTAAAAGTATGTCATCTTCTTGATCCTATGCATATATTCAAAAATATTTTTTATTCACTATGGCAGCATCTTCTTGGACTAAAAGATACCACAGCATCAAGGAATGATTTGAAAGATCAAAAATCCAAACCAAAGTTATGGCCAGTTTTTGATAGACATCGACAAGAAACGACTTATGCATCTGCTCCTTGGGTACTTACAACAAAAGAGATAAAGACTATCAACAATAGAATTCAATTGATTAAGACTCCTACAGGATATGGAGCATCGTTTCAAAACATGTTTATTATGGATGATAAGAGCTTATCTGGGTTAAAGACCCATGATTGGCATAACTTTTTGAAACATATTTTACCTTTGGTTATCGATGGATGTACAACGAAAGGAGTACGAGATGTGATCTATCGTCTTGGATCACTTATAAGGTAATTATGATACTTTTATATTTAATATGTATGAATATTGGATATCTTTTATTTTTTAATTAACTTCTTTATAATTGTTTTTATGATATGTATAGGTGGATTACATCCAAAGAGATTGATAAAAATTCGATCCCACAAAAAAAACGTGAATGCAAAGAGCTACTATGTTTGATGGAAAAAGAACTTCCTACTTCATTTTTTGATATTCAGGTTCATTTATTAGTCCATCTTGTAGATGAGATAGAGATTGCAGGCGTTGTCAACACTCGATGGATGTTTTGGGTCGAGCGATTTATGGGAATACTAAAAGGTTATGTGCGACAAAGAGCAAAACCAGAAGGATCCATGGCAAAGGGTTGGATGCTTGAAGAGTGCATGTATTATGTTAGTAAGTACCTTGAAAGAGTTCATGAAGAAGCTCCACGTGCATGGACCAACGAGTCTTCTTCAAAAATAACAGATGAGGTATTATCAGGTAAGGGGGTTCCATTCTTATTTACATTTCAAGAAAAAAATGATGTTTCTACTTTTGTAGCATATAATAGCAAATGCATGCAAGCATTCCTTAGCGGGTACGAGGAACTTCAAAGTCTCCGAAGTAAAAGGCGAAAAAACAAAAGATCTAGACGTAATCTCGATAATAATGAGATTACAGATATACCTTCTTTCACGGATTGGCTATATAGTCGTTTGCAATGCGCCAACGCAAATAATGAAGAAGTCTCAGATGAGCAAAGAGAGTTAATGATAGGTTGTGAACGAAAGGAAATTTTATTAAAATAATATTTTATTTTTTTCATATATGTATGTTAGTTTCTATTTACCAATTGAATTTATTTTGCAAGCTCAAATGTTTACTAATATGTGGGCTTTTGGACAGCATATTAGAATCAAAGCCATTGATTCTTTACGTAAAACAGAGGATTCTAGTATTGTTGCTTCTTTCAAGCAACTATCACGTGCTAGCTCAAAAGACACGAACCTTATAGATAGCGAACTTCGTTACGTAGGAACTATTGTTGGTATCTACGAACTTTCATTTCGTACATTCAAACAGGTAGAAAAAATTTTATATATTTTTTTTAGAGTTAGTTATTTTTTTAAGCACCTAATAATGGGTTTTTCATTTTGAAGGTTGACTGGTTTTGAGCGGAGTATAAAGGTAGTAATTCTACATTAAGAAGGGAATTATCTGGGTTTTGGGCAATTGATTCTTCCAAGGTAATGCGATCTACTAAAGAACCATATATTCTTCCTAGGCATATTGAACAAGCATTTTTTTATAAAAACCCAGATGCTCATCCTTGGTGGCAAGTCATTCATGTGCAACCTAAGGTAGGTCATTGTTTGAACAGTTTATTGTTAGAGAGATCGAAGAAAGTCCTCTTGATGATTCAGCATCAGATACTGATACATCAACATCTGAAATAGAAATTAGAATCATTATACGTGATAATGATACTAATCTTTTTGATGAAGAGGATAATTCTCTACATGGTGATTCTACTGATGAGGAAGAGGAATTACCAGAAATAGATATCCATCAATAGATGATGTGATTCATGAGAACATAGATTTAACAATAGAAAAAATAAATGAAATCAATAAGGATAATGAAGATGAGACTATATTGATGTCTTACCAAAATGATGGCAATAATGAAAACATATGAGCAGATTAGATAGTAAATTGTACTCTAGTTATCGATCAATAACTTGAAGCTTCTGAATAAATATCAGATAATAGGTTTTTTTTTATTAACTTGAATAACGATGAATCCTATTAGAGAGATGAAATCATGTTCTTCTAAGTTAGAACATGAAGCTCGGAGGTATGCTTAATTATTTTATATATAGCTTTATCTTCGAGGAGGAAACTTTTATCATGTATGTATGCATATGTGTGTGTATTCATGTGTATTATATGTATACATATGTTAGTATGCATATATATGTATTTCATGTATATGTATGTGTTTGCATGTGTGTGATATATGTATACATGTGTTAAATATGCATATGCGTATATATGCATATGCATTTATGTAAAATATTCATGTATTCATGTAATATATGCAAGTGTTTATAATTGTGTACATGTATAGATGTATATGTGTCTATGTGTAAATATGTACATGTAAATATGTATGCATGTATATATATGTTTATGTGTGCATGTAGGCATGTATATGTGATGTGTACAGGTATATATGTATATATGTCTATGTGTAAATGTGTACATGTAAATATGTTAGTATGTATATATATATTTATGTGTGCATTTAGGCATGTATGTGTGATGCATAATATATCTACTCGATTTTATATTTATGTATCCTATCTACATGATGTGTATATATCTTTACATATATTATGATCCTCGTTGATTCGAGTAGCTATATATAGAGGCATAAGGTTGGGAGGAGAGACATCTCTCTAGTAGGACGTCGGAGGTGTACATATACTTCAAACATATGGCTAAAAAGTTGCATTAGAGTTTTTAAATTAAGGATTTCAAAACCCTAATATCGAAATTAGTGTTTTCAATTTAGGATTTTTGAAAAAGGATTTATTTATTTATTTATTTATTTATGTGTATGCATGTGTTGTGTATTTATGTGTATCTATATGTGCATATGCATGTGTTTTGTGTGTATATATGCATGTGTGTATGCGTGTATTTATACCTCTAGTCTCTCTCTCTCTCTCTCTCTCTCTCTCTCTCTCTCTCTCTCTCTCTCTCTCTCTCTCCCTCCCTCTCTCTCTCTCTCATATACATACATACATGCATAAACACACATACTCATATCCACATATATATACATAAAAGCAGTGCATACCGTGCATTGTCACGACGATGAGCCATAAGTGTCCGCATCTCTTTTAAACACCACTTAAGGGACCATCCTGTCCCAAACTCTATCTCAAGTGAACTAAGCACATATTTCGTATCCGTCTCATCATGCTCACTACAAAAATAAAAAACATAATGTAAATAAAACATAAGATATATATTTCAATTTATATGTAAAACTTTTACTTACTTCCACGGTAAGTGGATAAAGCGCAGGTAAGAGTCGCATAGTGCCCGCATTCTTCTCTTGAAATCCAATCCATTCCCTATATACACAATGTTCCCCTCTGGCTCTATGTCGCACTCTAATCCTAAGGTGCCTATGCATGTCCTCACTCTGCTCTATTATCACGTGTTGGAGGTGGTATAGGTGTCCTGAAAATAGATAGATAGAAATAAATAAAAATATGTGTTATAATATCATTAAAAAAGTTTATGAAAACAAAACATACCTATGAGCAGCTAGCTCTCTTCCTGCATGTGGAGCCACAGAAGAGCCCTCGTCTGATTGCTAGGTAAGCATCTTGATCATATAATCCAGCTCCTCATCAGAAACCTCTGCGTAATCACGCATTATGGCCCTTAGAGTATCAGACGGAACTCTTGCTCTCATAAGACTTTTTATGAGAGTGAGTTTTGCCTTTCTCTCTCTACTGGGATCCATAATACCTAACATATAAAACAAAATGGTTAGAAATCAATATATATACGTGTACATATGTAAGTGTGTATGCATTAAGTATGTGTATGTATGCATGTGTGTGTATGTATGTGTGTGTACATGTGTGTATGTGTGTATGCATGTGTATGTGTGTGTATGCATCATTATGTGTATATGTATCTATGTGTGTATGTGTGTGTATATGTGTGTGTGTATGTATGTGTATGTGTGTGTGTGCATGTATGTATGTATGTATGTATGCATATGCATATGCATTATGTATGTATATATATGCATGTATGTGTATGTGTGAGTATGTCTCTCTATGTGTGTGTATGCATATATGTGTGTAGGTATGCATATATGTGTGTATGTGTGTATTGATGCGGAAAGTATCTCAACCCCTAAGCAACGACGAAGCGTGAATGACCTCTACAGGTATCCTTCTTTGACCTCTGCACACCAAAAATGCTCTTACTCAGAGCTTATGCAGAGAACTCCACTGAGCTTTTGTAGACCTGTAGTAGACACCAAGAGCTTTCCAACAAAACAAATTTCTCTTCAAATCGATGCTTACACAAGGAGAAACAATGTCTACAACATGAGCTAGTTGAATGCTCACAATTGCCACTCAAGCAGATACCTCACTTCACTCGAGCAAGCTTTTCTCAGAGATTATACAAAGAATGAATCTCAAACTTGGGTCAAATTTAGAAGACTCTAATAGCTACCCAATGACACCAAAATCATAGCAACTGGATACATAGAGAAGGAGAACCAGCCCTTACAACAGAGAGCAAAATATTTCCAACAGAGCCTACACACCAAGAGATATATCAATCACACAACTTCACTAAAATGAATGTTGCTCCCAGATTACTCAGAGAATGATCTAGAGACTTTGTGAGCATAAAATAGACTCTAATAGCTATCCAATGAGACAAGAGTTACATCAAATGGATACAATATGAGGGAGAACCAATGCTAACAACTCAGGGGTAGAGAGTTGCAACACTGCCTGCGCACACACATAGATATGCCTACTAAAAGAAAACAAACAAGCAAGCAAGGGGCTAGCTTAAGCAAGGGGCTTGCTTATCACAACTCCAGCACTTAGTGCTCACTTTACATGAGCTAAAACTCCAAGAAGATGGCCCAAAAGAAGTCGGGATACATGCTCCTTTTATAGTGAGAAGTGTGCCCCTAAAATCTAGGAACTACCTTCCCAAATCAGCCTCCTAACTTGGAGGATTTAGTTGAGATGAATTGGGGAGTGGTTGAGTGACTTTTCTTGATGGAATCTCGTGGCTTTTGGCTTCCTTTGATTGCTCCACATGTCCATAAAAGATTCCCCACGAATTTGTAGCTTGAAGCTTGACTTTTAACACTCCCCCTCAAGCTTCAATTCTTCATCCTCATCCAAGCTCCTTCATGTTGATGCTTTGCTTGAATTTTGAAATCTTCATTCCATCCAAAGCCTTTGTAAACATGTCGGAAACTTGGTCTTTGGTACCAATATGATGTACTGAAACTTCCTTGGATATCACCTTTTCCCTTATGAAGTGATAGTGCACTTCAATATGCTTGGTTCTAGCATGATAGACAGGATTCGATGCTAGATGAATGCTACTCATATTGTCATAAAAAATTGGATATGTGTCAACCTGCAAATTAAGTTCCATAAATAACTTCTTAATCCACATTAGCTCACATGTGACTTGAGCCAAAGCTCTATACTCAGCCTCGGTGGAAGATAATGCCACCGTGGGTTGCTTCTTTGAAATCCATGAGATGATCTTGCTACCTAGCATGACTAGGTAACCACTTGTACTTCTTCTATCCTCCTTGGAACCGGCCCAATCCGCATCAGAATAAGCTTTGACCTGCATATCATCATCAAATGAATAGAACAATCCTTCATTTATAGTGGCCTTGAGATATCGTAACATTCTTCTTGCAGCTTGCAAGTGTGTAGTCCTTGGACTATGCATAAATTGTGATAACACTCCAACTCCATATGCTATGTCAGGCCTAGTTATTGTGGCATAATTGAAAGATCCTACAATAGATCGATACAAGGTTACATCCTCTAATGGCTCTCCATCAATGGAGCTTAGCTTTACATTAACTTCCATGGGATTTGAAATAGGCTTGCAATGTAGCATCCCAAACCTCTCAAGTAGGTCTAGAATATACTTCCTTTGTATGAGCATAATACCTTCTTCTTTGTATACAACTTCAATGCCAAGAAAATACCTAAGATCTCCAAGATCAGAGATCCTAAACTCCTTTCCAAGCTTTGCCTTGATCTCCTCAATGCCCTTTGTATCATTACCTGTAGTGATAAGATCATCTACATACACGCACATGTAGACTACAAGTTCTCCTCTTTGTTTGATGAAGAGAGATGGATCCGCCTTGCATTGATTGTAACCACATTTGATCAAATAGTCCACCAATCTTTGGTTCCAAGCCCTTGGAGCTTGCTTTAGGCCATAAAGTGCCTTCTTCAACCTACAAACATGATGTGGAAACTCTTTATGAACAAAACCTAGTGGTTGCTCCATGTATACCTCTTCTTCCAAGTCTGCATTGAGAAAGGCATTCTTGATATCCAATTGGAAAAGCTTCCATCCTTTGCTAGCAGCCATTGCAATGAGTGTCCTAATGGTGCTCATCTTTGCCACGGCGCTGAATGTCTCTTCAAAGTCCACTCCATAGGTTTGTGCAAAACCCTTGGCCACCAATCTTGCTTTGAACCTAGAAATAGATCCATCTGAATTCCTCTTTACTTTATACACCCACTTATTACCTATTACCTTCATGTTATCCTTCTTGGGCACTAGAGTCCATGTTTGATTCTCCTCAAGTGCGTCGATCTCTTCTTGCATTGCCTCTTTCCATTCGGTGTACCTGCTTGCATCTTCATAGCAATCAGGCTCATGATCTTCTACTACTTTGTTCATATATGCATAATGAGTTGCCATGTATGAATCATAAGTAAACCTTTGAGTTGGATACTTAACTCTAGAAGACTTCCTTTCTTCACCTTTTGGAGGAATAAACCTCCTTTGCCTTGGTAACTTGATCTCTTTCTTTGACATGGCTTCTTTCTCCATCATGTGTCCTTCATCATCTTCAACTTCATTACCTTCTTCATCCAACTCCACCAATGTTGCTTTGCTTTTGTTGATTGATTGTGCTTCATAGCTTGATGAAGATCTCCCCCTCCATGGTGAGTTCATGCTTGAACTATCTTCATTGATGGAACACCTTGGGCCGCTTAGCTCTAGGTCGATTTGTTCTTCATCATGTCCATGCTTTTCTTCTTCATAGTCCTGCATACAATCATACTTCTTATACCAAGGGAGTAGCTCATCAAATGCTACATCCCTTGATATCCTCAAGTCCTTTGTGTTTGGGTTGAAGCACCTGTAGCCTTTATGATCATTTGAATATCCTATAAACACACACTTTTCTGCCTTTGGTTGTAGCTTGTGCCTCAATTCACTTGGCACATGTACATAACAAGTACATCCAAATATCTTCAAGTGGGAAAGATCAGGTTTCTTACCATAATAGGCTTGATATGGTATCAAGCCATGGATCCCTGAGGTAGGAGCCCTATTCATAAGATACACGGTGGTATTTGTTGCATCACTCCAAAACATGTTAGGTACATTCATCTCATTAAGCATTGCTCTAGCGATCTCGGCAACGTATCTATTCTTTCTCTCTGCTACTCCATTTTGTTGGGGTGTGTACCTGCATGTTACTTGCCTCTTGATGCCTTGATCCATTAAAAAATCAGAAAACTCATTTGAGAAATATTCTCCCCCTCCATCGGACCTTAGCTTCTTGATATATGTACCTGTTTCCTTCTCTACCATTGTCTTGAATGCTTTGAAACATGTAAACACATATGATTTGTTTTTGATGAAATAAACCCAAACCATCCTTGTGCAATCATCTATAAAAGTGACAAAGTACTTGTTACCTCCAATGGATTGCTCTTTGGTTGGCCCCCACACATCTGTATGTATCAACTCCAATGGATGTTGGCTTATGTAGCCACTCTTCTTGAATGGAAGTCTCGCTTGCTTCCCTAGTTGACAAGATTCACATAAATGCTTCATACCGTGTCCTTGGAAGTTGGGAAGACCTTCAACCAGCCTCTTGAATTGCATTTCCTTCATTCTTTGTATGTTGATGTGACCTATCCTCTTGTGCCACAAGTCCAACTCCGAAATCCTCTTGTTTCCATATGTGAAGTAGACATGTTGAGTGGAATGAGAATTTACCTCCAAAGTGAAGAGTCTCCCTTGCTTCTTTCCTCTTGCTATGACCTTGTAACCTTGCTTAGGGTTCTCCACAAAGCATCCACCTTTGTTGAACCTTACTTGATAGCCTCTTTCAACCATTTGCCCAACGGACACCAAGTTCTTTGTGATAGTAGGTACATGCAAGACATCCTTGAGACATCTTCCTTCCTCCTTGTCATCCAAAGCTACATCTCCAACATGGGAGATCTCATGGGCTGTATCATCACCTGTTTCTACATGTCCTTTACCTTTGGGAACATGTAGATTAGTAAACCAAGAAGCATTGCAACTCATATGGTTGCTACATCCACTATCAATATACCAAGTGTTATCTACTTTGCTTGAATTCCCACTCATGTGCATCATCAAGAGATTGTCATTTTCTGAACTTGTAGAAGCATAATTATCTTGGCCTTTGTATGAAGAACCTTGATTATAGCTCCTTTGGTTTCCTCCTTGGTAGCAATCTCTAGCATAGTGGCCAAACTTGCCACATATGTAACATCCTTCACCATCTTGATTCCTGTTTTGTTGATGTCGTCCTCCTCTTCCTCTTGTTCTTCCTCTCCCTCTTTGTGATGAGGTGCCTTGGTCATGTCCTTGATTGCTTGAGTGCCCTTGCCTTCCTCCAAACCTTCCTTTGCCCCTTCCTTGTCCTCGTCTTCCTTTGCCCCTTTGATTACCTGCATAGAAAACTTGTGCATCCTTGCTTTTAGTTGAACTTCCACCTATGTTCATTTCTTCGGTGACCATGAGAGCAACCAATTGCTCAAAATTGGGAAGATTATCCCTTACATAAACTGAAGTGGTAAAGGGTTTCCACTTCTCATCATCTCTCAAACCATTGAGAGTATAAGCCACAAGATCGTCATCGTTTATGTGGCTTTCAATGGATCCCAATGCATCTGATAACTCCTTGACCTTAAGTATGTAGTCATTTATGCTACTCCCTGAGCTCTTCCTAAGGTTGTTGAGCTCATTCTTGAGTTGGATCTTCCTTGCTTTGGTGCTTGTTGAATAAAGCCTTTCAAGTGTCTCCCATAACTTCATGCTTGAATCCAAGTCTTGGATATGGCCGATCATGCTATTGCTAATGTGTTGGGAAAGAATAAAGATAACCCTCTTGTCTCTTTCATTCCATTCCCTAAAGGCCCTTCTCTGGTCATTGGTTGGATTCTCATCCAACCTAGGTCTTGGTTCACTTCCACTAATCAACCCCCAAAGGCCCTTGCCCATAAGATAGTTGGCGACCCTAAATCTCCAAGGTTGATAGTTACCTTTGTCTAGCTTTTCAATTTGAGTGTTGAAGTCTCCCATATCTAGTCTTTGATACTTGACCTAGCCCTTGGATAATGCTCCAATGTGTGTAAAATGAAAATGAGGTTCTGAGGTTACCTCAATCCAAAGCTTTCCTTAGATGGACACCTTGTGCTCTTGCAAATTTGAGTAGAATAGCTCCCCCTTGATGTGAGCTACCTCCAAGAAGCTTTTGTTGATGCAAATCTTCAACCACCAACTCCAAGAGCTCTTCTTGCTTGTATGTGATACCTCCAAGATGCCCAAATGCTCTGATACCACTGATGGGGGAAGTATCTCAACCCCTAAGCAACGACGAAGCGTGAATGACCTCCACAGGTATCCTTCTTTGACCTCTGCACACCCAAAATGCTCTTACTCAGAGCTTATGCAGAGAACTCTAGTGAGCTTTTGTAGACCTATAGACGACACCAAGAGCTTTTCAACAAAACAAATTTCTCTTCAAATGGATGCTTACACAAGGAGAAACAATGTCTACAACATGAGCTAGTTGAATGCTCACAACTGCCACTCAAGCAGATACCTCACTTCACTCCAGCAAGCTTTTCTCAGAGCTTATACAGAGAATGAATCTCAAACTTGGGTCAACTTTAGAGGACTCTAATAGCTACCCAATGACACCAAAATCATAGCAAATGGATATATAGAGAAGGAGAACCAGCCCTTACAACAGAGAGCAAAATATTTCCAACAGAGCCTACACACCAAGAGAGATATCAATCACACAACTTCACTAAAATGAATGTTTCTCCCAAATTAATCAGAGAATGATCCAGAGACTTTGTGGGAATAAAATAGACTCTAATAGCTATCCAATGAGACAAGAATTACATCAAATTGATACAATATGAGGGAGAACCAATGCTAACAACTCAGGGGTAGAGAGTTGCAACACTGCCTGCGCACACACATAGATATGCCTACTAATAGAAAACAAACAAGCAAGCAAGGGGCTAGCTTAAGCAAGGGGCTTGCTTATCACAACTCCAGCACTTAGTGCTCACTTTACATGAGCTAAAACTCCAAGAAGATGGCCCAAAAGATGTCGGGATACATGCTCCTTTTATAGTTAGAAGTGTGCCCCTAAAATCTAGGAACTACCTTCCCAAATCAGCCTCCTAACTTGGAGGATTTAGTTGAGATGAATTGAGGAGTGGTTGAGTGACTTTTCTTGATGGAATCTCGTGGCTTTTGGCTTCCTTTGATTGCTCCACATGTCCATAAAAGATTCCCCACGAGTTTGTAGCTTGATGCTTGACTTTTAACATGTATGTGTGTGTGTATATGTGTTTGTATGTGTGTATGCATGTGTATGTGTGTGTATGCATCATTATGCATGTAAGTGTCTATGTGTGTTTGTGTGTGTATATGTGTGTGTGTGTGTGTCTATGTGTATGTGTGTGTGTCTATGAGTGTGTATGTGTTTATGTGTATGTGTGTATCTATGTGTGTGTATGTGTCTATGTGTATATGTGTATGCATGTATGTATGCATATGTGTGTGTATGCATGTGTATGTGTGTGTATGCATCATTATGTGTGTATGTGTCTATGTGTGTATGTGTGTGTATATGTGTGTGTGTATCTATGTGTATGTGTGTGTGTCTATGAGTGTTGATGTGTATGTATGTATCTATGTGTATGTATGTGTCTATGTGTGTATGTGTATGCATGTATGTATGCATGTGTGTGTGTATGCATATGTATGTGTGTGTATGCATCATTATGTGTGTCTATGTATGCATGTGTATGTGTGTATGCATCATTATGTGTGTATGTGTCTATGTGTCTATGTGTGTATGTGTGTGTGTGTGTGTCTATGAGTGTGTATGTGTTTATGTGTATGTATGTATCTATGTGTGTGTATGTGTCTATGTGTGTATGTGTATGCATGTATGTATGCATATGTGTGTGTATGCATATGTATGTGTGTGTATGCATAATTATGTGTGTCTATGTATGCATGTGTATGTGTGTATGCATCATTACGTGTGTATGTGTCTATGTGTGTATGTGTGTGTGTGTATATGTGTGTGTGTCTATGTGTATGTGTGTGTGTCTATGAGTGTGTATGTGTTTATGTGTATGTATCTATGTGTGTGTATGTGTATGCATGTATGTATGCATATGTGTGTATGCATATGTATGTGTGTGTATGCATCATTATGTGTTTATGTGTCTATGTGTGTATGTGTGTGTGTGTATGTGTGTGTATGTGTGTGTGTGTGTCTATGAGTGTGTATGTGTTTATGTGTATGTATGTATCTATGTGTGTGTATGTGTATGTGTGTATGTGTATGCATGTATGTATGCATATGTGTGTGTATGCATATGTATGTGTGTGTATGCATCATTATGTGTGTCTATGTATGCATGTTTATGTGTGTATGCATCATTACGTGTGTATGTGTCTATGTGTGTATGTGTGTGTGTCTATGTGTATGTGTGTGTGTCTATGAGTGTGTATGTGTTTATGTGTATGTATCTATGTGTGTGTATGTGTACGCATGTATGTATGCATATGTGTGTGTATGCATATGTATGTGTGTATATGCATCGTTATGTGTGTATGTGTCTATGTGTGTATGTGTGTGTATGCATTATGTACGTGTATGTAAGCATGTGCATTATGTATGCATATAAGTATGTAAGTATGCATATGCATATGCATTATGTATGCATATGCATATGCATTATGTATGCATATGCATATGCATTATTTATGCATATGCATATGCATTATGTATGCATATGTGTGTATGTGTGTATGTGTGTGTATGCATTATGTATGTGTATGTAAGCATGTGCATTATGTATGCATGTAAGTATGTATGTATGCATATGCATATGCAATATGTATGCATGTATCTGTATGTGTGTGTATGTCTCTCTATGTGTGTGTATGCATATATGTGTGTGAATGTGTGTGTACATGTGTCTGTATGTGTGTATGCATGTGTATGTGTGTGTATGCATCATTATGTGTGTATGTGTTTGTATATGTGTGTGTACGTGTGTGTGTCTATGTGTATGTGTGTGTATCTATGAGTATGTATGTGTTTGTGTGTGTATGTGTATGTGTGTATGTGTTTGTGTGTGTGTATGTATCTATGCATGTGCATTATGTATGCATGTAAGTATGTATGTACATTGTATGCATATGCATATGCATTATGTATGCATATGTATGCATGTATGTGTTTATGTTTGTATGTCTCTCTATGTGTGTGTGTATGCATATATGTGTGTCTATGTGTGTATGTGTGTGTATATGTGTCTGTATGTGTGTATGCATGTGTATGTGTGTGTATGCATGTGTATGTGTGTATGTGTGTATGTGTGCATGTGTGTGTGTCTATGTGTGTGTATGTGTGTGTGTCTATGTGTATGTGTGTGTATCTATGAGTGTGTATGTGTGTATGTGTCTATGTGTGTGTATGTGTTTATGTGTGTATGTGTATGCATGTATGTATGCATATGACTATGTATGCATGTGTATGTGTGTGTATGCATCATTATATGTGTATGTGTCTATGTGTGTATGTGTCTATGTGTGTATGTGTTTGTGTATATGTGTGTGTATGTGTGTGTGTCTATGTGTATGTGTCGCTACGCGTCTATGAGTGTGCATGTGTTTATGTGTGTGTATGTGTCTATGTGGGTGTATGTGCATATGCATTATGTATGCATATGTATGCATGTATGTGTATGTGTGTGTATGTCTCTCTATGTGTGTGTGTATGCATATATGTGTGTGTATGTGTGTATGTGTGTATGTGTGTGTGTATATGTGTGTCTATGTGTGTATGCATCTGTATGTGTGTGAATGCATCATTATGTGTGTATGTGTGTATGTGTGTATGTGTCTATGTGTGTATGTGTGTGTGTATATGTGTGTGTGTATGTGTGTGCGCGTCTGTGTGTATGTGTGTGTGTCTATGAGTGTGTATGTTTGGATGTGTGTGTGTATGAATGTGTGTCTATGAGTGGATGTGTAAGTGTATATGTGTGTCTATGTGTGTATGCATGTGTATGTGTGTGAATGCATCATTATGTGTGTCTATGAGTGTGTATGTATATGTGTATATGTGTGTGTATATGTGTGTCTATGTGTGTGTATATGTGTGTATGCATGTGTATGTGTGCGAATGCATCATTATGTGTGTATGTGTCTATGTGTGTATGTGTCTATGTGTGTATGTGTGTGTATATGTGTGTGTATGTGTGTGTGTGTCTATGTGTATGTGTGTATGTGTGTGTGTCTATGAGTGTGTATGTGTTTATGTGTGTGTATGTGTCTATGTGTGTGTATGTGTCTATGTGTGTATGTGTCTATGTGTGTATGTATGCATATGTGTGTATGTGTGTGTATGCATTATGTATGCATATGTGTGTGTATGCATTATGTATGTCTATGTATGCATATGCATTATGTATGTGTATGTATGCACGTGAATTATGCATGCATATGTGTGTGTATGCATGTAAGTATGTATGTATGTACGCATATGCATATGCATTATGTATGCATATGTGTGTGTATGCATGTAAGTATGTATGGATGTACGCATATGCATATGCATTATGTATGCATGTATGTGTATGTATGTGCATGTCTCTCTCTATGTGTGTGTATGCATATATGTGTGTGTATGTGTGTGTGTATGTGTGTGTGTATGTGTGTGTGTATGTGTCTGTGTACGTGTGTGTATATGTATGTGTATATGTGTGGTGCATGTGTATGCATTATGTGTGCATGTGTGTATGCAACCTTATTTGTGT
Source organism: Ceratopteris richardii (assembly GCA_020310875.1). Lineage (NCBI taxonomy): Eukaryota > Viridiplantae > Streptophyta > Polypodiopsida > Polypodiales > Pteridaceae > Ceratopteris > Ceratopteris richardii. The sequence continues at coordinate 42,339,249 of CM035416.1, read as the reverse complement.
ATGTGTGTATATGTGTGTGTATTTGTGTGTATGTGTGTGTGTGTCTATGTGTGTATATGTGTGTGTACATATGTATGTGTATGTAAGTGTGTGTGTGTGCGCATACCTGCTTGCTGTTAGTTTGTGCGGCCCTCTCTCTTTTTCGCGCGCTCTCTCTCTCTTTCACTCTCTCTCTCTCGGTCTCTTCTTGCTCGCATCCAAGTCCCGGCACAAATGTGCCGGGAGAAATCAAATTTTTTTTTTTTACATTCCAGAGCGTCGCATATGCGACGCTCTGCAGTTTGCCAACGTCGCTCCCACCGTCGCTAGGCAGCGACGAAATTAGCGACGCTCTTTAATTAACGTCGTCTAAGCGACGCTAGCATCGCTTATGCGACGAGGATCGGGAAAAAAAAAATTCGAAATTCTGACCGTCGCTTATGCGACGACCACGTCGCATAAGCGACGCTTCCCGTTTTTTTTCTAATTTGGGGGTAGTGAGAAACCACTAGACGAAGTGATTAGTTTCTTATTTTCCCTTTGGAACATGATCAAACATAAGGAACTTTGCCATTTTGCAGATGAAAGATGAACGGTTAGCCGTGGGAAGTCCCAAAAGAATTCTCCATAGACTAGCTAGTTGTCCCTAGAATACCTAGTTAGAAGAATTTAATACCATAGGAATATTGCTCACCTAAAAAAAACAAGAAAAGGCGTTTTTATTTAAACAAAACAATCATAAAATCAAGTGGATCCCTCATGAAAGAGGCTGATGACCGAGCGCATATGATAAGGTAAGAAACTTGAAAGTTCGATGGGCTGGATGACCGAGCGCATATAACAAGCTCCTGGGGACGAGGCATTTATGACAATCAAAAACATGCTTCTCCATTATGGAGCGCATATGCCAAGAAGTGAGGGAAAGGTCTGACAAACAACTATAAAGACAACAAAGTGACATATACAACTATTAACAGCGGAGACGACACAATGTATGACACAATGGACTTTTCTTATGTATGACACAATGGACTTTTCTTTTGCAAAGGTGCTGTTGAGGGTGCTCGTGACTTCAAGATAAGGAGCATGTCTAGGCTGTGGAAGTTGTTGTAGAAGTTGAGAGCTGGCCGGGAAGTGGAATATGGCCGGGCACGGACCTTTGCTACTAGAGAAATTGTGGACGTGCACAACGTGCCGTGGGTTGTGCTTTAGGACATGAAGAGATTGGGTCTTTGCTCATTGTCGGCCAGTTCTCTGTTTTTCCGACGCTCCATGTCTTTTGGCTCTCATGTTGGGGATATCGCTAGCGTGTTGCTGGAGTGTTTGGCAATGTGGATTGCTCTCTTACGATCGTGAGAAAAGGAGTCCTCACTATAGTGATTGATACTAATAATGTTGAATTGCACTTTGGATAATCGTGAATTGATTTTGAGTCACTTTGTTTAGGTGTTTGGAGTTCCCAATCTGTTTTCTCCTATCTGATGCCATTGCATGGAACTAACTTCAAAGGTGACAAAGAAAAAAAAAATTCAACCAAACATTGCATATGCACTTTAATCTCTTATGAGAATGCAAGATCTTGGAAGCTTTATGAGGGCCCTCCCTAAAGGTAAAAATTTCTGTTTTCATGACTTTTTCCAAAATTTTAGATATCCTAGTGCTCCTTTTTTGTTTTTTTTTTTTTTTTTTTGGGGGGGGGGGGGGCGGCTTATAAGTTTGGTTCTCTACCTAGATTCTCAAATGAAGGTAAAATAAATCTCATCCTTCAGGAAAGAAACAAGAATAGAATAGAAAATTCGTATACTAATACCATGCTCAAGGTCGCCTACAAAATTTTCACCAAAGTCATTGCGAACTACATTGCGGGCCATCTTGGCTCATGGATAGATAAGGATCACAAAAGTTTCATCAAATTTTCATCCTTGAAGCTATCTTTGCTTTATCAGAGGGCAAGGATCACAAAAGTTTCATCAAATTTTCATCGTTGAAGCTATCATTGATATACTAGAGGGCTTAGAATATGTCAAGGACTCTTTTCATAGAATCCTCTTCCTCACCATTGATTTTATAAAAGCATACGATAGAATTGAATGGGACTTTAGAACGACCTTGCATGCAAGCCTAGGTTTATCAAATGGTTTCCATCCATCTCGGAAATGCTTCGACGCATATCAATATTAACGCCCAACTTTCTCCATCTATTTTCCTTAAGTGGTCTATCACATAACTATGCGTGCTTCCCTCACTCCTTCTTGACATCGTTGCACATGGGCTAAGTTGTGTGGTTGGTAATATGGAATAATTGGGTAATTTTTTTTTAAATAAAGGAAGTTCGGCCTTAGCTTACTCTCCCGGACTTGAATTAAATAAAGGAAAAATACAAAAGAAGGGGACTAGTGCCCACGGGATCCCCCAAATCCCACAGAGCGGGGGAAGCTTTTACAGAGTGTAGGTGGCCCATATGCGAGAGTGATCTCTCTAGCAAAGAACCTCTCCATTATATAATGATGCGCTACAACATTGTTGATATATTTAGGTGGTGATGTGTGTGAACACACAAGGACTGTTGAGGCACTTTTTTCCCTCTTTAGGAGTTTTTTCCTCTGTCTTGTATATAAGCTTGGTCGGGTAAGAGACATACATTAGATCATTGCAAAGTATTTGGTTGCTTAGCTTATGCTTATGTTCCTTCTCAATTAAGGCATAAATTGGAACCAAAGGCTGAAAAATATGTGTTCATTGGTTATGATGATAAGCAAATGGGATACAGGTTGTAGAGTCCATCTACAAAGCAATTTCTTGTATCAAAGGGTGTCACATTTGATGAGCAAAGTACTTGGTATCTAGGTAGAAATAGTACTTATGCAGGTCTTGAAGAAACATTGAATCAGAAGAAAGGTAAATCAAAGGTTCAAATCTTTGAAGAAGAAGAGAACAATGAAGCACTAGTTGAAGTTGAAGAAATGCCAAGGTTTGATCCAGAATGTGATGAACCAGAAACTTCAAGAAGTGGAGAACTCAGAAGGTCATCAAGGCATAAATGGAAACCCACAAGGTATAGCTATGATACTTCATTCTTGACTACCAAAGATTATGTTTACATGATAAAAGCATATGAAGGCCCATCTACATATGATGAAGCCAAAGGAAAGGAGAATTGGGAAAAATCTATGAAGGAAGAGTATGATGCACTCATTGAGAATGAGACTTGGGAATTGGTACATAACCCAATTAATCAGAAGGTAATTGGATGTATGTGGGTTTACAAAGCAAGAAGATTTGCAGATGGAAGTGTGTCTAGATACAAAGCTAGACTTGTTGTAAAAGGACATGCACACACATGGTATGGACTATAATGAAACTTATAGTCCTGTTGCAAAGATGACAACCATAAGGACTCTCATAGCTATTGCTCCTTGCAAAGGTTGGAAATTATCTCAATCAAATGTGAAGAATGCATTTTTGAATGGCTACATTTCTGATGAAGTTTACATGGAACAACCAGATGGTTTTAAAGATCAATTTTATCCATATCATGTGTGTAAGATCAAGAGATTTTTGTATGGCTTGAAGGAGGCCCCAAGGGCATGGAGTTACAAGCTTGTAAAGATCTTGAAGGAGCTTGGTTTTCAAGCATCAAAGGCAGATAGTAGCTTGCTAGTCAAAACAAGTACTGAAGATGAGTTTATCTATGTTTGTATTTATGTTGATGACATAATACTTACAGGAATAGATGACAAAGGCATACAAGTGCTTAAGAAGCAGATGGAGAAAGAATTCAAGATCAATGACTTGGGAAATTTGTCATATTTCTTGGAAATGGAGATTTCATATACACAACATGGAGTATATATAACTCAAGAAAGGTATTTGAAGAATTTGCTAATCAAATTTATAATGGAAGATTGCATGATAGCACCAACTCTAATGGAGGTGAATCAAAAATTGAGTAGATATGGAGGAGAAGAATTCAAAGACATGAAGCTTTACCAGAGTTTGGTGGGTAGCTTGATTTAGGCTACATTAACAAGACCTGATTTGTCATATGCAATTGGAGATTTATCTCAATTCATGCATTCTCCTAGAAAGGAACATTGGATTACTGGTCAAAGGGTGCTTAGGTATATCAAGGGCACACTTAAAGGAGGTTTATATTATGGGTTTACTTCAGACACAAGGATCAAGTTATATAGTGATGCAGATTGGGCAGATAACTCAGATGATAGAAGATCAACACATGGGTATTTGTGTTATTTGGGAGATAAGTTAATTTCATGGTGTTCTAAGAAGCAACATAGAGTTGCTTTATCATCCATAGAAGTATAGTATAAAGGTTTGGTAGAAGCTGCAAAGGAAGTCATATGGCTAAAAACTCTTATGAAGAGTTTTGATATCATTCAGAGTACTCCTATCATTTGTGGACACAACATGAGTTCTTTGTATTTGGCAGCTAACCCGGTGTTTCATGCTAGGACCAAACATATTGAGATCCATATCATTTTCTGACAGAGAAGGTTGTTGATAAAGAAATAGAAATCATGCATACTCCTACAAAGGATCAACTTGCAAATATGTTGACAAAGAGTTTGGATGGACCCAAGTTGCAGAGATTTAAAGATATGGCAGGGATAAAGAAGATGCAGGTAATCACAATTGATGATTGAGGGGGAGCTGTTGGAGCAAGAAATCAACAATTGATGATTATATGAATCTTAGGAGTGAAGACTTAAAGAAAAGTTTGAAACCTAAGAGCATGAAGTGAAGTAGAGGTTCAAAAAGAGATGGTCTGTATACACATGTATAGCTTCACAAATACTTGAAGTAATGACATATCCACACTCATATGTATATATAACTTGTATATAGTCGTGATATAAATGAGAGATGAAGAATAGATGAGATAGTGAGGAGTAGATCATAAGTTGAATGAGTATCATCCATGAGATGTAAGATGAGTTGAATAGAAGAAGTTTTTTGAGAATTGCGCATCGATTTTGCTTCCATTTCTCCTTCTGTGTTTGAGCATTTCAAAAATCCTTTAGATGTCTAATTCCATATTTAATGCATCTATGGTCAAGGTTTGAGAGTCTAATTGTAATCACGCTAAGAGAATTGTGAGTAGGAACATTTGTATGTGAAGAAGTGATGAGTGTCTTGTGAAATAGGTGCAATTTTCATGATCAAAGAATTGATCAAATATCACTGTGTAGTGTAAAATTTTACACAAATCAGGAGTCAAAATCTAAGTGGGAAGGTAAGCCATCTATGTCTAAAAGGATTTTATTAAAGGGGTTATATTTTGTGAGAACCAATTGTTTAAAGTTGCATATGTAAAAGTCGCCTATAGAAAGTGCTTGTTTCAGACACAGGTTTACTTATTGAATTAAATCTAAAGTTTTGTGAGTTATTTTGGAGAAATTTAGCTTGCAGTGGTTGCCCAAGCACTAGAAGAGTGTTGAATCAAATTTTCATAGGAAACTTTAATCATTTCATCAATCAATGAGTGAGTTTTGTGAGGCAAACTTTTCTAAGTGAAGCTAGTTTTCATAGAGAAGCTGAGTGTTCATATTTTGGTAAAAGATTTCAAAATTGGTGAAGGTTTTCAGCTATAATTGCCAGAGAGATCTTCTAAACTCAAGAGTATCTTGTCTTTTGGAGATTAATCATCTCCATCAATTTAGTCATAGTTTTTTCCTCCTCTATATCATGCCTCACATAAACAAGTGCATCATGTAAATCTCCATAAGAAATAAAATGATCTGCATCATCGTGTCAAACTTGTAAAGGTTGAGAATTATCTCATCTAGAAAAGCACTTGACTCTCTACCTCTAAACAGGGGCAACAATGTTTCATACACATCCTTGAAGCGAACAGATGTCTCCTTAGTACATGAAAGTAGTTGCTGAATTGCATCTTCCACAAAAATAAAATCATGACTAACCACAATGATTTTAGTTTGTAGATAATATAGACAATATCTTTTACTTTCTAAAGTTTACCCAAAAAAAATGCATTTCATGCTTTATCATCCAATTTCATGCGTTGTTGTTCAGGCACTAATGCATATGTCTAACAACAAAAGACATGCAAATGAGTAAGAGATGGCTTTGGACCATTCCAAGAATCATATACTATGATAGAATGTAGTTCTTTGTTGGGGCACATTTTAAGTACATATGTTGCACACATAATAGCCTCAAGTGAGAAGCTATGTGATAAAGTGTGACTTTTAACCATGCACCGCACCATCTCCATGAGAGGTGTGTTCTTTATTTCAACAACTCCATTCTATTGAGGTGTATATGGATCTGTACATAAATGTTTTATCCCAGGTTATGCTAGAATTGCATTAAAATTAGAAGACATGTATTCCCCTCATTAATGAAAATGGAGGGTGCCCATTTTTCATGCTAATAGATTTGCATCCAAAAGTAGAAATTGTTTGAAGCACACAAACACTTAAAAATTTTCTTTCAATGGATACACCCATGCATGGCTGAAAAATTCATCAATAAATGTCAGGAAGTAATGGTAGATTTCAAAAGAAGGTGCGTGCTTAAGACCACAAACATCACTATGAACAAGATGCAATTTTTTAATAGCTTGTAGCAAACCATCTTTTAGGAATGAGGAATGTTGGAGACCTCTTAATCTCCAAAGATTTGATCTATACTGACTTAAGAACACTTCTATGTCAGTTATAAACCAAACTTTACACAGAACTTATTCTTCTTTACCAAAACTTTCATCATCACTTTTCTGAGTGAAGAAATAGTTACTTCAGAAAGTCTGCTTCAGAAATTGATTTCATTACCTGCACATAATTTCAAATTTCTTCAAGTAAATGATGCCCAAGTATTCACAATACCTTTGCGCAATCATACTAGTCATTAGTTCTCAAAACTAATCACCAAAAGTTTAATTTGATCATTAAGATCAAAAGTATATCATAACTGTCTCTCAGAAGTAGCGCCTTTGACATAGTCAACTTCTTAACTTGATTTCTCCCAATACAAAACCCGTTTTGCTAAATGCTTTTAGCCATAGCTTCCTTATCTCCTAACTTAAATTTTAAGTGCTCACTCATCAAAAACTTTACAGTATACACTCAGATCTAAGCAAAATACTGAGATGGAAAAGTGCGCTACTCTCAGACTTCAGTTTTCATTTCTACATACAAATGTTCCTATTGATCATTCTCACAGTAGAAGAGGAATTAGATTCTGAAACTCTAGACATAGATTCATTAGCTTCTCAATTAGATGTGTACAAAAGGAATTCTGATCCACATGATCAGACAGAGAGCACTCAGAGAAAAACCCGTCGTTATTTTTTGGGAAAAAACTCTCTACACATCTCTAAGACATTTGTAATCTACAAATGACTCTCTCTCATATTTCTTGTCCTCATTAACTTATATATACATGACTTTAGACTTATCTCGCGTCTATGACACTACTCCTTATCATCCTAAGATTTAGTTCTACTCAGATTACAAGGATTTCCACATATATGTACATATGTGTACAAGACATCATTCTGAAATCTTCTTCACTTTCACAAGTGTCTTCCTTTGCTTCATTCTGACCATAAGCTTTCTTCAAGATCTGTATAATCATCAATTTGTGATTGGCTTGTTCCAACAGCTCCCCCTCAATCACTAATTGTGATTATTCCATTCTTCTTCACTCCTGCCATCTCCTTGAATCTCTGTAGCTTAGGTCCATCCAAGCTCTTTGTCATCATATCTGCCACTTGTTCTTTTGTTGGAGTGTACATCACTTCAATCTCTTTATCAAGTACCTTTTCTCTCAAGAAATGATACTGAATTTCTATGTGCTTAGTCCTGGCATGAAAAACAGGGTTAGCTGCTAAATACAAAGAACTCATATTATCTCCAAAAATAATTGGAGTACTATGATCAGTCTCAAAACTCTTCATCAAGGTCTTCAACCATATCACTTCCTTTGCAGCTTCTACCATCCCTTTATACTCAGCTTCTGTGGATGATAAAGCAACTGTATGTTGCTTCTTTGAACACCAAGAAACTAGTTTATCTCCAACATAACAGAGATACCCATGAGTAGACCTTCTATCATCTGAGTCACTTGCCCAATTTGCATCACTAAACACTTTGATTCTTGTGTCAGAAGTGAAACCATAGTACAAACCTTCACTTAGGGTTCCTTTGATATATCTGAGTACCCTTTGGGCTGCAATCCAATGAGTCTTCTTTGGACAATGCATAAATTGTGACAACACACCTACTGCATATGATAAATCTGGTCTTGTCAAAGTAGCATAGATTAAACTACCTACCAAACTCTGATATTTCTTCATATCATTGAATTCTTCACCTCCATACCTGCTTAATTTATGATTCACCTCCAATGGTGTAGTTGAAGTCTTGCAATCTTCCATATTAAACTTGACTAGAAGATTCTTCAAATACCTCTCTTGTGAAACATATACTCCATGTTGAGTATACACAATCTGCATTCCTAGGAAATAAGATAAGTTTCCCAAATCACTTATCTTAAACTCCTTCTCTATTTGCCTTTTGAGTTCATTGATTCCTTGAGCATCTGTTCCTGTAACAATAATATCATCAACATAAATGCACATGTAAATGTATCCATTTTCACTTGCCTTCACTAGCAAACTACTATCTGCCTTTGATGCTTGAAATCCACATTCATTCAAGAACTTGACCAATCTGTAATTCCAAGCTCTTGGGGCCTGCTTCAACCCATATAAAGCTCTCTTGAGCTTACACACATAATCTGATTCACTTGAATTCATAAAACCTTCTGGTTGCTCCATGTATACTTCATCTGCAATGTATCCATTTAAAAATGCATTTTTCACATCCAATTGTGATAATTTCCATCCCTTACAAGCAGCAATAGCAATCAATGTTCTAATTGTAGACATTTTAGCAACAGGACTAAAGGTTTCATCATAATCTACCCCATAAGTTTGGGCATAACCTTTGACCACCAGTCTAGCCTTGTATCTAGACACCTTACCATCTGCAAACCTCTTTGTTTTATATACCCACTTACATCCAATGATTTTCTGATTCTTTGGTCTTGGTACTAATTCCCAAGTTTCATTTTCAAGTAGAGCATCATACTCTTCCTGCATTGCCTTCTCCCAAGTCTGTTTACCTTTGGCTTCTTCATAAGTGGTTGGATCTTCTTCTGTCTTCACAATGTAAGCATAATCCTTTGTTGTTAGAAAAGATGTATCATAACTATACCTTATAGGTTCTTTCCTTTCCCTTGTAGATCTTCTGATTTCTGCACTTCTCGAAGTTTCAGCCTCATTTGATTCTGGATCAAATCTTGGCCCTTCTTCTACATGATCCTGCAATCTACTTCTAGAGTCAACATCATCAATACTTTCTTCATACACTTTTACTTTTGCCTTTCCTTTTCTTTGTATCTCTTCCACACCTGCATAATCATTTGTTGATCCTGTATACCATGTATTTTGCTCATCAAATGTCACATCTTTAGTAACAAGAAATTGCTTTGTGGATGGACTCCACAACCTGTAACCCATCTGTCTATCATCATATCCAATAAACACATACTTCTCTGCTTTTGGTTCTAGCTTATGTCTTAATTGTGAAGGAACATAAGCATATGCAATACATCCAAATACTTTACAATGATCAAGAGTAGGTTTCTTACCCCACCATGCTTCATAAGGGGTTCCTCCACCCAAAGCTTTACAAGGTAACCTATTCACAAGGTATGTTGCAGTGTTAATGGCTTCTGCCCATAAGTAATTTGGACAATTCTTTTCCTTCATCATGGCTCTTGCAAATTCTACAAGAGTCCTATTTCTCCTTTCTGCTACTCCATTCTGTTGAGGGGAGTACCTGCAAGTTACTTCTCTTTTTATACCTGCATTCCACAAATAATCATCAAACTCTTTAGAGAAATACTCTCCCCCTCCATCTGATCTTAACCTCTTAAGCTTTTGCCCTGTGATCCTTTCTGCATAGGCATGAAAATGTTTGAATGTCTTGAAAACTTCTGATTTATCCTTGATTACATATAAAGTAATCCACCTGGTTGCATCATCAACAAACAACACATAATATCTGGATCCATTTATGCTATAGTCCCTTGAGGGACCCCATACATCTGTATGAACCAATTCAAGCATATTTGAATACTTGTACCCTGATTTGTTGTAAGAACCTTTATGTGCTTTACCTAATTGACAAGCTTCACACTTGTACACCATATGTTGCCCTTCAACATTCGGCAATCCAAGCACCACCTGATTCTTTGACATTACCTTTATAGCTCTCTCATTGAAATGACCTAGCCTTTTATGCCATAGGTCTAATTCAGATACCTTTTGACTTCCATAGGTAAATAATGCATGTCCCACATTACCTTGGACTTTGAGAGTGAACAATCTTCCTTCCTTCTTTCCTGCAATTATATTTCTATATCCCTGATTTGGATCTTGCACATAAACACCATCATTTGTGAATCTTACCTCATATCCTTTCTCCACAATTTGCCCTACACTTATCAAATTTTTAGGAATAGTAGGAACATAAAGTACCTTGCTCAGAAGTGTACTTCCACTCTTTGTCTTTACTGATCCAATGCTCTCCACTTTATGTTTGGTATTATCACCTGTTTGAACTGTATGTCCATTCACCCTTGCTTCCATATCAGTCATCAAGGATAGATTCCCACTCAAATGGTTGCTACACCCTGAGTCAATATCAAACACTCTTTGATATTCTCCTATTGATTCATGAGTTGCATTCAAGATAAGAGTCATATCATCCTTCTGATCTGATGCATAATTATAATAATTGTTGTTGTAGGACTGAGATTGGAAGTTTCTTCCACCTCCTCTACCATATGATGTCCTACCACCTCTTCCTCTGAAATTGCCTCTTTGGTTTCTGCCTCCTCTACCTCTTTGATTATAATTCTGATTATTGCTTCCACCATTTTGATTGTTATACCAACAATCATTTGCCAAATGATTAGTTCTGCCACAAATCCAACAAGCTTTAGCATTATCTTTGTTCTTACCTCCTCTTCCTTTACCTCTGAAATTCATCTTTCCTTTTGTGAAGTTAGCTTGATTTGAAGTCCCTTCATCATCAGTCGATTGCTTTCCTTTGCCATTCTTTTTCTTGTCCTTGGAGTACATAGCTTGACTTGTGCTTCTATCATTGTCTCCTTTAAGGTCCTGCTCAAAAGTTAGCATGTGTCCTAGCAATTGATTAAGATCAGGAGTAAAGTGATCAAGTGATAACTCTATGGACAATATGAAAGGCTTCCACTTCTCATCTCCTCTCAGACCTGTAAGTATTTGTCTTACCAACTTTTCCTCTTCAATGTCTTCATCCACTGCTCCCAAGCTATCTGCAATATCCTTCATCCTTGCCACATAATCAGAAATTGATTGTGAGCTCTTCTTCTTGAAGGTTGTGAACTCAGCCCATAGTGAGGACTTCCTTGACTTGGTTGTATTTTGGAAATGCTCTTCCAAAGCATTCCAAACATCTGTTGCACTCTCCAATCCTCTAATGTGAGGTAAAAGATAATCATTTACAGCCATGTAAATGATACTCCTTGCTTGAGCATCCTTTCTCATCCAAGTCTTCAAAATTGCAAGCTCCTCCCTAGTTGGAATACTAGGATCTAAAAATTCAGGCTTTTCTTCTTCTCCTGTAATGAATGCCATCAAATCTTTACTCATGAGGTGTGCCTCCATCCTCATGGACCAAGCTGGATAGTTCTCTCTATCTAGCTTATCAATCTGCAAGCTTTCTCCCATCCTTGACCTTCTGTATCTGCAATTACTATGGTTTATGAGAATAAGATGTACCTTTGATATAAGCTTTGTCCTTCTTGATTCTTTTCGAACTCGTGCTTTGAACTTCTGCAGGTTATCTTCAATAATTTGTCCTTGTCCTCCTTTGATTTGGAAGAACTCCAATATCTGCACCAATCGGAACTTCAATTGTCTTTTCTTCTCTTGTATTTCACCTTCAGCTCTGATACCACTGTTGGAGACCTCTTAATCTCCAAAGATTTGATCTATACTGACTTAAGAACACTTCTATGTCAGTTATAAACCAAACTTTACACAAAACTTATTCTTCTTTACAAAAACTTTCATCATCACTTTTCTGAGTGAAGAAATAGTTACTCCAGAAAGTCTGCTTCAGAAATCGATTTCATTACCTGCACATAATTTCAAATTTCTTCAAGTAAATGATGCACGAGTATTCGCAATACCTTTGTGCAATCATACTAGTCATTAGTTCTCAAAACTAATCACCAAAAGTTTAATTTGATCATTAAGATCAAAAGTATATCATAACTGTCTCTCAGAAGTAGCGCCTTTGACATAGTCAACTTCTTAAGTTGATTTCTCCCAATACAAAACCCGTTTTGCTAAATGCTTTTAGCCATAGCTTCCTTATCTCCTAACTTAAATTTTAAGTGCTCACTCATCAAAAACTTTACAGTATACACTCAGATCTAAGCAAAATACTGAGACGGAAAAGTGCGCTACTCTCAGACTTCAGTTTTCATTTCTACAGACAAATGTTCCTATTGATCATTCTCACAGTAGAAGAGGAATTAGATTCTGAAACTCTAGACATAGCTTCATTAGCTTCTCAATTAGATGTGTACAAAAGGAATTCTGATCCACATGATCAGACAGAGAGCACTCAGAGAAAAACCCGTCGTTATTTTTTGGGAGAAAACTCTCTACACATCTCTAAGACATTTGTAATCTACAAATGACTCTCTCTTATATTTCTTGTCATCATTAACTTATATATACATGACTTTAGACTTATCTCGCGTCTATGACACTACTCCTTATCATCCTAAGATTTAGTTCTACTCAGATTACAAGGATTTCCACATATATGTACATATGTGTACAAGACATCATTCTGAAATCTTCTTCACTTTCACAAGTGTCTTCCTTTGCTTCATTCTGACCATAAGCTTTCTTCAAGATCTGTATAATCATCAATTTGTGATTGGCTTGTTCCAACAAGGAACACTGCATTTTGCCTAAAATAGAGCCTTCACAAACATGTTTGCCAACTATCTCAAGTTTGGGCACACATGATACTATTTCAAATTTTTGGAGATATAGTAAATTGGCCAAATTCAGATGACCAAAGCATGCATGCCAAAGCATTGCATTTGAGATAGCCTAAGAATCTTGAACTACACAAGATGAATCATTCACACACTTCGCATAGTCTATGAGATTATATAGCCCATGACATAAAATGCCCAAAGCAATAATGGCATCGCCATCTGAGAGATCATCAAATGTATGCATGTCATCAATAAATTTGACAATGAGGCAAATCTTATCTATTGTTGAAACTGAGAATAGATTTTCCTTGACCCTCGCACAAACAGAGCATTTGAAAATGTAAATGATCTACTATTAGCAATAGTCAAAATGGTCTTACCATCTCCCATGACAAGATACTAGGAGTCCTTTATGCATGTGAAAGTATTGCCTATAGGGGTAGGCTCAAGTGAACTGAAGAAATTGCATTGTGAGGTGATGTGTTTGGTTGCACCATTGTCAAATTACGAAACATCTGAATATATTCTAGAGAAATTCTTCATGAGAAGATGGTTCACACATCCAAAAAATAGTAAATGCCCATTCTTCATTATTTATAAGATTAGCAGACCATGTTTTAGGTGTAGATGCCTCTACAGCAACCATTCGAGCCTCTTTATGACATGGTCACTCCTCTATAGTATTTGTACAATTGTTTCAACTTTTTTTTTCTTTTTGTCTTTGTCTTCCCTTTCTGACTCTCTAGAATTAGCAGATTTTTGCTTACTAGTAGATGAGCTCCATTAACCTTCCGCCTTTTGAATAGCTAAGAAAGCTTGATCTGCAACATGCATCATGGTCCTGTTCTGCCTCGAATGGGCTTCTTGCAATAAAAGAGAGATGAAATCCTCAAATGTTAATGCATTTGGATTTCCTTTAATCATCAACCAAAGAGTAGAAACAAAACTCTTATATGAATCTAAAAGACCATTAAGAAGGGCCTGCACAAGTGAACTATCTCAAATGACTTCATCTAGAAATCAATTGCTCTTTCAAATATTTGAGTTTTCTCAAAAACTTATCCATGGAATCTCCTTCATTCAAATGCTCACTCTCCAACAGCTATTTTCACAAGTAAACAACACGAGCCTCATTTCTAGCTTGGTACAAAGTGGTAAGTGTTTCCCAAGCATCCTTCATTGCTTTCTAGGAGCAAATATGAGGGAAAGTGGCACACTTGATAGACAAAATTATTGATGCGTTTGCGTGAGCATCTCTGTCATCCTAGTGAAGTTGCTTTGCAATAGATGCAGCAAAAATCGTAGCCCAAACTAGAATTTCATGATCCTCATCTTCAAAGCTATCTATATGACCTTTAATAAATTTGCAGTTCTCATAGGTCATTTTTCAACACCCTGTTGAATATTCCATAGTCCTTTTGTGAACAATAAACGATGCATCATATATGCCAATAATGGGTAATTGGTACCATCCAACTTGTCCTCAATAGCCAACATATGGAATACATCAGGCATCTGGGAGAAAAGTGCTTCCGTATGAGTATGTAGTTCATGAAAAGATTCACCTGGCCTTACTTTTAGGTTCTCGAGTTGATGTATGGATCTCTCTAAAGAGTCACTAGGCCAAAATGTTTGTGAGAATAAATTATTCAATGTTTCCGAAGTGTGAAATGCCTGTCTATATATTGGTTGTACCACTTATCTGCAATTACTTCCAATGTAGAAGGAAATAGCAATTGCACCGCATCCTCTTATTATTGAAGCCCACAACCGTGGCATAAGGAGATGATTCTCCTTATGGTCATCTGTGTCATCATAAGCTGATCCTTTAAAGGTAGGGAATTTAATGTTCTACCTTCAAAGCAGATTCAAAGTTCCTCCATTAGTGTTTGAGCTTCCTTTGAAGTTTTCAAAGTGAAATCCAACTTCCTTCTACGCTTCTCTTTTGGGAGTGGGGTTGAAGCAAGATCAATAGAAAAATTGAAAGGGTAGCAGAGGGCTAAGTTGACTAGCCAATGGTAAAGCTGACTTCTTGAGGCTCCTTTGTGCATGAAGATGCTCTCTATCAACTTGAGTCTGGGTCATGTACCCACTCACAAGACTCTACGAATCAAGAAAACACAATGTGAAAATACATTTGTTTATTCTTCTAGGTAATTCACATAGAAATTACAAGGGTCCCATCTGGCAGGCCAAATTGTACAAGATGTACTAGGGTATGAAACTACAGGAGAGTGCCAAAATGTAGGAGAGGCCTCTATGACCACAATTCTAGTACTTCTTCTACTGAAGGGGAGTTCTTCCTTATGGAAGTATACCCTATAACATGTCTATGCGCAAGTACACTACTTGAAAGTAAAGACACAAAAGTAGAGAAAAATCCAAATTATTTAGACTCAGAATGGTTACAATAAGTAAAGTATAATTCAAATGAGTTGTACAATGGACTATTACCCAACCTAGAGACTAGCACTTGACTATAAGAAATTAAGGTGTATGAACAATAAGTAATCTCTATAATAGAAATGCAATGAAATGCAACTGTGAGATACTATCCAAACACTTCAAGAAAAAGGGGGGCGTAGCGACGCCCCCGAATCGGGAAAAAAACGAAAACCATCGCTTATGCGATGAAATCGTCGCATAAGCGACGGTAAAAAAATCGGATTTTTTTTTTTGGCCGAGCATCGTCGCATAAGCGACAGTAGCGTCGCTTATGCGACGCAAGACCAAAGCGTCGCTAAAAGCGTCGCTAAAAGCGTCGCTAAAAGCGTCGCTAGTTAGCGACCCACTTAGCGACGTTGGCAAACTGCAGAGCGTCGCATATGCGACGCTCTGGAATGTAAAAAAAAAAATTTCAATTCTCCCGGCACATTTGTGCCGGGTCTTGAACGCAAGACTGAGAGAGAGAGAGAGAGAAAGAGCGTGCGCGAGAGGGAGAGAGAGAAGGGAGACGGTTGACAGGTATGCGCACACACACACTTACACACACACACATATACACGCATAGACACACATACACATACGCATAGACACACACACATACACACAAATACACACACATAGACACACATACACAAGACGCGCACACACATACACACACATAGATGCTCACACACATACACACACATAGATGCTCACACACATACACACAGATATACACACACAGACACATACACACATAATGATGCATCCACACACATACACATGCATACACACATAGACACACATATACACACACACACATATGCATAAACACACACATAGAGAGACATACACACACATACACATACATGCATACACATACACACATAAACACATACACACACATAGACACATACACACATAAACACATACACACTCATAGGTACACACACATACACATAGACACACACACCTATAGTATATACACACACATGCACACATAGACACATACACACATACACATGCATACACACACATACACATGCATACACACATACAGACACATATACACACACATACACACACATATATGCATACACACACATAGAGAGACATACACACATAAACACATACATGCATACATTTGCATACATAATGCATATGCATATACATATAATGTACATACGTACTTACATGCATACATAATGCACATGCATAGATACATACACACACACAGATACATACACACATAGACACATACACACACATGAACACATACATACTTATAGATACACACACATACACATAGACACACACACATACACACACAGACACACATACACATAGACGCGCACACACATACACACACATAGACGCTCACACACATACACACACATATACACACACAGACACATACACACATAATGATGCATCCACACACATACACATGCATACACACATAGACACACATATACACACACACACATATGCATACACACACACATAGAGAGACATACACACACATACACATACATGCATACACATACACACATAAACACATACACACACATAGACACATACACACATAACCACATACACACTCATAGGTACACACACATACACATAGACACACACACATATAGTATATACACACACATGCACACATAGACACATACACACATACACATGCATACACACACATACACATGCATACACACATACAGACACATATACACACACATACACACACATATATGCATACACACACATAGAGAGACATACACACATAAACACATACATGCATATGCATATGCATATAATGTACATACATAATTACATGCATACATAATGCACATGCATAGATACATACACACACACAGATACATACAGACATAGACACATACACACACATGAACACATACATACTCATAGATACACACACATACACATAGACACACACACACATACACACATAATGATGCATACACACACATACACATGCATACACACATACAGACACATGTACACACACATACACACATAATGATGCATACACACACATACACATGCATACACACATACAGACACATGTACACACACATTCACACACACATTCACACACATATACATACATGCATACATATTGCATATGCATATGCATACATACATACTTACATGCATATGCATACACACACACATATGCATACATACATACTCACATGCATATGCATACACATGCATATGCATATGCATACATAATGCATATGCATATGCATACATAATGCATATGCATACATAATGCATATGCATATGCATACATAATGCATATGCATATGCATACATAATGCATATGCATATGCATACATACATACTTATATGCATACATAATGCACATGCTTACATACACTGTCATAATGTATACACACACACATAGACACATACACACATAATTATGCATACACACACATACATATGCATACACACACATATGCATACATACATGCATACACATACACACACATAGATACATAGATACACATAAATACATATACACTCATAGACACACACACATACACATAGACACACACACATAGACACACACACATATACACACACATACACACATAGACACATGCACGCGTAATGATGCATACACACATACACATGCATACATAGACACACATAATAATGCATACACACACATACACATGCATACATAGACACACATAATAATGCATATATATGTATATGAGAGAGAGAGAGAGATAGAGAGCACTAATCTCGATATTAGGGTTTTGAAATCCCTAATTTAAAAACTCTAATTCAACCTTTTAGCCATATGTTTGAAGTATATGTACAACTCCGACGTCCTACTAGAGAGATGTCTCTCCTCCCAACCTTATGCCTCTATATATAGCTACTCGAATCAACGAGGATCATGATTCATAATATATGTAAAGATATATACACATCATGTAGATAGGATACATAAATATAAAATGGAGTAGATATATTATGCTTCACACATACATGCCTAAATGCACACATAAATATATATATACATACTAACATATTTACATGTACATATTTACACATACATGTACATGCCTACATGCACACATAAACATATATATACATGCATACATATTTAGATGTACATATTTACACATAGACACATATACATATATACATGTACACAATTATAAACACTTGCATATATTACGTACATGAATACATGTATACATATATCACACACATGCAAACACATACATATACATGAAATACATATATATGCATACTAATATATGTATACATATAATACACATGAATACACACACATATGCATACATACATGATAAAAATTTACTCCTCGAAGATAAAGCTATATATAAAATAATTAGGCATACCCCCGAGCTTCATGTTCTAACTTAGAAGAACATGATTTCATCTCTCTAGTAGGATTCATCGTTATTCAAGTTAATTAAAAAAACCTATTATCTGATATCCCTTCAGAAGCTTCAAGTTACTATCTAATCTGCTCATATGTTTTCATTATTGCCATCATTTTGGTAAGACATCAATATAGTCTCATCTTCATTATCCTTATTGATTTCATTTATTTCTTCTATTGTTAAATCTATGTTCTCATGAATCACATCATCTATTGGTGGATTAATATCTATTTCTGGTAATTCCTCTTCCTCATCAGTAGAATCAGCATGTAGAGAATTATCCTCTTCATAAAAAAGATTAGTATCATTATCACGTATAATGAGTCTAATTTCTATTCCAGATGTTGATGTATCAGTATCTGATGCTGAATCATCAAGAGGACTTTCTTCAATCTCTCTAACAATAAACTGTTCAAACAATGACCTACCTCTAGGTTGCACATGAATGACTTGCCACCAAGGATGAGCATCTGGGTTTTTATAAAAAAATGCTTGTTCAATATGCCTAGGAAGAATATATGGTTCTTTAGTAGATCGCATTACCTTGGAAGAATCAATTGCCCAAAACCTAGATAATTCCTTTCTTATTGTAGAATTACTACCTTTATACTCTGCTCGATACCAGTCAACCTTCAAAATGACCTATCAAAATATATAACAACAAAAACGTCCCATTATTAGGTGCTTAAAAAAATAACTAACTCTAAAAAAAATATATAAACTTTTTTCTACCTGTTTGAATGTACGAAATGAAATTTCGTAGATACCAACAATAGTTCCTACGTAACCAAGTTCGCTATCTATAAAGTTCGTGTCTTTTGAGCTAGCACGTGATAGTTGCTTGAAACAAGCAACAATACTAGAATCCTCTGTTTTACGTAAGGAATCAATGGCTTTGATTCTAATATGCTGTCCAAAAGCCCACATATTAGTGAACATTCGAGCCTACAAAATAAATTCAATTAGTAAATAGAAACTAACATACATATATGAAAAAAATAAAATATATATTTTAATAAAATTACCTTTTGTTCACAACCTATCATTAACTCTCTTTGCTCATCTGAGATTTCTTCATTATTTGCGTTGGCGCGTTGCAAACGACTATATAGCCAATCCGTGAAAGAAGGTATATCTGTAATCTCATTATTATCGAGATTACGTCTAGATCTTTTGTTTTTTCGCCTTTTACTTTGGAGACTTTGAAGTTCCTCGTACTCGCTAACGAATGCTTGCATGCATTCGCTATTATATGCTACAAAAGTAGAAACATCATTTTTTTCTTGAAATGTAAATAAGAATGGAACCCCCTTACCTGATAATACCTCATCTGTTATTTTTGAAGAAGACTCGTTGGTCCATGCACGTGGAGCTTCTTCATGAACTCTTTCAAGGTACTCACTAACGTAATACATGCACTCTTCAAGCATCCAACCCTTTGCCATGGATCCTTCTGGTTTTTCTCTTTGTCACACATAACCTTTTAGTATTCCCATAAATCGCTCGACCCAAAACATCCATCGAGTGTTGACAACACCGGCAATCTCTATCTCATCTACAAGATGGACTAGTAAATGAACTTGAATATCAAAAAATGAACAAGTCTTATCCGAATTGATGTCAGCACCGATCCGACGGTCCAGATCATCCCTAGATCCAATGGTGGAGAAAGAAGGCGCCTAAATTTCACTCCTTTACACTAGATTTGATAGAAAGAACAATTCCAAGCCATTGATTTGATTAATCAAATGGTTGTAATTGAAAGTAGTGATCCTAGAGTTGAGAGTTGATTTCTCTAGATCCAAGGGCCCAAATTCATTCAAAAAACTATATAAACCCCCCTCCAAACTCCTAGAGCATGATTGTTAGGAATCCATAGGGCTCTTGCTAGCTTACGGTTTCCTTGAGACGATCACCCTCGATTGAGCGAGTGAGGATCCAAGGTGGGATAGTATGATTATAGTACCTAGTTTCATATTTAAGTTAGAACTCCAATCTAGGATAGGCTCTTGAAACCAGCATCTCTATCTTGACTCACCCTTGGTGGAGCGTGTGAGTGAGTTAGAGCTGGTTTTAATGAGTCTTAGACTTCTTTAGTTAGACGTTACGAGCCTAGACATACATAGGGTCAATGAAGTGGAACTCACCTTCTTACGTGTGACATTCGGTTGAACTATCATGGTTTGAGGGTTGGAACCACCTTTGATCAGTAGACTGCTTAGCTTGATGTATCACGACGATCTTATACATGTATCTTAAATCAAATCCTTTTAATTCATGTCACTTGTCACTTGTCTCTTGTCTCTTGTCTCTCAGGCTCTTGTTTTACATATCTTCTATTTTCTTCTATGTGTGAGAAGGCTCCGCAGTATTGCGTTGAACCAGTGAGGATGTTTCATTGAGTTTATGAGTACTCTATCATCATAATTCACTTGCATGCATATAATCCATACATACCCATACATATTGATTAGTTTCTGAAAGTGTATAAGAAGCTCCAATATTGGACCATTCTTCCTTTCGAAACTGATTTATGTGTAAGGATTCCATCTATTCTCGTCATGCATACATATCATCCAAACAAGACTATGCATATGGATTATAATTAGGAAGTGTTTAAGAAGCTCCTTCAATGGACCATTCTTCCTTCCAAATTTGATTCATGTGTATGGTTCTCTTTCATTCTTATCAGTCATGTTCATAAATCTAACTTGCACTCCTAAAATCCCATTCCCATAATCATTTCAACATCTCTCTCTTCTCCATACTCAACATTAATTTCACTTTCATGTCCTTAAACCTTCCAACATTCATTAGCTTCATACACCCTGTGTGTGCCACAACCGGACCCGATCCACCCAGATTGCGATCACCTCCACACCGGCATCCATGGAATTAGGAACATAAGCTCCAATTGGTGGTGAGCTTCCTCTTTCAATATTTGTTTTGAGCCTGTGGAGGTAAAAAAACCTGCAGCTTATTTACCAACTGCTCTAATATTTCTAGTAAGCCCTAGAAATGCAAAGCCGTTTTGATAGAGTTTGTCTGATTGAATGATTGACTAGTCTCGAGCATAACTTGAGCTAGCTCTACCATTTTCATGCACATTTTTGTTCGTTCAATCTCTAAATGTGCTCTAGGGTAGCTCTTGTATAGGTTTGCCACTGTTGGCCCTTCTTGAAGTTGAGCTTGATAGGCTTTGAACATAATGTCCAAGCCTTCTGGGGTTGGATCTACAAGAACAAACCCTGGTTGTGGTCTATTTACAATGGGTGGTAGGGTGGGATGAGGTGATGTGGATGGAGCTTCATCATGCGAGGGGTTTTGAGATGCAATGTCTTCTATTTTTGTTTTTTCTTCTTTGAAGCTTTCTTCTAGTTTAGACAGCTTTCCATTCCACTTGTGATTGGCTTTCTCTTTGGTATCCTTCCATGTCCTTGTTTTCCTCTTACTAGGCTCTCCTGACTTGCTTGACTTTGATTGTTCAGCTGGTTTATCATGTTTTAAGGCTTGTGCTCTGGTAATTGCTTGCATAGGAGCCACATTACTGCTGCTAGCATTTGAATCCACCACTAAGCCTACCACATTAATGGGTGTAACTTTGGGTGCACTAGAGGGGTTCCTTGGACAATCTCTGGGGAGATGGTCTTTGCCACACTCATGATAAAAGGCTTGTATTGTGATGTTTTTTCCTTGTCCCATAGTTGGCGAGTGGGGACATTCACGCATGAAATGGTCGCCCTGACATCTAAAACATGGTCCTCTAGGGGCTTGTGGTCTTATTTGTCGCAACTAGGGCTTGGGGTTTGTATTTGTATACATAACATTGGAATATTCTGGCTCCCAATTTGGTTCCATAGGTGGTGCCTCATATTGATATGAATAAATCTCGCTATGCTCAGGTGACTCTGTGTAATAAGCTTGTGGACTATCTTCATGGGAGTAGTCTATACTCTGGGCATGAGGGTCATTTTCAGTGACCAAAGGGGTCACAAGCACCAATGCTCTATTAGGGTTTTCCTCCGCCATTGCATACTTAACTAGAATAACATTGGCACGAGTTGGTGGTTGGTTTCCTAGGACTGGTTGTGGGCTATATGGTGCATGATATTGCTCTTGTGGTCTATAATACGGTTGTTGGTATTGGTTCTGATACCTACCCTATGGCTAAGGTTGCTGATAATTCTATCTAACAACGTGCCTATTGTATGGATAAACTTGAGTTGTGTGGTTTGTGTATTTCCTCTTGATACTGCAATATGGAGTGTTAGGGTTTCCTTGGGTCTGAGCCATCATCGGACAAACATTAGCCATATGGTCTCCTCCACAAGTATAACATCTCCTTAATGTGGTGACCCTTGGCATTTGTCAATTTTAAGCCACAATGATCAGAAGTACATCATTAGCACGCTTAACATATAAGGTGCTCTCAGTTGGACTGTTCTCAAAACCATGTGCAATCAGATAGGCATGTATCTTCTCATACCAAGCACATGGTGCTTGCTTTAAACCATATAATGCCTTCTTTAATCTGCACACCTAGTTTTCATGCCCTTTCTGCACAAAGCCACGAGGCTGAAAAACATACACTTCTTCATGCAAGTCACCATTTAAAAATGTTGTTTTAATGTCAAACTAATGTACATTCCAACCATGATGAGCTACAAGTGCACAGATGCTATGAATAGTAGTCATTCGACAAGTAGGAGCAAAGGTTTCATCAAAATCAATGCCTCTTTCCTGCGCATAACCCTTTGCAACAAGCCTAGCCTTATACCTATCAATTGTACCATCAGGTTTACATTTCAACTTGTATACCCACTTAGTGCCAATAGC
The DNA here is from genome assembly GCA_020310875.1 of Ceratopteris richardii. Taxonomy (NCBI): domain Eukaryota; kingdom Viridiplantae; phylum Streptophyta; class Polypodiopsida; order Polypodiales; family Pteridaceae; genus Ceratopteris; species Ceratopteris richardii. Next base: position 42,315,439 of record CM035416.1, on the reverse strand, counting down.
CTTCTTGCCAGGAGGCAAGTCACATAAAGACCAAGTACCATTCTTCATTATAGCATCATATTCAGATTGCATAGAAGCCATCCAATTTTTTGAATTTTGTGCTTCGTCAAATGAAACAGCCTCATTCTCATCACAGAGACTAGATGCAACCATAACATAGCAATATGATGAAAAAGAGGCACTATAAGAGCCTGATCCAGTATGATATGATAGAGGTCCATCTAATTTGCTGTCATGCAAAGTCTGCACCAGCCATTTTGGCATAGTTTTTGCCTCCTCAATATCAACTCTCTCATCATTAAGTGCATCATGTAAATCTGCATTAGAAATGGGATGATCTACATCATCACATGAAACCTACGAAGGCTGAGAAGTTGCCTCATTAGGACCAACACTAGACTATCCACCTGTAAAAAGAGGCAACAAAGTATCATACATGTCTTTGGAGCTAATAGATGTCTCCTTAGTACATGAAAGCAATGGCTGAATAGCATCTTCCACAAAAAAAATATCACGGCTAACCAGAATGCATTTAGTCTATGGATGATATAGATGATAGCCTTTACTTGCAGAACTCTACCCAAAAAAAATACATTTTAGTGCTTTATCATCCAACTTTCTGCGATGTTGTTCAGGCACTTAGGCATATGCCAAACAACCAAAAACACGCGGATGAGCAACCGATGGCTTGCGATCATGCCAAGCCTCATATGGAGTGATAGACTGCAGCTCTTTAGTGGGACACCTGTTAAGTACATATGCTGCACACATGACAGCCTCAAGCCAAAAACTGTGTGGTAAAGCTTGATTCTTGACCATACACCTCGCCATCTCCATGACTGACCTGTTCTTTCGTTCAACAACTCCATTTTGTTGAGGTGTATACATCACGGTGCACTGGTGTTTTATCCCACGTTCAACCACAAACGCATTAAAATCAGAAGACATATATTCCCCCCCTCGATCAGAACGGAGGGTGTCCAGTTTGTTGGAGCAAGTCTATGACAAGCCTAAGTATTGGCTTGAGTCTCACAAAGTCATTAAAGAAGCTTCAAAATGAAGACTATGTAAAGTTCACTTGTGAACTACCTCTTGTAACTTTTGAAGAGTTTACTTAATGTAAAAGTAAGAGAATCTTAAGTGGTTGAGCCCACATGATCAAGAATGGAAAGAGGAGCCACGAATTCGTGATTTGTGGTAGGTAGAGAATCAAATCAATCATTGATTGATTGGAGAGTGATTGAGGGAAGTTAGCCTCCCAAACTCAACTATAAATAGATGGCAGTTTTAGTCGTGGTTAGAGAGACCTATGTGAAGACCTCCAAGAGCTGAGCTTTATGCCACTTCAAGGTGTGATTACAAAGCACACATATGTATCAGTAAGTCATTGTATTGTACAAGCAATATAGTTTCATTTTTATGATTATTTGAGGTCATCTTTCCATGTTCTTGTGATGTGTACTACTCACTGCCATTACTTCAGTTTTTCTCAGTCAGCTTGCAGAGATTGTTTCTCTGCACTTGGTTCATCATTTTCAGTGATTTAACTTGGTAAAGTTAGCTCTATAAGTCTACTATATGCTCACAAATTGTCATGTCATTTGGATGTTGGAATCTTCAGTTATGTTCATTTGAAGTCAACAGGGTATGTTCATCTTCACTTCTCTGTCAGGTACCCGACTTTTTCAGTCATCTTGTCAGAGTCATTTCTCAGCGGTTACTCATCCAAATTCAGTGATTTAAAGCTTGTTGGCTTCAGCTTACTGTCTAGTATAAGCATACAAATTTTCATCATCATTAGATTCTTACATCTTGAGGTATGTTAATTTTTCTACTCACTGGTCTATTTCTGTAGCAGCCCGTGAAAATCGGGATGATGTCATCACTTGTTAAAAGTCATTCTCAGTGTGTGGTTTGTTATTTTTGATGAGATTACTCTCTAAAGTTAGCTCTTTAAGCTACCTAGCCTTCCCCAAGAGGAATTAAGCTAATTGCTGCTGTGCTCAGAGAATTATGTAAAACACTGGACAGGTGTATGAACCAAGAATATCAAGTTTTCACCTCTGAGCTAACTCCAACTTATCTATTTTGATCTATCTTTTTGAGAGTGATCTTCCAAGGTACATAGGGTGTCTAATACATCCATTGGCAAGCTAAAAGGGCCCACCATATACTCCTGGAGTTCATTTGGCTGGTGTAGATCAAGGATTTTGCAACACCTCTTCATCTTCAAGCACATAGCGATCCATCTCTTCACAGTGGTATCAGAGCAAGGTTGGACAACATGGCACATGGATTTCCTTCATCAATTGACAAATTGGACAGAGGTAACTACTCAGCTTGGTCATTAAGGATGAAAGCTTATCTCCAAGGTAGAAGTTTATATGGTTATGTGGCTGGAGATGAAGTTATGCCAAGTTTCAGGAACAAAAGTCAACCAACACAAGAAGAGCAAGAAAGATTGAGCACATGGTGCTCCAAGGATGCACTTGCAAGGTCTTATCTCCTCAACTCTATCTCATATTTTTTGTTGCCTCACATTAGAAGTTGTAAGACATCTCAGGAAGTGTGGGATGCACTTGAAGCTTTCTTTTCTTCAAGTACCAAAGCTAGGAAGCATCAACTATGGCTGGAGTTCACAACTCTCAAGAAGGCTCCCAAACAAAATGTGACTGATTTTGTCACAAAGCTCAAGGACATAGCGGATCAGTTGGGAAGCATTGGAGAGGTAATAGATGAAGAGCAAATTGTAAGGCAGGTCATCAATGGCTTGAAGGCAGATGATAAGTGGGAAGCATTCACCACAGCTATGGATTTGTACATGGACATGCATGTACCTGATTTCAACACACTCATTGGACAACTACTTACTCAAGAGGCAAAGCTTATCAAAAATGGAGAAAGCTCTAAAGGTAATCAATCTTCATCTTTATACACGGATAAAAGCAAGTCTAAAGATAACAAAGGTAAGGCAAAGAAAGTGGATGATGAAGCAGGTACATATCAAGCTAACTATGCAGGTAGAGGAAGACATGGCAGAGGTAGAGGAAGAGGAGGTAGACAAGGCAGGGGGAGATCCCAAGACTCCAACTCATGTTCTATTTGTGGATTAACTAATCATACAACTGAAAATTGCTTTAGGAATTCCAGGAATCAAAGAGGTAGAGGATACAGTAGAGGAAGTTATGGCTACTCAAGAGGAAGGTTCAACAATTATCATGGCAACTACAACAACTACAATCATTCAAACTATCAAGGAGGCTACAAAGGAAGGAGAGACTACAATAACTATACAGAAGACTCAAACAAAGAGGATTCATTATTGATCATGAACATGGCTATGCCACAAGGTAAATCTGATGAGCATGTTTTCTACATAGATTCAGGTTGTTCAAATCATGTGGCAGGAAATGTGGCACTCCTATCAGATTTAGAAGATCCAAGGAATAAGCATGAGGTACAAACAGGAGATGATACAAAACATCCTGTGGAGAAAATAGGCAATGTCAAAGCACCTGATGGAAACATCAACCTACTCAGTAAGGTACTCTATGTCCCTACCATTACAAAGAATTTGATAAGTGTTGGGCAGATAGTAGAGAAAGGGTTGCAAGTCAGGTTCACAAAAGCAGGAGCATTTGTTGAAGATCCAAGTCAAGGATTCAGAAGAATTGCAAAAGGTGAAAAGACAGGTAGATTGTTCACATTTGAATTACAGGACACTAGAAACATTGCTCTCTTTAATTATGGTAGTCAGACACTCACAGAATTGGAAGTATGGCACAAAAGGTTAGCACATATTGGTGAAAGGTCATTAAAGCAAATCTGCAGGGACCAAAGTGTACTTGGACTTCCTAATTTGTCAAAACAACATATGATTTATAAGTGTAGTGCATGTCAATTTGGAAAGTCTCACAGGTTACCATTCATGAAGAAAGGTTATATGCATGGAGATCTCTTGGAGTTGGTTCATACAGATGTATGGGGACCTAGCAAGGAAGCTTCAATATCTGGATCAAGGTATTATGTTTCCTTTATTGATGATTGCAGCAGATGGACTATCCTATTCTTTATGAAACACAAAGATGAAGTTTTTTCATGTTTCAAAAGATATTTGGCTCTTGTGGAGAATCAAACAGGTAAATCACTAAAAAGGCTAAGGTCAGATGGAGGGGGAGAATACTTCTCCCATGAGTTTGATTCTTTTCTTCAAGAAAGAGGAATCAAAAGAGAGGTAACTACAAGGTACACTCCTGAGCAAAATGGAGTGGCAGAAAGGAGGAATAGGACCATTGTTGAAGCTGCAAGGTCTATGTTAAATGAAAAACATTTTCCTAATTACTTATGGGCTGAGGCTGTATCTACAGCCACTTACTTGATTAACAGGTTGCCTTCAAAATCCCTTGATGGGATGACTCCATATGAGGCTTGGAATGGAAGAAGACCAAGTTTAGATCATTGTAAAATTTTTGGATGTATTGCTTTTGCTCATGTTCCTTCACAGGTTAGAGGCAAGATGGATCCAAAAGCAGAAAGGTGTGTATTTATTGGATATGACAACAATCAAAAGGGCTACAGGTTATACAACCCTACCAACAAAGGATTCTTGGTAAGCAGAGATGTAGTTTTTGATGAGAACAATTCATGGTATGAAGATTCATGCAGGAAGGTCAATTTACCATATGATCTTGAAGAAGATTTTCCAAAGCTTGGTAGAGAACAATCAAAGATTGAAGAACAAGACACCTCAGAGGATGATGAAGAATGTCAGATGGAAAAGATCAAAGCATGGAAGTCTAAAGGTAAAGCAAAATTGCAGGAACTTGGACATGAGGTAGAATCATCAAATCATGGCTTAAGAAGATCTATGAGGGAAAAGAAAAAACCAGAAAGGTATGGGTTTGACACCTCATTAGTAACTAAACATTCTATCTACATAGCACAGGACATAAACCAAGAGGAGCCATCATCATTTGAAGAGGCCAAAGCAAAAACAGAATGGAATCATGCAATGAAGGAAGAGATTGAAGCACTTGAGGAAAACAACACTTGGGATTTGGTGCCCAAGACTTCATCCATGAAGGTAATAGGCTCAAGATGGGTCTATAAACTCAAGAAGAATTCTGATGGTTCCATTAACAGGTATAAGGCAAGGCTTGTAGCAAAAGGCTTTGCACAAACTAGGGGAATTGATTATGAGGAGACCTTCTCTCCTGTGGCAAAGATGCCTACTATTAGGGTTTTGCTTAGTATTGCCTCTTCCAAGAATTGGAAGATACTTCAACTAGATGTGAAGAATGCATTCTTAAATGGTTGGATAACAGAAGAGGTATATATGGCACAACCACCTGGTTTTGAGAATCAAGTTTATCCTGATTATGTGTGTAAACTTAACAAAGCATTGTATGGTCTCAAGCAAGCTCCAAGAGCTTGGAATTTCAGGCTTGTTTCATTCTTGCAGGACAAAGGCTTTCAACCAAGCAAGGCAGATCCTTCACTCTTTATTAAAAAGAGTAATTCTGAGGTCATCTACCTATGTGTATATGTAGATGATATTATATTGACAGGAAATGATGCAGATGGTATGAAGAAGATCAAAGATCAGATGAGAGAAGAGTTCAAGATAAGTGATTTGGGTTCACTTACCTACTTCCTAGGTTTGGAAGTTGTCTACAAAGATCATGGTTTGTTTCTCACTCAAAGAAAGTACATTAAGGACATGTTGGCAAAATTCAAGATGCAAGATTGTAAGATTGCAGGTACTCCAATGGAGGTCAATCAGAAATTGAGCTCACATGAAGGTGAACTCATAGAGGACATCACATCATATCAAAGTCTAGTGGGTAGTCTCAATTATGCCACATTGACAAGAGTAGATATATGTTACAGTGTGAGTGTGCTAAGCCAATTTATGCACACACCAAGGAAACCACATATGGATGCTGCCAAAAGGATACTCAAATATCTCAAAGGAACCATAAATGAAGGACTTTACTATCCTTATGTATCTGATTTAGGTTTGAAGCTATTTTCTGATGCAGATTGGGCTGGCTCCAAGGAAGATAGAAGGAGCACTTCAGGTTATCTTACCTTTGCAGGTTCAAAGCTTATTTCATGGTCATCCAAGAAGCAACCCACAGTTGCTCTCTCTTCTACTGAAGCTGAATATAGAGGTCTTGCCATAGCTACACAGGAAGCTATGTGGATGAAGACATTATTCAAAGATCTTGGATTGGAGTTTGGAACTCCAACTATTTTTGGTGACAATATGAGTTCTATTCACTTGGCTGCTAATCCTATTTTTCATGCAAGGACTAAACATATTGAAGTTCATTATCATTATGTACGAGAGAAGATCCTAAGCAAAGAGATTCAAATATCATATGTGTCCACTCATCAACAATGTGCAGATATTCTAACCAAAGCATTGGATGGTACAAAGCTTTGCAAATTCAAGGCTATGATTGGTTTGCAGGTAATCTTGGAAGATTGAAGACCTCAAGCATACTTGGCTTGAGGGGGAGTTGTTGGAGCAAGTCTATGACAAGCCTAAGTATTGGCTTGAGTCTCACAAAGTCATTAAAGAAGCTTCAAAATGAAGACTATGTAAAGTTCACTTGTGAACTACCTCTTGTAACTTTTGAAGAGTTTACTTAATGTAAAAGTAAGAGAATCTTAAGTGGTTGAGCCCACATGATCAAGAATGGAAAGAGGAGCCACGAATTCGTGATTTGTGGTAGGTAGAGAATCAAATCAATCATTGATTGATTGGAGAGTGATTGAGGGAAGTTAGCCTCCCAAACTCAACTATAAATAGATGGCAGTTTTAGTCGTGGTTAGAGAGACCTATGTGAAGACCTCCAAGAGCTGAGCTTTATGCCATTTCAAGGTGTGATTACAAAGCACACATATGTATCAGTAAGTCATTGTATTGTACAAGCAATATAGTTTCATTTTTATGATTATTTGAGGTCATCTTTCCATGTTCTTGTGATGTGTACTACTCACTGCCATTACTTCAGTTTTTCTCAGTCAGCTTGCAGAGATTGTTTCTCTGCACTTGGTTCATCATTTTCAGTGATTTAACTTGGTAAAGTTAGCTCTATAAGTCTACTATATGCTCACAAATTTTCATGTCATTTGGATGTTGGAATCTTCAGTTATGTTCATTTGAAGTCAACAGGGTATGTTCATCTTCACTTCTCTGTCAGGTACCCGACTTTTTCAGTCATCTTGTCAGAGTCATTTCTCAGTGGTTACTCATTCAAATTCAGTGATTTAAAGCTTGTTGGATTCAGCTTACTGTCTAGTTTAAGCATACAAATTTTCATGATCATTGGATTCTTACATCTTGAGTTATGTTAATTTTTCTACTCACTGGTCTATTTCTGTAGCAGCCCGTGAAAATCGGGATGATGTCATCACTTGTTAAAAGTCATTCTCAGTGTGTGGTTTGTTATTTTTGATGAGATTACTCTCTAAAGTTAGCTCTTTAAGCTACCTAGCCTTCCCCAAGAGGAATTAAGCTAATTGCTGCTGTGCTCAGAGAATTATGTAAAACACTGGACAGGTGTATGAACCAAGAATAGCAAGTTTTCACCTCTGAGCTAACTCCAACTTATCTATTTTGATCTATCTTTTTGAGAGTGATCTTCCAAGGTACATAGGGTGTCTAATACATACATTGGCAAGCTAAAAGGGCCCACCATATACTCCTGGAGTTCATTTGGCTGGTGTAGATCAAGGATTTTGCAACACCTCTTCATCTTCAAGCACATACCTATCCATCTCTTCACACATTTTACATGCTGACAAATTTTCAACCAAAACCAAAAACTGTTTGAAGCACATGAACACATCCGACTTTTCCTTCAATGGATATACCCATGCATGCCTAGAAAAATCATCGATGAAAGTCACGAAGTAAAGATAATTTCCAAAAGAAGGTGTCTACATAGGATCACAGACATCACTATGTACAAGCTGCAATTTCTGAGTAGCCCAAACTGAGCCATCTTTTGGAAAGGAGGAATGCTACATTTTTGCCCAAAATACAGCCTTCACAATATGTTTTCTGGGTGCCTCAAGTTTGGGCAAAGAGGACACCATTTCAGATTTCTGTAGGCATAGCAAACTAGCAAAATTCAGATGACCAAAGCATGCATGCCAAAGCTTTGCATCTGGCATAGCTTGAGAATCATGTACTACACATGCTGAATCATTTAAAGATCTTTCATAGTCTATGAGCTTATACAACCCACGACATAAAATGCTAGAAGCAATAATCACATTGCCATTTGACAGATCATGAAGTGTACATATGTCATCAACAAATTTCACAACCAAGCCAATCTTGGTTAATGCAAAAACTGAAAAAAGATTTTTCTTGATGCGGCACAAACAAAGCATCTGACAAAGTGAAAGAACTACCATGAGCAGTAGTCAAAATGATCTCACTAACTCCCATAGTAGGATAAGAGGATTTGTTGGCGCATGTAACAGTATTTGCTGTAGGGGTAGGCTTGAGTGAAGAGAAGAAACTACGCTGCAAGGTAATATGTTTGGTCGCCCCAATGTCAAAGTACCAAACATCTGAGTCTATTGCAGACATGCACTGCTCATGAGAAGATGGGTGAAGACTGCAAGCAGTAGTAAACACCCATTCTTCTTCCTACACAAGATTAGCAAACTCTATTTTTGGTGTAGAGGCCTCTGCAACAACCATTCTAACCTCTTTCTTCTTTGCCTCTTTAGTAGCCAGTTTTGGACAATTCTATATGATATGATCATTTCCTTTACAGTACTTGCAAAAAAGTTTCTGCTTTTTTGATTTCTTTTCATCTTTGTCTTCCCTCTTCAATTGTGCAGAATTAGCAGATTTCTGCTTGCTAGTTGAAGAGCTCCATTTTCCTTTGCCCTTTTGACTAGCCAGGAAAGCTTGATCTGCAACACGCGTAATGGACCTGTTTTGCGTGGAGTGATCTTCCTGCAACAACACAGAGACTAACTCCTCAAATGACAAGATATTTGGATTGCCTTTCATCATCAACCGAAGAGTAGAAGAAAAACTCTGATATGAATTAGGAAGACCATTTAGAATGATATGCATAATTGAGCTGTCTGGTATAACCTCATCAGTAGAAATCAACTGTTCGTTCAAGTCTTTGATCTTTGTTAGAAAACTATCCATAGAATCACCTTCATTCATGTGCTCACTCTCCAACTATTTTTAGAGATAAGCAACACGAGCCTCATTCCTAGCTTGTTACAATGTGGTAAGTGTATCCCAAGCATCCTTAGCTATTTTGTAAGAGTGAATGTGAGGAATAATGGCACGTTTGACAGAAAAAGCTATCAATGCATGTGCGTGGTCATCTCTGCCATCCCAACAAATTTGCTCTACAGTAGGTGTACTAGAAACCGCATCACGAATAGGAATATGCAGAATATCATCATCTTTGACACCTTGTGCATGAGCTTCAGTACCTGCAGTTGTAATAGTTGCAGGTGTGATAGGATATTTTTCAACACCCTGCACAATGTTCCTTAGTCCTTTTGCAACCAATACATGTCGCATCATATAAGCCCACAACGGGTAGTTGGTACCATCCAACTTATCCTCAATAGCCAACATACGAAATACATCACTACTTTTAGCCATGGCTGGTGACTAAAATACCTTGATGCAAAAAATTGAGTGTATCTCAAAAAGTTGAACAAAACTGCCTAGACAAATTCTGCTAAACCTGTAGCAGACTTTGAGATGCTTATATCGACGAACTCAAACTGGTATATACCTTTGGCACAAAAAGATGAAATAGCCTGCACAAGCACTACGATAGTGCGTTCCGAGTATGCTCACCAAAATTTATGCAATTCTGAGACTCCAATCGGAGAGGTGTTGGCGATGCCCTAGATGAAGCGGTGTGGAGGTGATCGCAATCCAGGTGGATCGGGTCCAGTCGTGGCACACACAGGGTGTATGAAGCTAATGAATGTTGGAAGGTTTAAAGATGTGAAGGTGAAATTAATGTTGAGTATGGAGAAGAGAGAGATGTTGAAATAATTATGGGAATGGGAATGTAGGTGTGCAAGTTAGATTGATGACATGAATGATAAGAATGAAAGAGAACCATACACACGAATCAAATTTGGAAGGAAGAATGGTCCATTGGAGGAGCTTCTTAAACACTTCCTAATTCTAATCCATATGTATAGCCTTCTTTGGATGATATGTATGCATGATGAGAATAGATGGAATCCTTACACATAAATCAGTTTCGAAAGGAAGAATGGTCCAATATTGGAGCTTCTTATACACTTTCAGAAACTAATAAATATGTATGAATTTGTATGGATTATATGCATGCAAGTGAATTATGATGATGGATTTTACTCACAAGCTCAAAGAAACATCCTCACTGGTTCAACGCAATACTGCGGAGCCTTCTCACACATAGAAGAAATAGAAGACATGTAAAAATACTTAAGAGACTGAGAGAGGTGACAAGAGACAAGTGAGAAGTGACATGAATTAAAAGAATTTGAATTAAGCTACATGTAAAAGATCGTCGTGGTACATCATGCTAAGCAGTCTACTGATCAAAGGTGGTTCCGACCCTCAAACCATGACAGTTCAACCGAATGTCACACGTAAGAAGGTGAGTTCCACTCTAGTGACCCTATGTCTGTCTAGGCTCGTAACGTCTAACTAAAGAAGTCTAAGACTCATTAAAATCAGCTCTAACTCACTCACACGCTCCACCGAGGGTGAGTCAAGATAGAGATGCTGGTTTCAAGAGCCTATCCTAAATTGGAGTTCTAACTTAAATTTGAAACTAGGTTCTATACTCATACTAGCTCACCTTGGATCCTCACTCGCTCAACTGAGGGTGATCGTCTCAAGGAAACCGTAAGCTAGCATGAGCCCTATGGATGCCTAACAATGATGCTCTAGGAGTTTGGAGGGGGGTTTATATAGTTTTTTGAATGAATTTGGGCCCTTGGATCTAGAGAAATCAACTCTCAACTCTAGGATCACTACTTTTGATTACAACCATTTGATTAATCAAATCAATGGCTTGGAATTGTTCTTTCTATCAAATCTAGTGTAAAGGAGTGAAATTTAGGCGCCCTCATTCTCCACCATTGGATCTGGGGATGATCTGGACCGTCGGATCAGTGCTGACATCAATTTGGATAAGATAAGCCACTATTTTTGGAGAAATGCTGCATTATTGATCTTTGATTGTAAAAAAGGTCTTCTTTTATGGAAAAAATTCGTGGATCCTCCTTCCTTTATGCTTTAGTGCATCTCCACCCTTGAATATGAGCTCATCTTGACCGTACAACATGGTTCAATCATATTTTGACATGTGGCAGACATTCAAGCCTTCAATTTTCTTAAACTAGAAAACTACGGTGATCCTGAAAACTGGACTTTGTACTCTTTGACCCTCCAAATAGGCTTTGATGAAGATGAAACATTGTAGGACTATGTTTCCAAAGATCTCCTTCAGGAATATGCAGAAAAAACTCCCATCTGAATCTAACTTGTACAAGTTTGACTACATTTGGAAGCTTGCAATGTGGCATTAAGGTGTCTAGGAAGCTCGGATAGCCTTGAAACTTTATACAAATATGTAGCCACATATGGTCTTGATACATGCCAAACCATATGGCTAACATAATTTTCTATACAAGAATTTGTAGGGTCAAACTAGAAAAATTACATTTTTACAAAATGAACATAGCATATCAATGTGCTACAAAATCCATTTTCTGCTGAAATTTGGGCTATAGACAGCCTTTGACAAACTTTACAAGTATATGGATTTTCATCTAATTTGGTGACAATGAAATTTTTGCCCTAATTTCCCAACTTTGACCAGCTTTGACCAGCTTTGACCGCTACCATGGACTTTCTTGATTTCTTTGAAACTTTGTATGTGACCTTCCTTTGACATCCTTGATGCATCCTGGACTTCTCGGGGAATTCTGGCTACCTTCACCAAATATGTTTTTTGTAGGCCTTCACAAGTGAGAGAGGAGAGAAAATCTCGACGACATTCGCCCCCACTAAACCTGCGATTCCTCCGGAAGCGCCACTCTAGCATCTTTGAAAAACAAAATGTTCCAGGCATCAAATTCTTTTATAGGCAACATAAGAAACATGAAAGGAAAATTGATTATATGCATGAATAAGTAGGTAACGCGACATGAAGAAAAATTTGCATGAAAGAAAGAATTGAAACAGGCAACATGAATATGCATGAACAAATAGGCAACATATATGCAAATGAACAAGCAACATTGGCAACAAGAAAGAAAAAAAGAAAAACAAGCATCAATATGAAGTGGAAGTGGATGTATTGGGTCGTTTTAAGCATCAGTTCCTCTCATCTTGAAGAAAATTTTGTACCTTTTTCATAAAGCAATCTACCTTAAATATGATTATAAACAAAGATTTAGGATTTTCAAGAGACATCTTTCATCTTTAGCTTATTTTAGATCAACTCCTTTCCTACATAAATATGAATATGCTCTTTCTCTAATAACATGCAAGGAAATCTAACTAAACTCCACTAATGCATAAATCTGCCTATATAGCCCGTGATTTATTCTACTATGCCTCTTTATCCTCCTTTGGCTTGCTTCCTTTTTTTTTTTTTTTTTTTTGATGATGATGATGATGATGATTCGGCAACTTTATGGTTACGATCACTTTTTTGGGGTGGAAGAAAGTGTAAACTTCTTGGTAACATGTAGCTTTTTTTTTTTTTTTTTTGACGAGGAAAAATTAAACCCCGATACAAGGTACAACCATTTTTGATGACGGAGAACAGTCGTTTTAAACTCCGATACAAGTGCTGTGAGATGGACTAAGGATGTAGAAACATGCAATAGCAGGAGCTAGGATTTCAACAATTATGCTTTTGATATAGGATACATATGCATGTTTATATATGAAAGTCATGTCACCAAAATAAACCTCCAAATCTACATGCCCTATCTTTCCACACATCCTAGATTATAATCAATTCCTTAGTAGATAAGTTACTACTTAAGATACAATTTTACACAAGTAGAGAAATCATCATTTGCCTTTTTTTGACTCAAGTGATGTGGATATGCAATGTGATGCAAAGATTGAAAAAAACATGCATGAAACAAGCATGGAAAAAACATAGAATGAACTTCAAAAAAAAACAAAGCAACATGAACTTGAAAAATTAATGATATTTTTATACTTTTTTTTTTCTTCCTTTTTTTTATTTTTTTATTTTTTATTTTTTATTTTTAACATGGATACTCCTGTTTATGAATCGGCCTCATTGTTTTCATCTTCTTCAATGTCCTCATCCAAAATGTACTCGTCATTATCACGTTTCTTGAATAGCTTTATCCTTTTACCTGCAATCAAAGTTTTTAGTGCAACACCATTTAATTCACAAAGAGCATACGTACCATTGTTGTTGACTTTTGATACTATGTATGGCCCAAACCACCGTTGAGTGAGCTTTTTGCGTGCATCATATTGAGAGTCGAATGTACTATCATAAATGAGCACCCAATCTCCTACTTCAATTGGCTTAGGACGCAATCGATGAGTTTTATCAAAATAATGCTTGTCCTTCATTCTAGATTCTCTTAATTTTTCAACAGCATCATCAAGTCTTAATTTACCTTGTTCTAACTGTTTAATACGCAAACTCAAAAAATCATCAGTAGACATGTTTTCAGACCAAGGCAAATTTGACCATGCAGAAATATGAGACTGAATTGGAAACAATGGTTTTTGACAGTACATGAGTTCAGCAGGCATATATCCAGTAGTACGTGTGCATGTCATTCTATCTGCCCAAAGTGCAAAAGGTAAGAATTTAGGCCATTGTTTGATGTCACCGTTACATGCTTTAGATATGGCTTTCACAATAGGTGGATGCCCTCTCTCTATTTTACCATTGGCCTCTGGATTATATGCAGTAGTGAGAGACAAACGAATACCGTGACGCTCAAAGAACTCTTTAGCTTCTCTCGCATTTAACTCTCCACGATCGGCAACTACTTTCTATATGTACCCAAAGCGACTTATGACATCTTCAAGCAAGAATTTGCAAACATTGCAAGTGGTCTTAGATCGTAGTGCACGTCCCTCTACATGATTAGTTAAGTCTTCTCTTGCAAGTACAATGTAACGCATTTTGTCAATACCTTTAGGCATAGTTACAAGATCTACTACCCACTTGTAGTGAATACAAGGTGGATAAGTAGGATGCAACGGATCTCTATGTTTGACTGATGAATGAAGTTGACAAGTAGAACATGTAGAAACATAGCTACTAATGTCAACATACATCCTAGGCCAATAATAGGTACTTCTAATTTTTTCATATGTTCCAAAAAATCCATTATGACCTGCCCATAATGTCTCATGCATTTCCTTCATTACTTGCAATTGAAGACCTCGTTTTCCTAGGACTCGTTGTGGATTCTTAACCTTACCCTTAGCATGTCTCCAAAGATAACCATTACATAGGAAAAAGTTATAAGCTCGTTCCCTAATGTTACGGAATCTATTCGTAGTCCAGTTAGGTAATGGTTGTAGTGTACTGAGATACTTTCCTATGTCTCTCCATTCATCTTCGTACTCAAACTCATGAAATTTCTCATACTCATATATATGTGGAACATAGTCAACTAAATTCACATTCTTTATTAGATCACTTTCAAGATCATCATCAAATCTAGCTCTCGATAACATATCAGCAACTGAGTTTGACTTACCTGAAATATGAACTAACTCAGGATTTATGAACTTAATATATGAGATCCATCTAAGCATGGCTATATCAGGAGATGAACAATCGGCTATCATTCCACTGAGAGGCAAACAATCAGTCTCAACTTTGACATTTGCACCAATGAAATATTCTTTGTCTGTTTTCAAAGCTGTTACCATACCCCATAGTTCTCATTTGATCTGTGGATATTTTCGTTGTGTTTCATGTAGAATTTTGGCACCAAACCTAATTGCATATCTATTCCCTTCACTATCATCTTGACTTATGACCCAACCTATACCAATAGGACTAGTATCAACAGTCAATATAATAGGTTTGTTAGCAGAATAGTCTACACGCTTAAGGATGGGAGCTTCAAGCAATAATTTCTTCAATTTACGCATAGCTTGAGTGTGTTTGTCAGTCCAAATAAATTTTCGTTTCTTCCTCAACAAGTCATAAAGAAAATCAGCAACATGAGCAAAGTGAGGGATCCAAATAACATAAAAGATGCAAGCACCAAGAAATCTACGTACCTCACTCACGTTGTTACATGTTTCAGAAATCTTGCTAATGGCATCAACTTTTTGTGGGTATGGCTTTCGACCATAATGGCCACATAAATGTCCAACAATAAGTACCTCGTTGACACCAAAAACAGATTTCTCTATGGAAAATGTGAGACCTACCTCTTCAATCGTTGAAATATTCTTTCACAATCAGAGATATGGTCAAGAACAAATTTACGACATCCCGATGAATCTAAAGTAATGTCCTTTACACCAGTTCCTCACTCCCTTTAATTGGAATATCATCAATGAATGGCATAGTTATATGAGGGATAAAGTCATGTAAGACCATATTCATAGCACTCATCATATGAGCCACAGAATTAGTCGCTCCTTGAGGTAAAGTACACATTCGCACTAAGCCTAAAGGAGTTTTCATTGTGGTTATGTCACGACTATCAATTGCTAATTGGAATTGGTCATATCCAGAATATAGATCACCCATTGAATAGATAGAATGTCCTGAAAATGATTCAGCAAACTCATCTACAATGGGTCCTGTTCCTACATTCCTTATGGTGACTTTATTGACGGGTTGGAGATCTTGAATAAAACGTAGTTTCCCATTCTTTTTAGGCACAGTGAACCATCTGTTTGAGTAAGGTGCAAAAGATGGCTCTAAAATTCTCATGTTTATCTTCTCCTTAAGTAGTTTCATTAGCTTAGGTAAGTGAGCCTTTGGAACAGGTATAGGACGAAGATTCCATGGAATATGTGGAATAGTAAAGATTATCATGGGTGCAACTAGCTTAGGATCTACACAACCAATCTCATGAGGATACATAGTAAAGGCTTTTCCATGGCTCCGTATAACTCTCTCAAATTTATCTCTCTCTGCTGGCAAAAGAAAGTCATCATCTCTACCAATTTTCACCTGTTTGATTGTCTCATCCGTGAATGTATGTCCTATGTTTTTCTTATCCCGAAGAATTGGATCATTTTTCACATCAATAATTTTTTCATTACTTCCTTGAGGTAATGGTTGAGCTATGGGTTTGATTTTTTTGTCTACAGTTTTGTACTTTGTTTCAACTAAGGCATCATGTGTTTGGTTAAATTTTGAGCACTTGTCAACATTGAGAGCATACTCTTGGATTAGAGCATACTCATCAAGGGAAGAAATAAGAATAATATGGGAATTAGAATTTTGTTGAAGACATAACTCTAACTCCTCAAGAGTAGAGAAACAATGAAATGTCTCAATCACATGCTCAATGTTCTCATCATGTTCCATGATTTTGTTGTTTTTATAATTTTTTTGGCTTTTTTGGATAAAAGACTTGGACAATTGACTCTTATGAAGAAAATCTAATCTAGAATGTGGAAAACAAAGTGACAAACTATTGTACATGTTGGTTGGATGCGAGATGTCAAACCAATATCCACTGTTGTCCCGCTCAACAATGGATTCTATCCGAAATTTTGATCATATGTAGCTCCAAACATGAATCGAGGTGCACAATCACTACAAGCATGCTCATGACCCTGAGTAACAATAGGTTTCTTTCTAATTGACAATCGATTCCTAGGATGGTTCACTCCTACTGTCATGACTTGAAGTGATTGCATTCCATCCTTAGACTTAAACCTAGCATAGGTAGACCCATCATCCATGGCTTTAGTTTCCATACGACTCTCACAAATAAAGGGTTGACCTAAGAGAACTTCATAGGAGCAATTATCTTGAATAAAAAAGTGAAACTCTTCTGTGATTCCTCCTATGGATATGGGCACACTAGCACAAGCTCCATACAGGGTACCTACACCATTATCTGCAGTTCTCATACGCCATCCACAATCTTTATCTATGGGCCATCGAAACTTATCATAGACTTCTCTTGAAATCACATTGATTTCAGAGCCGGAATCTACTAATGCATTTACAGTGATAGTGTTCTTATCATTTCCTATTTTAACATGCATCTCTGATGTACCTCTAGACCAAAATGTTCTTTTAAAGTGACTTTCAGGATTGTTTTCATGATTTTCATGGTCAGGTTGAATAGGTCCCAAGAAATTTTTATTAACATTTACTTCATCATCATCAAAGTCCTCTTCATCAGATTCATCAAAGTTTAAGGCTTCATTCATAGCTTGATCTTGATCTAGAGAATCTTGCATCTCAGTATCTAGATTAAGTGGAAACCTCTTCCTTTTAATTAGGCCGATAAAGTTATCTTTAAAAACAGGCTTTGCAATAGAGAAAACTTGTTCTAAAGACATAGTCACTTGACTCTTAAGCAAAATGTCATCTAAAATTTCCATAGGATCTATTTTTCTCTCAATTTCTGAAATCAAGATGGCTTTAGGTTTTCTTTTTGGTTTCTTTTGTTTTTGCTCAGGATCTTGTTTTTGTTCATGTTCTCGTGTTTGGTCTTCAGTTTGTTTTGATTGTTCTGGTTTATCTAAAGGCTTTGGTTCTGTTTTTCTTTGCTTTGTCTTCTTCCCTTTTTGTTTCTCCTCTTGTTTTTGTTCATTGGGTTCTGATGCTTGTTTTTTATCTTTAGATTGTGATGTTTCTCCTTGCTCTATGATTGTTTCTATTCCCTCTGAGGTTTGTTTTCGAGTCACTCTTCTTTCACTAGGCTCAGCTTCATCTCTTTTTCGTTTTTCTTCTACATTGGATATGTGAGAAATAAGAGATTGATCTTCTATCGGTGACTCCCAAGCCGTTATTCTCCTAATCTCATCCCGTGCTCTTACTAAAGCCTCTATGGGAAAATCACCTTCCTTTGTGGGTTTACTTGATTCTACTTGTTGTTCATCAAGAGCTTCTAGTTTCACTCCTCTAGTTCCTACGTCCATTATGGTTATATTTTCATAATGTTTTTTCATTCCTCCCTTACCATAATTTCCTTGCAAAGGTAGCCTAGATCGATAGTCACAGATTTTCTTGTCTATGTCTATTACTAGTCGTTGCTCCTTAGCATCCTTCAATAGTTCGCAATCTCTCAAAAAGTGCTCTAACAAATCACACCAAGGACACCTACGAGGGCCACGCACAAAACCATTTTGATTTTGAGGATTTTGATTAACTTGTGGTGGGAAATTTTGAAATTGAGGATTTTGTTGATAAGGTATTGCTTGAACAGGATAATTAGGATTTTGAAAATGCAATTGATGTATTTGAGGAGCTTGGGGAGCAACATGTGGTACTTGAGGTGCAAGAGGAGCTTCCATATTATACGGTTGATGATTTTGAAAATTTTGATTTTGAGGATTTTGAAAAGCTATTTGAGAAGCTTGAGGATACAGGTTTTGATACATTTGAGGATTTTGCACATGAGGATGAGGATTTTGCATTGAAGGATTATGCATGGGAGGATTATGCATTGGAGGAACTTGATATGCTTGAGTAGGAGCTACTTGTGGATTTTGATTGGTAGCTATAACATGTTGATTAGGCTCTTGAAAAGTCATTGGGTTCATTTGATTTTGGAAAGTTTTGGTGTAATTAGATTGTAAAGCATCTATAGTCTTGGCCAAATTGGATTGTGTAGCAATAAGACTTTCCATTTGCTTAGTGAGAATATCCACTTGAGATTGTTCAACTACACTTTTATTTGGCTCTACTTTAAAACCTTGAGTAGGCTCCATCATTTGAGGAATAGGAGTAGAGTCAAAAAGCATAGCATGGGATTGTTCTCTAAATTGCTCCTTAATTTGTGGAAGGCTAGCTTGAGGAAGACTAGTTTGCTCATAAAGCATAGATTGTCTTTGATGTCTATGGGCTACAGCCTCTACTACTTTACGCACTTTTTGCCAATTGTCAGTAAGACCATAGCGCTTATCTGGTTCTTCTAATCGCCGTTCGACTTCCCTACGAGTTTCAGGATGAAGAAGCTTAAGAAAATTGATCACAAGATCAGGTTCCAAAGGTATCTTATCCTCATCAGGAAGTTGTTCATAGCGTCTAATATACTCATTTTGTAAGTGAGTAATAGAGCTACTAGGCTTTGGAGAATTGACCCATCGTAAGAATCCATCTCGATTATGTTGGCTATAATCTTCAAGATAGAATTCTTTGAGCATCTCCTTTCTAAAATCACTCCAAGGAAGACTATCATATTGAGTGACACGGTTTATGATAGAGCTATCAACAATTCGTTCAAAGAATGATATCAAAAGATCTTCAGGAAGACCAAAAATCATAGCTTGCTCTTCAAACAAATCTAAGTAGCTTGTGATGTTGATGCCATTGAATTTTCCCTTCTCTCTCAACATAGAAGAGACTATTCTTTGGCCTTGTTTCTCAACAATAAGGGATTTGAATCCTTCCTCCATCTTATGTGAATAAGCAAGTGATGCACGATGTTCTAGATCTCTCACAAATGTGTTTACTTCGCGACAAAGATGTGCACGATACTGTGAGAAATCCAGTGCAACACTCAAGAATGATGATGATGCTATGATGAGGATGAAAAATATGAAACAAAGGATATGGATCACAACCTCCCAACAAGATCAGAAGCAAATGCCACGAAGCGTTTCACGTCGGGTTCAAATGTGGAGGTGATCGCAATCCGGGTGGATCGGGTCCGGTCGTGGCACACACAGGGTGTATGAAGCTAATGAATGTTGGAAGGTTTAAAGATGTGAAGGTGAAATTAATGTTGAGTATGGAGAAGAGAGAGATGTTGAAATAATTATGGGAATGGGAATGTAGGTGTGCAAGTTAGATTGATGACATGAATGATAAGAATGAAAGAGAACCATACACACGAATCAAATTTGGAAGGAAGAATGGTCCATTGGAGGAGCTTCTTAAACACTTCCTAATTCTAATCCATATGTATAGCCTTCTTTGGATGATATGTATGCATGATGAGAATAGATGGAATCCTTACACATAAATCAGTTTCGAAAGGAAGAATGGTCCAATATTGCAGCTTCTTATACACTTTCAGAAACTAATAAATATGTATGAATTTGTATGGATTATATGCATGCAAGTGAATTATGATGATGGATTTTACTCACAAGCTCAAAGAAACATCCTCACTGGCTCAACGCAATACTGCGGAGCCTTCTCACACATAGAAGAAATAGAAGACATGTAAAAATACTTAAGGGACTGAGAGAGGTGACAAGAGACAAGTGACAAGTGACATGAATTAAAAGAATTTGAATTAAGTTACATGTAAAAGATCGTCGTGGTACATCATGCTAAGCAGTCTACTGATCAAAGGTGGTTCCGACCCTCAAACCATGACAGTTCAACCGAATGTCACACGTAAGAAGGTGAGTTCCACTCCAGTGACCCTATGTCTGTCTAGGCTCGTAACGTCTAACTAAAGAAGTCTAAGACTCATTAAAATCAGCTCTAACTCACTCACACGCTCCACCAAGGGTGAGTCAAGATAGAGATGCTGGTTTCAAGAGCCTATCCTAAATTGGAGTTCTAACTTAAATTTGAAACTAGGTTCTATAATCATACGAGCTCACCTTGGATCCTCACTCGCTCAACCGAGGGTGATCGTCTCAAGGAAACCGTAAGCTAGCATGAGCCCTATGGATGCCTAACAATGATGCTCTAGGAGTTTGGAGGGGGGTTTATATAGTTTTTTGAATGAATTTGGGCCCTTGGATCTAGAGAAATCAACTCTCAACTCTAGGATCACTACTTTTGATTACAACCATTTGATTAATCAAATCAATGGCTTGGAATTTTTCTTTCTATCAAATCTAGTGTAAAGGAGTGAAATTTAGGCGCCCTCATTCTCCACCATTGGATCTGGGGATGGTCTGGACCATCGGATCAGTGCTGACATCAATTCGGATAAGATAAGCCACTATTTTTGGAGAAATGCTGCATTATTGATCTTTGATTGTAAAAAAGGTCTTCTTTTATGGAAAAAATTCGTGGATCCTCCTTCCTTTATGCTTTAGTGCATCTCCACCCTTGAATATGAGCTCATCTTGACCGTACAACATGGTTCAATCATATTTTGACATGTGGTAGACATTCAAGCCTTCAATTTTCTTATTCTAGAAAACTGCGGTGACTTTGAAAACTGGACTTTGTGCTCTTTGACCCTCCAAAAAGTCTTTGATGAAGATGAAACATTGTAGGACTATGTTTCCAAAGATCTCCTTCAGGAATATGCAGAAATAACTCCCATCTGAATCTCCCTTGTACAAGTTTGACTACATTTGGAAGCTTGCAAGGTGGCATTAAGGTCTCTAGGAAGCTCTGATGGCCTTGAAAATTTGTACAAATATGTAGCCACATATGATCTTTATACATGCCAAACCATATGGCTAACATAAATTTCTATACAAGAATTTGTAGGGTCAAACTAGAAAAACTACATTTTTACAAAATGAACATAGCATATCAATGTGCTAAAAAATCCATTTTCTGCTGAAATTTGGGCTATAGAGTGCCTTTGACAATCTTTACAAGTATATGGATTTTCATCTAATTTGGTGACAATGAAATTTTTGCCCTAATTTCCCAACTTTGACCAACTTTGACCGCTACCATGGACTTTCTTGATTTCTTTGAAACTTTGTATGTGACCTTCCTTTGACATCCTTGATGCATCCTGGACTTCTCGGGGAATTCCGGCTACCTTCACCAAATATGTTTTTTGTAGGCCTTCACAAGTGAGAGAGGAGAGAAAATCTCGACGACAGTGGCAACCTGCTCTGATACCAATTGTTGGAGTTAGACATCTGCGGAAGCACATGAACAACACAAGGAAGAAGAAGAAGCTTGGAGCACAACACACTATACTGAATGTATTACCACTAGAATGTACAAAGATATGTAGTCCATTAGGGCAATAGGCATATATACAAGCCGGGGGAAAAAAACCTCCTAAAGAGGGAAAAAAGTGCCCCGACGGTCCAAGAGTGTTCACACACATCACTACCTAAATATATCAGTCCAAAGGGTTGACCTGGATTTTTGAGTTGGACCACTGATCACCTCAGGCCATCGTCATAGATGCGAGCACCTAATCAGTTGGTCCGAATATATTCCAACTATGTCTTATATGGACCTTTTGGTGTTTGTAGATAGGCAGTGGTTGAGCCACCTGCAGGTTTCCCCATGCTAAAAGGCATTTTTGAATCACTTGTGTCTGAACTTAGTACGTAAGGATAACCACTTAGTTGTTGTGCCCAAGAATTAACTGTATGATTGACACTTGCCTCATAAGATTTGATGCTTTGTCTCTCCTTGCCGAGGTGTCTACCAGATATGAGGTTCATAAGCCTCGGTTAAGAGTTCAAAATTTCCCCTTGCTATTGCTCAAAATCCTTTGGAGTCCCCTTGGTTTCCAACGAGCTATAGAGCTCAAAAAACGGACTTTTTATGAAAAAGTTATGTCAAATCAAGCTCCTAGGGGTCAAAACAGGCAAACAAGGCCTCTAAGAGAATCATGATTATTTGCAAATTAGGCAGCCAGAAAGTCATGTTTTTTATCAGAGAATCGCGAATTTCTCAACTCTCTAAGTCCATGAAATCGTGAGTTTCTCACAATCACCAAGTCCAGGAAATTGTGAATTTCAAGCAAAGAATCGTGAATTTCTCAATTCCAGGGAATCACAAATTTTTAGTAGAAAATTGTGACTTTCTTGCAGAGAATCGCGAATTTCTCAAAAATGCCCAAGTCTAAAGAATCACGATTTTCTCAAAAATGTATGTCCAAAGAATCGCGAATCTCTAGCAGAGAATCATGAATTTCTTCTAGAGAATGGTGATTTTCTCAAATCCAGAGAATCGCAAATTTCTTCCAAAAAATCATGATTTTATCAAATTTCCTCAAGTCGAGAGAGTCGTGAATTTCTAGTAAAGAATCGCGAATTTCTAGCAAAGAATCGCGAATTTCTTCTAGAGAATCGAGACTTTCTCAATATGCAGAGACTTGCAAATTTCTTCTAGAGAATCACAACGTTCTCAATATGCACAAGTCCAAAGAATTGCACTTTTCTCCAAATACTAATGATTTTTGTGCCTAAAGTGTGCCATTTTCATAGTAGAATACAAATATCGAGTCAAATTTCCAAAACAGTACCTGTATCACACAGACGAGACAATCATGATTCTATAAGAATTGATAATTTCTAATTCCAGTTTTGATCTTCTGCACTTTCTTGCTCAATATACTAAAATTCACCTCTCTTCATACATCTCACTCAGAAATACACAAGAAAAGTTCACAAATTCCATGGATCACACAATGAGAAGACTCAACAAATCAAGAATAAGATCATGGAAGTAGAAACACGATTTTCTGTAGGAAAGCTCTTCACATTACTTCGATAGCATGGAAATAATACAACCAACCTCCTCAAAATAGAAGAAATGATCTTTTATACTTTTTCAAGTGTCCCTTTCCACACTTGAAATTTGATCCTCTTTGCATTCTAATCTAAAAATATGCTATCAAAGATCTTCCAGAAATTATAAGAAAAATACATATAATCCTACTTTACATGAGGAAGAATCTTCCCAAATTTTACATAATTTGGATAAATATATCTACAAAAATTGTCAAATTACAAATAATTTCCCTCAAAATATGCTTCCTCTAACATTCTTCCCCTCCTAGACTTTTTGGCTCCTGCCAAAAAATATTCTGACAAAAGAGTAATGAGAGCTTCATTTATTTCTTCTTCCTTTGATAAACCTGAGATAACAAATCATGGCTCTTTCTCTCTATAACATTCAAATTATTCACCATTTCAAACAAAGCTTTTCTCCATTGGATTGCTGCCTCTGGTCTGCCTATTACATCTTTCTTCAAATATTCTGTATAAGCAGCTTCATATGCAATAAGTCTTGATTTAGTGACTACTGATAGATTTCCAAAAATTTCAGATTCCCTTTCAAAAAATCCATAGTCGAAAGCATCTTCAAAGATTTGAAGGTAATGACTTCCCAAAAATACAATTCTGTTGTAGTATGCCATTAAACAAATTCTGTCTGGAGTTTCGCTTAGATAAAAAAGTAGAGCATCTATAGATGAATTGAATCCAATATAACTAAGAGTCCGTACTTCTGTATCTGTGAATGTCTCTATGCATGCCACCATAAGTTGCATTATTCTCACTAGTAGAATACAAGCCAGATCATTTACATCTTTGTATGTGGATATGACAGATTCTGCTGTATCAATCATGTACTTCTTGGTTGGCCAAGATCCTGCTATCTTTGGAAAATTCAACCATTTTGCTGGAAGTTGCCTTGCATTTCTCTGACCACTCTCTTCTTCTGGCTACTCGACAATAGGCTGGATTTATCTTTAATTGCAAAGGTGCCTCTTTCCAATTTTTTTTGCATTCCTTGTTAGCATCCAACCATCTATTCCTCCATTTAGGGTTAGCTTTTTCAAATAACTCCTTAGTGACATTGATATCTTTTTCATACTCCAAATATTTATTTGGTGGTAGTCCCACTCTTGCAATTTGATAATTCCTGACACTTTCCAAAATCATACAGAATGGTATTCCTAAACCATCAGCTGCCCAATGATGTTGATCTGGATTTACTCCCTTATTTAGAGCAAAATTTACAATATGCTCTTCATACTCATCAGGCATTTTCCTTATGAACTCCATTCTTGATTCCCTGTTTGTTAGAAGCATTTCAACAAATTCATCTGAATATTCTTCAACAATTTTGCCTTCTTGTTCACTAACATTTTGAAATTTGTGATCTTCTCCTCCTTCCTGTTCCTCTGCTTGTGTGGTTACTACTTGCTCTTCAACTTTCCCTTGACATTCCAAATCTTTCTGTATCTTTTGAACTACCATCATTAATTCCTAATTTTGAGATACTAGCAATTCTTTTTCTGATCTCCATTCACTCCTTTCTTTTTCTATATCCAAATGTAATTTATTATATCCTCTCATTGCATTAGCAACGTGCACACTAGCTTGTTTTTCCATTTCCTTGACTTCCTTCAATTCTTCCTGTAACCCCTGAATTTCCTTATTCAACTTTTCTCTCTCTTTCCGAGTTAATTGTACAGTCTGACTTTCTCCTTTTAGTTGACCTTCTTCCATCAATAATTTGTGTATGTCCTCATTAGCTTTAACCATTGTCTAATATGAGCTCTGGAGTGTTCTAAATCTTCCTTCCAATTCTTCAATTCCATTTCCATTTTGTTGCTATGCTCCAACTGCTTAGTACATTTGCTCTCAAGAAATTGAATTTTGTTCTGGCTTTGAACCTCCTGTTCTTCTAGTGAAATTAGTCTTTTGATCATACTTTCATTCTTTTCCTGTACAACTCTTATCTGGTCCTCTAGCTGCTCCTTTTCTTTTTTCTGCTCAATAATAATTGTGCTACCTTTTACAAATTCTGATTCAGCAACCATCCCTGATATGATCATATTTTTGCTAGAAGGTCTGAATTGCTCTATGTCGCTCATGATGATTTTACAGGCAGATCTGATGTCCTTAGGTATCCTTTCAAGACCAGTTTCCAACTCTATTTGCTTTACTTCTATTTGCTTTTCCTCCTTAAATTCAGCTTTTTCTACATCCTCTTCCTCATAATCTGTTACCTGATTCTCTTCCTTCTCATAGTCTATTTCTTCTTCAATTATTTCTGCCTTTTTTACATCAATTTCCTTTTGTTTCTCTTGAATAACTTGTAATTCCTCTTCCTTGACTTTGTTTTCCTGTATTAAGGTTGAGTCATTCTCCACTGGATTCCTTATTTGATCATTCAGTTGCTACTCTTTTACTTCCATCTCCTGTTCATCTATGTCCATAAAATCTGTTTCTTCTTCCGTTTCCTGATTACCTGTATGTGTGGAATCTTCATTATGACCTAGATCAAAGAGTACTTCCTCTATTCTCTGATTTACTTTTGTTTCTGTATTCCCCTCTTTGTACTCCTTGAAGTCTGACTTCTCTAGCGTTTCAACCTTTTCTTCAACTTTGCCTTTATCCCCTTGACTATGCAATTGGCTATATAACTTTGCTTTTCTTTCCAATTCTTGCTTTTCCTCATATGGTTGATAATAAGGTTGTTGTGAGGGTTTTGTCCATATAGCTTTGAATCCTTTGTCCACCAGTCCACTACTGAGTTCTTTTCTTGCTTCAAGCACTTCTTCCAACATTGCTCCTTTTCCTTTCATACTCCTTTTTTCTTCCCCAAGACTAATTTGTTATGTTGGCTCTTCACAGATTTGTACCCCTTTTGACTTTTGGTTCAATTCTTTGGTGTTTCATTTTTTCTTAAAGCTTGTACTATTTTGACTGGTGTGCTAGGTACTAAGAGGTTTAAACTCTTTAAAAGGAAATTCTCAATATCACTCTCTGAATCTGATGAGAATTTTGAAGAAGCAGCTACTCCTTTTTTGTCCCCACTATGTTCTTCTATTCCAATTGATTTTTTCTGATTCTTCTCTTCTGATGATATTTTTACTAACTCTTCAACCTGTTCATGTTCAATTACCTTACTCTTATCCTTCTTGGTTAGCTTCTTTTTCTGAGTAGGCTTTTTCTAGACTTTCTTTTTCACCACCACTGTAGTTCTAGTCTATAGAGGTCCTTGTAATTCCTTGAAATAGGCCAATAACTCCACTTCTTTCTTGACAAATACTTCTTCAGTTTCTTCAGACATCATCTGATCATGTAGTTCTTCATAATGTTCCATCTCCTATTGTATCCAATCGGTTGCTTTACATGAATAATTTTCCAACATTTTTTGATATTGAGCTTCATAGATTGCCCTCTTATCATTACCTTGAGTCAAATAGGAATAAAGTTGTTCCTTTCTTGTTTGAGGTGGATGGGGTTCCTTTGAGGCTTGGAGTTCCTTCTAGGCTGCTTCATGCTCTTCTTTTGTCGCTTCTTCCTGTTCCAGTACTACATTCCTGGGACCAAGTCTTCTCTTCTTAACTGGGATTATTTCTTCTGAAGTAACTTTCCTTTTCCTCCCTAATCCTCTCATGCTTGTTTGGACTTGTGTTTCTCTAATTGACATTAATTTTGAAGGACTTTTAATCCCTACCATCAAACTCCTAAAATACTGAGCCTCTGAGCCAATTTCAACTGATCCTCCATATCTAAAATACGGTATATGATTTTTGTCAAAAATTGTGTGCCATTCATAAAATTCCTTTGCTGCCAATGTTTTGTTGCTTCCTTTAATTGATCATGAATGTAGGGAGTTACATCCATTATTCCAAATGGTTTAGTCCTGTCTTTATTGTTGAACATAATCAATGTAACTGGTTTATGCGGCATTGTATATCTTGGAAATTTTGGAAAACATAAGTACTGAAGAAACATCCTGGTGGCAAATTCTTCATTCTCTTTTCTTTTGAAGTTCACGAACTTTGAATATCCAGCATATGTTACTGCATTCTTCTTGACAAAGCTGCCATCCAATTTGGTTCCCATGGGATAAAATTGAAGAGCTGTCCTGATGTGTTCTGCTTTAATGGTTATGTGTACTTCTTTGTTCTCCTTATCCTTAACTGAACACCTGAAGTATGCATCATTTCCTTTGCCCAATTCCAACAGACTAGACATGACTTGTGATACTCTCTCAAAGTCTATAAAAAACAGAGGTTCATCCAATAGTCTATGTAGATATCTAATGCTTAAAAGAAATAATGAATGGAATTAAGAGAATCAAGCATATATAAAAAGAGAAGGAAAAAATATCAAAGAAAAAATAATTAAATAATAACTCCATAGTTCTTACCATATTGTAACCTATATCTTACTGGTGCTTTATAAATTATATAAGAAAAAATATTTGTCATATATATCTAAAAGAATAATTGATACTTTTTTTTAATAATAATAATTTTTTCCCCTTTTCTCTCTTTTTTTTTTAATAATAATTTTTCTTCTTTTTCTCTCTTCCCCTCCTATTCTTTTTCCTAGAAAAAGAATGAGGTAAAGTACATGGAAATAATTTCAAGAATGTCATAAATCCATCTTGATGAAATTATGATTTCTTAAGTAAGAATCCCAAGTGTATATTTGATGGCAGTATTTCCCTTTCCTTCGTTTGTGGCTCTTCATGCTTTTGAAGTGTTTTAGTATTTTTGTCCTTTTTTTACCCAGAAATACTTGATTCCTGATGATTTGGCCTTTGGAGTAGAGCAATCTTCTTTTGATGAATAGTACTTGGATGTCTTTCGTTTCCACATCCATTTTGTCTTGATGTCTAGATGTTTCTGATTATTTCTTACTTTCCACCTTTCAACCATTTTTTCAGCAAATTTGGTTTTTTCAATGTCCTTCTGTTTTTCTTTGAATTGGCTTTGGTCATGGAGAAGTTGTTTCTGTGATTCCTTTGTATCTTCTATTGGAAAGGTAAATCTTTCCAAATCCAAGTCATAGATTTCTTGTTGAATTCCTTGTTCTTCACTACTCAACAAAAACATTAAAAAACGTTTGTCATTTACTGTCAATTTAAGCTTCATACTTTCAAAATCCAAAATTACTTTACCTTGCCTCAAGCATGGTTGTCCTAAAATCATTTTCTCAGTCATCATATGATCAGGCCATTCTTCACAGTCTATTTTCATATTTTCTTCATTGAACTTCAATAGATGGTGAAGACAAAATTTGTATTATCTGACCATCTAGTGTTTTGATAAATGTTTTGCTCTTATTCCTCTTGAATTTTAATTTATCCAATAATCCGGAACTTATCAAATCGACTTGAGCACCTGAACCTAACAACACCTTGATTTATTCATTATGAAAATTCATTGTTATAACAGGCAAATGTCCCTCACCAACCCCTGAAGGTTTCACATAAGAAAACTTCTCTAATCTCTTTAGATTTCCTAATTCTTTCCTTTGCTTCTTGTTGAGCTTCATATCTGATTTTTCCCTCTTCTTTTTTTTTTGCTTTGAGCTTGATGTATTCTTCTCCATTCAAGAGTAGTTAATGGAAGATCACACCTTTTTATTCTACATCCACTTATGAAATTAGGCATGATTTCTCAATATTTGCTAATTGGACAGCTCCACTTTTGCTGATTTGGTTGATAATATAAGGCCCATGTCCTTTCTTCTGAAATTTTTCAGATGTTCTTTCAAAGTATATGACATAACTAGATCTCCCACTTGCAGATCCCTTTCTTTAATATGAACATCATGATATGCTTTTTGCCTTCTTTTATCTGCATATATGCTCATAATTGCTTGAAGTCTTGAAGCTCCAAGTTTTTCCAATTCCACCACTCTTTCAGATAATTCGTGTCCAGTCCACTTGAATTGATTCCCCACCTTTAATGTTGGTATGAGAAATTCTAATGGCAAGACTGCATTTTGTTCGTAGACCAAATTAAATGGGGTTGTTCCAATAGCAGTTTTGTATGCCACTCTATATGCCCATAAGACATGATTAAGTTGTAAATCCCAATCATTCCTGTTTGTATTTACCAATTTTGACAAAACAGTGCAAAGCACCTTATTAGTACTTTTTGCTAATCCATTTACTTGTGGATGATAAGGGGCTGACTTTCTATGATTAATCATGAAATACTCAGTTATATTTTCGATTACTTGGTTTAAAAATGAGTCCCCCTATCACTTACCAATTCAATTGGTAATCCAAATTTGATGATAATATTTTCATAAAGAAATCGTGCAGTGGTTTGAGCATCATTTCTTTTTGTAGCCTTAGCCTCTACCCATTTGGTCAGGTAATCTATCGCTACAAGTATATATTCAGCATGAGACTGTCTTGCAGGAGCATGTATAGTCCAATGAAATCCAATCCCCACTTGCTAAATGCTCTTGCTGAAATAAGTGGCACTAATGGCATATCATCTCTTTTACTTGGTTGATTTACTCTTTGACAAATGTCACATCTTTTCACATATGTTCTTGCATCAGGAAAGAGAGTTGGCCACCAAAAACCAGAATATAGAATGAGTTTAGCAGTTCTTTCACCTGAAAAATGTCCTCCTGCTACTCCAGAATGTGCCATCTCTAACATTGCCATATACTTATCTTCAAGAACACATATTCTTAGATATCCATCCATTCCTTTCTTGTACAATTGGTCTCCTATCAATTGATACTCCTCAGAGATTGTCTGTAAATTTATAGAGTCTGCACTAACTTTTACTGGCTCTAATGGTTTATTACTTCTTAACTCCTCAACTATGTTTGCACTCCTGTATTTTTCTGGAACCAATACAAAGTTGTAATTTCTGAATTTTGCAAAGATTGACATTTAAAACAATTAGAAATATATTTCTCCACATCTTGAATCTTTCTAGGCCAATGTACACCCATTCTATTGAGATTGTTTAAAGTGACTACCATGGAAGCATGAGTACATGGATTCCAATAATGAGCTTTTCTTAGATATTCCAGCTGCTCATCTTCGGGAGTACAATATTCCAGTATACCAATATGATCTAGATGATACAAGTGCCCATCTAGTAATACAAAGTTCATACTTTGTAATACCAAATGTGTGTTGTTTTCATGTGTTCGAGATCCATGTCTCGAAATTAATAAACCTTCTATGCCACTCACAAAATCACAACATCTAGAATAGAGGGTACCTTGTGAATGATTGTCATTGCCACTATGGGAGATGATATTTGGTACGAGGAATCTCAAAAGTCCTCATCTCTATCACTCCATCCCTGTCTAAGGCTTATAAAAATGGAAAATTTATATCTTTTTCTACTTGGGATGGCCTTTAAATGGACGCTCTACTAAGCATCCATACAAAGAACCTTCTTTCATTGCCCTCTCTTTTTTTGGAGGGGTGAGAACAGAATTATTGTAAGCCTTTTCAACTAGATTGAACACTTTATTTTTTTCCATGGAAACTATCTTGATTATCTAGCTTAGCCTCTTTCTGAGGCTGTATAATAGTCAAAACAAGTGTGCTCAAGGACCTATTTAACCCTCTATTGGTGTCAAAATTCCCAGGCACCTTCTCAACTATTTCTTACCTATCACTTTATTACATTCTTCTTGTTTAGTTGATCATTATCCTCAATGGTTTGCTCATGTATCCTTCTATCCTCGGTGATTACTTCTTGGACTCCATTGGTACCCTTGAATTGATGTAGTCAACCTCGCATAGTTTCTTGAACCTTGTTTGCAACCTTGATGTCTTGAATCTTGTTCTCGACCTTAGTACCTTGAACCTTGTTCTCACTCATGTTTGATATCTTTAACACTCAATCAAATGTCACTCAAGGTTTCCCAAGGACTTCACAATTCCAAGCGTTCTCATAAGATTTTGAATGTTTGTTTCAAGAGTTTTTCAATGGTATCTTACATGCCTCAATCTAACCTATAGATTGAGTGATACACGCCAATATCTCTTGGATAGAAGTTAGAACTTGCTTAGAGAAGTTACTCCATCTACAAGAAGGAGTTCTATGCCATTGTCCATGCTTTAAAAAGTGGTGTCATTATTTGTATGGTTTCAAGTTGATGATAGTGTTTGATCAAGAAAGTATTTTCACTACAAGGAATACGGGCGTGTAGCGACGGTTAACGCGACAGAATTTCGTCGCTATAAAAATTGCAACTTGCGTCGGAATTACCGTCGAGCGCGGACCGTCGATTATACGATGCAAAAAACGACGGTTTTTGCGACGCTTCCGCCTAACGTCGCTTAAACGACGCTTGTCAGCGACGCGCTTTTGCGTCGCATAAGGCGATGCACTTTTGCGTCGCATAAGCGACGGTCTTTACAGTCGTATAAGCGACGGTGCAAACCGCCGTATACGCGACGCTAAGCAAATGTCGCTTATACGACGACGCGTTGCATCGCTTATACGACGATCTGTTGACGGAAAAAAATTAAAACGTTGGAGGCTCTGCAATCGGCATTTTCACGCATCCGATCAAAGAGCTCTCCAACGTTCGCAATTGTGCTGCGCTTACGAGCTGAAGCGGTCTTTACCGTCGTATAAGCGACGGTGCAAACCGCCATATACGTGACGCTAAGCAAATGTCGCTTATACGACGACGCGTTGCATCGCTTATACGACGATTTGTTGACGGACAAAAATTAAAACGTTGGAGGCTCTGCAATCGGCATTTTCACGCATCCGATCGAAGAGCTCTCCAACGTTCGCAATTGCGCTGCGCTTACGAGTTGAAGCAAGTATATGCAGAATTGTTGTTTTGCTTAAGCTCTCTGTTATTGTCTCCCTCTGTCTTTGTTTCTCTCTTTCTACATCTTTCTCTCTTTGAATTTTCTCTCTCTCTCTCTAGATCTCTCTCTCTAGATCTCTCTCTCTCTAGATCTCACTCTCTCTCTCTCTCTAGATCTCTCTCTCTCTCTAGATCTCTCTCTCTCTCTAGATCTCTCTCTAGATCTCTCTCTCTCTCTAGATCTCTCTCTCTCTCTCTCTCTCTCTCTCTCTCTCTCTCTCTCTCTTCTCTCTCTTTATTGCAGGTTATTCAAGAAGCTAACCAAGCAAAAACTATGGATCACAATTGTAAGTACAATTTCTATTATTTGTAGATCATTTGAATTGTGTTATTTTCATTACATACCATACTCACACTTATTGATATGCACTCATACACTTATACATGATGAAGAAGCACACACACATGCATATACCTACATATACACATATACATGCACATACACACACATACACATAGAGTTATACATATACACACACATACACAAGAACATGCACATATTGATACATACTATACACTTATACATGCACATGCATATACATACATATACGCACACATACACATGCACATATACACATATACATGCACATACACACACATACACATAGAGTTATACATATACATGCATATACATATACACACATACACATGCACATGCACATACTCATACACACATATACACTTATACATGCACATGCACATACATACATATACACACACATACACATGCACATACATACATATACACACACATACATATACACTTAGGTACACACATATGAATGAATTATATAATTAAAGTATTAAAACACATGCTTAATATAAACAATAATAATAATCAATAGAACAAAACTCTTCATTACTTAATACCATACACACAATTCAAAACATGACTGAAATGAAAAATATATAGATAAATATATATATATATATATCAATGTAAATACATATAATCCAATGTCATAATCAACTAAAATCCTAATCATCATCATCATGATCATCATCATCATCAGCAATATCATGATCATCCTGATCTTCCTCATCCTCATCCTCATGATCACCCTGTGACGATCGAGATCGTCCCTCCTGTGTCTGTCTCTCCACCTCATCCATATTTGTCTCCCCATAATACTCCTGTATTACATATGACAAACATAAATCAATAAAATAATTAAAACATTCATAACAACAAAATAATTATATAAAATTTAAAAATACTCACAAAGGCATCAGGATGATCTTGTATATACTCGCTCAAACGTCGATATCCAAAATGTGTAGCATACTCGATCTCATGTTTCGTAGGATATCGGCCATAATCCTTTCGCTGCAATGAAACAAATAAAAAACATTAGTTGCTTGCATTTTAACTAAAATAAAAAATATACTCACAATAACACATATACTTACAAACGTAGCTACAAAACCATTATGGCCCATTTGGCCTAAGTGCGATGTGTGGCCCGACTCCACTCTCTTCTTTGCAGCAGCCTGTTTATTCAAGGAAAAAAATACATAAATTAAATTAAAAAATTACTAAAATATCTAAAAATTATAAATATAAACTATTAATTTGTGTACCTTCTGCTGAGGAAATGACTCCTGAAGACGTAGCTGTCTATGAAAAAACTGCCACGACTCAGGTGGTATGTTAGCTCGCCTCTTATTTTTTTCGACCATACAATATCTCCTGTTAATTTAATCTCAAACAGAAAAAAAAGTCAGAATACATACACATATATACACACATATACACATACACATACACATACACATACCCACATACACATATACATGCAAACATATACGCATGCATATATGTATATATATACACATATACATACATATAACATAAACACACATATACATATCCACATATATACGTACACACACATGCATGCATATACACTCATTCATACAAAATACATGCATTTATCCCACAATAATATGTGTTGTGTATATGTGAATATGTGTGTATGTATAAATGTGTATATGTGAATATGTGTGTATGTGTAAATATGTATATGTGAATTTTTTATTTATGTAGATAATCAAATTATTAATATCAAATACCATTATTTGTAGATTCTGATCAATCAGATGGAACTCCACCACCGTCTCCTCATCGTGCCACGACTTTATACTGTAAGTATATGAAATATTTAATTTTAACTATATTTGATGGATACATAACTTATATATTTTTTTTTATGTTTCTTATGATGTGCAGATTCTGATCAATCAGAGGGTACTCCACCACCTCCTACCCATGCAACGACTTCACATGTGTCCTCCGATAGGAATTATGATGAATTTTACTATCAAGAGCATATTATATGTTGGTGTAACTCTTGTTATGGCACATATCAAAGACCACGATTGGAATGTATTCAACATGAGGCAGAGTATGGTACTTTTGAGCATGCACCATCACCTAGTCAACGTGATAATGCTTGGGTATGTATTTTCTATATATATTAATTTCATTTTTTTATTTAAAAACCATGTATAAAATCAAATTATTATTGATATACAGGAATACTTGCTCGATGATGATGATGATGATGATTTTTCTCATAATGTTAATATACCCCGTACACGTCATGGACTTGCTGTTCATCAATTACAAGCAGAGGTTTCTAGAAATCCTCTACCTCCTGGTTTAGAGAATGAAACGGCTAGAGATTATCCATTGCCAGCTCGTGATCGTAGTACAAACATATGATAGAAGAAGATATGGAGGATGGAATAGAGGACCACTTCCTTTAGATGGAGAGGTTTTCAACTTTTGGGGTAATCGCTATATGATTGCTCCATCCACTATTACTAATGCTGGTCGTGGTCTCTTTATTGTAGAGGATTTGTATGTGCCTCCGAACTCTGAAGTCACTCTTATGTCATTTTGTGGTCCTATATATGGATGGGGAGATTGGCATCGACTTTCACGTTATGTTCAAAGCATGAGTACTTATGGAATATGCTTGAACGCAACATCTCTTACTAGTAGAAGGATTTTACATGCAGAAAATGAAAGATTATATATTGATGGAAGACCTTACACACATGGAAATATAGCAGGTTTAATAAATAGTAGTCGAGGGTTACATAATAGTTCAAGGACTAATTGCACATTTGAGGAGCGTGAAAATAGTCATGAATCACCATACATGAGTAGAGATGTATCAAGATACATAGTTGTCAATGCTATTACTACATTACATGCTGGTGATGAACTATTAGTGAATTATGGATGGCGTAGACCTCCAAGAGCACCTTTTAGCTAGAGAGAATAAAAATTTTCTATCCATATTTAATAAGTTATATACTTAATTTTATATTTGAAGTTTAATTTTTATTCATTTATGGAATACTAATGAGTTTTATTTATATGTGTAGATTCCAACGTATGATGTTGATGATATTCGTCCACAACATTCACAATTACCAATAAGACCTCATTTATCAGAAGCTTCCATGAGGAGGCTACGCAAAACTAAGCCTGTGCAATATGCAAAGTTGAAAGATCTATATTCAAAAGATGATAAAGTACAAGATTTGTGTGACAATGATGAAGATGATGGCATGGCAGATTTTATTGAGGATTGGTATCAAAATGACAGTGAGAGCATGGATATTTCTAAAAATGAGAAATATCTTCGAGAGGAATGTCTAAAGCATGTATATGAAGGAAGTCATTTGACACGACTAAATGCGAGCTTACTTATTCTCAACCTTCAAAATCGTTTTGGATGGAGTAATGTACCTGTTTCGACACTATTAAGGTATAAATTTCAATTTTCTATCTATTTATATATATATATATGCATAAATATATATACATATATAAATACATGTAGGTTTTTATTCTTACTTTAGATAAGGTTATAAGAACAAGAACTTGAATTGAATGGAAACTTTTTGTCCGCGCATCTTTTAAAACTATTAATGCATCTTTCCAAATATTCGCAATGGTGACCTGGATGAGTCGCATGCACAGAGGTTACTCAAGAGACAGCAATCTGATTATAATGGAGTAGTCCACTTTGAATCCTAAAGTTCAGATGCTCATCATTGACATGCAAGAGGTTTACTGCATACCCGAGAAATCCTACTCTATCTTGAGTAACCTCTATGCATGCGATTCATCCAGGTCACCATTATATGAACATATAAGTGAATTGACAGGATATGATTGTTTTGCGTAAATATTTTGAAAGATGCATTAATAGTTTTAAAAGATGCGCAGACAAAAAGTATCTATTCAATTCAAGTTCTTGTTCTTACTTTATCTAAAGTAAGAATAAAAACCTGCATGTATATATGTATGTATATTTATTTACCTTTTTTAATATATCTTTTTTTGATAAACTTACAGGTTATTATCTGAAAAGTTTTTACCAAGTCAAAATATTCTTCCTACCTCACATGATGAAATGAAGAAGATAATCAACAATCTTGGTATAGATTATCAATGTATACATGCATGTCCTAACGATTGTATTTTATATAGAGGTGAATATGCAGACTCTTTGACATGTCCCAAATGTCAATCTCCTCGATATAAGGGTGAAGAAGGTAAAATCCCGAATAAGGTATTGAGACATTTTCCATTGGCTCCATGGATTAGACATATGTTTCAAAGCCCCGAATTATCAAAGCTTTTGACTTGGGGACATGATCACAAAAGTACTGATGGAATAATCAGAATTCCTCATGATAGTGTTGCTTTTCAGCATATTGATTCTACATGGCCTGAATTTGCACAAAATCCACAGAATCTAAAGTTAGGAGTTGCATTAGATGGGGTTAATCCATTCTCCATGAAATCCAGTAAATGGTCAACATGGCCAGTGGTAGTCATAAACTACAATCTTCCGCCATATCTTAGCATTAAAAAGGAACATTTAATGCTTTCACTTTTAATCCCAGGCAAAAGACAAGTTAAAGATATGAATGTATATCTTGCTCCTCTCATTGACGATCTTCAAGAGTTATGGAGAGGTATTAATGTCATTGATATATCAAAAAGCATCAATGAAAGAAATATTACGATTCGTGGTATTGTGGCTTGGACTATTCACGATTTTCCTGGGTATGGCGTTTGTTCAGGTATTGATGTAATTTTTTTATTCAATATGCATGTAAATAAATATGATTTAATCTAATTATATTTTTATCCTTTTCCATGATGCAGGAATATCTACTAAGGGTTATAAAGCTTGTCCATATTGTGGTGATTGGTTGAGATCAATCTATAGTAAGAATCTCAACAAAAATATTTATCTTCGACATCGACGATTCTTGCCTGATGATCATCCATTAAGATCTAAAAGAGAAGCGATACATTTTAATGGAAAGCTTGAAACAGGCCAGTATCCAAAACCTATGACGCCTATGGATTGGTATAAAAAATGGACAGATGGACCTCTGATAGATCCAGAAGCAGAAATCTTCAGTGATGATTCAGATAATGAGTATGTGAATAGAGGTAAAGGGAAATTGGCACTCGCAGAGAACATATCAATATGGTATTCTTTGGAGTATTGGAAAGAGTTAAAAGTATGTCATCTTCTTGATCCTATGCATATATTCAAAAATATTGGTTATTCACTATGGCAGCATCTTCTTGGACTAAAAGATACCACAACATCAAGGAATGATTTGAAAGATCAAAAATCCAAACCAAAGTTATGGCCAGTTTTTGATAGACATCGACAAGAAACGACTTATGCATCTGCTCCTTGGGTACTTACAACAAAAGAGATACAGACTATCAACAATAGAATTCAATTGATCAAGACTCCTACAGGATATGGAGCATCGTTTCAAAACATGTTTACTATGGATGATAAGAGCTTATCTGGATTAAAGACCCATGACTGGCATAACTTTTTGAAACATATTTTACCTTTGGTTATCGATGGATGTACAACGAAAGGAGTACGAGGTGTGATCTATCGTCTTGGATCACTTATAAGGTAATTATGATACTTTTATATTTAATATGTATGAATATTGGATATCTTTTATTTTATAATTAACTTCTTTACAATTGTTTTTATGATTTGTATAGGTGGATTACATCCAAAGAGATCGATAAAAATTCGATCCCACAAAAAAAACGTGAATGCAAAGAGCTACTATGTTTGATGGAAAAACTCGTGGATCCTCCTTCCTTTATGCTTTAGTGCATCTCCACCCTTGAATATGAGCTCATCTTGACCGTACAACATGGTTCAATCATATTTTGATATGTGTCAGTCCTTCAAGCCTTCAATTTTCTTATTCTAGAAAACTGCGATGACCTTGAAAACTGGATTTTGTGCTCTTTGACCCTTCAAATATCCTTTGATGAAGATAAAAGTTTGTAGGTCTATGTTTTGAAAGGCCTCCTTTAGGAATATGCAAAAAAAAACTCCCATCTGAATCTTCCTTGTACAAGTTTGACTACATTTGGAAGCTTGCAAGGTGGCATTAAGGTGTCTAGGAAGCTCTGATAGCCTTGAAACTTTGTACAAATATGTAGCCACATATGGTCTTTATACATGCCAAACCATATGCCTAACAAAAATTCCTATACAAAATTTTCTAGGGTCTAAGTGGAAAAATTACATTTTTTACAAAATGCTAGAAAATCCATTTTCATGTGAAATTTGGGCTATAGACTGCCTTTGATAGGCTTTACAAGTATATGAATTTTCATGTGATTTGGAGACATTGAAATTTTTGCCCTAATTTCCAAAGTTTGACCAGCTTTGACTGCTACACTAGATTTTCTCAATTTCTTCCAAAGTTTGCATGTGAACTCCCTTTGACATCCTTGATGCATCTTGGACTTCTCAAGAAATTCTGGCTACCTTCACCAAATGTGTTTCCTGTAGGCCTTCATGAGTGAGAGAGGAGAGAAAATCTCGACGACATTCGCCCCCACTAAACCTGCGATTCCTCCGGAAGCGCCACTCTAGTATCTGTGAAAAACAAAATGTTCCAGGCATCAAATTATTTTATAGGCAACATACATGGAGGGAAAAATTTATCATATGCATGAATGAGTAGGCAACGGGACATGAAGCAAAATTTGCATGAAAGAAAGAATTGAAACATGCAACATGAATATGCATGAACAAATAGGCAACATATATGCAAATGAACAAGCAACATTGACAACAAGAAAGAAAACAAACAAGCATAAATATGAAGTGTAAGTGGATGTATTGAGTCGTTTTAAGCATCAGTTCCTCTCATCTTGAAGAAAAATTCATCTTTAGCTTATTTTAGATCAACTCCTTTCCTACATAAATATGAATATGCTCTTTCTCTAATAACATGCAAGGAAATCTAACTAAACTCCACTAATGCATAAATCTGCCTATATAGCCCGTGATTTATTCTACTATGCCTCTTTATCCTCCTTTGGCTCGCTCTTTTTTCTTTGATGATGATGATGATTCGGCAACTTTATGGTTATGATCACTTTTTGGGGGTGGAAGAAAGTGTAAACTT
Source organism: Ceratopteris richardii (assembly GCA_020310875.1). Taxonomy (NCBI): domain Eukaryota; kingdom Viridiplantae; phylum Streptophyta; class Polypodiopsida; order Polypodiales; family Pteridaceae; genus Ceratopteris; species Ceratopteris richardii. Next base: position 42,275,454 of record CM035416.1, on the reverse strand, counting down.
CATGGTAATATGTAGCATCTTTTTTTTTAATGACGGGAAAAAATTAAACCCCGATACAAGGTACAACCATTTTTTATGACGGAGAACAGTCGTTTAAACTCCGATACAAGTGCTATGAGATGGACTAAGGATGTACAAGCATGCAATAGCAGGAGCTAGGATTTCAACAATTATGCTTTCGATACAGGATCCATATGCATGTTTATATATGAAAATCATGTCACCAAAATAAACCTCCAAATCTATATGCCCTATCTTTCCACAATCCTAGATTATAATCAATTTCTTAGTAGATAAGTTACTACTTAAGATACAATTTTACACAAGTAGAGAAATCATCATTTGCCTTTTTTTTTACTCAAGTAATGTGGATATGCAATGCAATGCAAAGACTGAAAACAAACATGCATGAAACAAGAATGGAAAAAAAGTAGAATGAACTTGAAAAAAAACAAAGCAACATGAGCTTGAAATGATATTTTTATATGTTTTTTTTGTATTTTCTTCCCCTTTTTTATTTTTATTATTTTTTTATTTTTATTTTTATAACATGGATACTCCTGTTTATGAATCAGCCTCATTGTTGTCATCTTCTTCAATGTCCTCATCCAAAATGTACTCATCATTATCACGTTTCTTGAATAGCTTTATCCTTTTACCTGCAATCAAAGTTTTTAGTGCAACACCATTTAATTCACAAAGAGCATACGTACCATTGTTGTTGACTTTTGATACAATGTATGGCCCAAAGCACCGTTGAGTGAGCTTTTTGCGTGCATCATATTGAGAGTCAAATGTACTATCATAAATGAGCACCCAATCTCCTACTTCAATTGGCTTAGGACGCAATGGATGAGTTTTATCAAAATAATGCTTGTTCTTCATTCTAGATTCTCTTAATTTTTCAACGGCATCATCAAGTCTTAATTTACCTTGTTCTAACCGTTCAATGCGCAAACTCAACAAATCATCAGTAGACATGTTTTCAGACCAAGGCAAATTTGACCATGCAGAAATATGAGATTGAATTGGAAACAATGGTTTTTGACAGTACATGAGTTCAGCAGGCATATACCCAGTAGTGCGTGTGCACATCATTCTATCTACCCAAAGTGCAAAAGATAAGAATCTAGGCCATTGTTTGATGTCACTGTTACATGCTTTAGATATGGCTTTCACAATAGGTGGATGCCCTCTCTCTATTTTACCATTGGCCTCTGGATTATATGTAGTAGTAAGAGACAAACGAATACCGTGATGTTCAAAGAACTCTTTAGCTTCTCTCGCATTTAACTCTCCACGATCAGCAACTACTTTCTCTATGTACCCAAAGTGACTTATGACATCTTCAAGCAAGAATTTGCAAACATTGGATGTGGTCTTAGATTGTAGTGCACATCCCTCTACATGATTAGTTAAGTCTTCTCTTGCAAGTACAATGTAATGCATTTTGGAGATCTTGAATAAAACGTAGTTTCCCATTCTTTTTAGCCACAATGAACCATCGATTTGAGTAAGGTGCAAAAGATGGATCTAAAATTCTCATGTTTATCTTCTCCTTAAGTAGTTTCATTAGCTCAGGTAAGTGAGCCTTTGGAACTGGTATAGGGTGAAGATTCCATGGAATATGTGGAATAGTAAAGATTATCATGGGTGCAACTAGCTTAGGATCTACACAACCAATCTCATGAGGATACATAGTAAAGGCTTTTCCATGGCTCCGTATAACTCTCTCAAGTTGATCTCTCTCTACTGGCAAAAGAAATTCATCATCTCTACCAATTTTCACTTGTTTGATTGTCTCATCCGTGAATGTATGTTCTATGTTTTTCTTATCTCGAAGAATTGGATCATTTTTCACATCAATAATTTTTTCATTACTTCCTTGAGGTAATGGTTGAGCTATGGGTTTGACTTTTTTGTCTACAGTTTTGTACTTTGTTTCAACTAAGGCATCATGTGTTTGGTTAAATTTTGAGCACTTGTCAACATTGAGAGCATATTCCTGGATTAGAGCATACTCATTAAGGGAAGAAAGAAGAATAATATGTGCTCTTTGACCCTTCAAATATCCTTTGATGAAGATAAAAGTTTGTAGATCTATGTTTAGAAAGGCCTCCTTTAGGAATATGCAAAAAAAACTCCCATCTGAATCTTCCTTGTACAAGTTTGACTACACTTGGAAGCTTGCAAGGTGGCATTAAGGTGTCTAGGAAGCTCTGATAGCATTGAAACTTTGTACAAATATGTAGCCACACATGGTCTTTATACATGCCAAACCATATGGCTAACAAAAATTCCTATACAAAATTTTCTAGTGTCTAAGTGGAAAAATTACATTTTTTACAAAATGCACATGGCATATCAATGTGCTAGAAAATCCATTTTCATGTGAAATTTGTGCTATAGATTGCCTTTGATAGGCTTTACAAGTATATGAATTTTCATGTGATTTGGAGACATTGAAATTTTTGCCCTAATTTCCAAAGTTTGACTAGCTTTGACTGCTACCCTGGATTTTCTCGATTTCTTCCAAAGTTTGCATGTGAACTCCCTTTGACATCATTGATGCAGCTTGGACTTCTCAGGGAATTCTGGCTACCTTCACCGAATGTGTTTCCTGTAGGCCTTCATGAGTGAGAGAGGAGAGAAAATCTCGACGACACCAGAATACCTCTTTCAATTCATGAGCACTCTCAAGAGTTCTTGCAGGAAATACAAGAAAAGAAGTGGGCCAAGGAGAAGGGTGATCCCCCTCTTATTCCTAAAATTGATGACCTTCTTGATCAATTTCCCCAAGACATTCCATCTATTTATGGAGTCCAAGTAGAGCAACAAGAACAAGAAAGATTAGATTTTGAATCTAATTCTTTACAAGAGTTTCCACAATTCAGAGGCCCATGGGAATCTGAATCTCTTCAGATCACAGCCCCCACAATATTGGTAAGACATGGACTCAGTGGTTCCAAGGAACACTGATGTCGTGAAGAACACTAACGTTCAGTGTCATCTCACCATAGAAGAGGCTCTCAAAGTAAAACCAGAGCTATGGAAACATGTGGCGAATCAAGTCCCAGAACTTGATTCCAATGTGTCAAAAGTAGGCTCTAAGAAAAAAGTCCTAGAGATACCTCTAGACAAAATAGGGGACATGAGTGAAGGTGAAGAAGGTAAAACTTATCTTCCAATCACCTACCAAGGTTACACAACCAAAGCAATCGTAGATTCAAGTGCAGGTGTTGCGATTGCAACCACCTCCTTGTGGAAGCAATGGGGCAAACCTGCATTAAGACCAACTAGAATGAGGCTTCAAATGGTCAATGGCCATGTTGAAAGACATCTAGGATTGCTAGAAGGGATCACTCTAGCCACTTGTGGTGTAGAGTTTGAACACACCTTTGCTATATGTGACTTTGACAAAAATAATGTCTATGAGATGATCCTAGGAAGACCCTTCCTATGACAACTCCAAATAGTACAGGATTGGGGAACAAACTCCTTGTACCTACAGCGCTTAGGGGTCACCACCAAGGTCAATCTAAAGGATTATACCTTCAAAGATGTACCAGCCCTACAGTGGAATCCTATCCACAATGCACAATAAGATTGAATCTCTGTGCATTGTGAAAGTTCACCTGATCCATCCTGGATGCATTTGATACTCACTTGTGGATGTGAAAAGTCATAGAGGAAGAGGAAAAACGCTTAAAGATGAGAGAAGAAGGAACTTCACAAGGAGAAAGACCAGTTAGGGACCTAGCCTACACACCAATGATCTTTCCATATGAGGAATTTGAGCCTCATGTCTGGCAAAAAATCTTGGCCACCATGGACATTGTTGTCAATGAGGAGCAGTGGACATCTCATTGTGATGAGGAGGGTTATGATATTTCAGTGTTCATGTGTCAGCCCGTGCTAGAAGAGTGTGACCCTAGTGAAGTCATAGAAGAAGAAGAGAATGACGATGATCTAGAGTCCATTGTGATGGATAGTTGCTTTACCTCGGAAAAGCACTACTTAGAAGATGTAGGAATGTTTAACCAAAAAGAAGAAGAACCTCTCACAAGCATTAAAATGGTAAATTTGAAGGATGGAAGTGAGGGTAGTCAAAAGAAGAAGAAAAGAAAAGCACCAAAACAAGAAGAGGAGGAGTTATTGTTCGACGTACCAGAAAATTTGAAGAAATATGAAGTTGAAGACCAAAAAATTTTGGTACGAATGCCTAAGAGAGAGGCCACCATAGGAGAAGCATATGATAATAAGAAAAGACCAAAAAGATTGTTGTGAACATTGAAGGGAACGAAGAGCGATGTATGTACATAGGAGAAGACCTAAGTGCAGAAGAAGAAGCGGAGCTTGTAGCTCTATTAAGGGAATATAGGGATGTGTTTGCATGGCACTATAGAGACTTGAAGGGAGTAGATCCGAAAATATGCTCTCATACGATTCCCATGACCGTTGATGCCAAGCCCACCAAACAAAATCCCTAAACATATAATGACACTTATGAAGCTAAAATAAAAGAAGAAATTGATAGGATGATTGAAGCTGGATTTATCTATGAGATTGAGCATACTGAATGGGTATCCCCTATTGTAGTGGTGCCCAAAAAGAACAGAAAGTTGCGAGTGTGTATTAACCTTAAAAAAGGTAATGTTGTTATGATTAGAGATAGCTATCCACTTCCAATTACCAAACATTTATTGGAGCGTGTTGCAGGCAAGGAAGTTTATAGCTTCCTTGATGGGTTTTTAGGTTACAACCAAGTAGCCATTGCCCCAAAAGATCAACACAAAATGGCCTTCGCCACTGAGTGGGGAATTTTTGCATTTCGTGTGATTCCATTTGGGCTCACAAATGCACCTGCAACATTCCAAAGGCTCATGTGTCATGTCTTCAAAGAGTTCTTGTGAAAGAGCTTAGAAGTATATGTGGATGATTTATGTGCTCATTCCCAAGAAATAAGATACCACATCCCTCAGCTCAGGCAGATCTTCAACAAGTGTAGAGAATATTGAGTGTGTCTGAACCCAGAAAAGTGTGTATTCTGTGAAGAGATGGATAGGTATGTGTTGAAGATGAAGAGGTGTTGCAAAATCTTTGCTCTACACCAGCCAAATGAACTCCAGGAGTAGATGGTGGGCCCTTTTAGCTTGCCAATGGATGTATTAGACACCCGATGTACCTTGGAAGATCACTCTCAAAAAGATAGATCAAAACAGATAAGTTGGAGTTAACTCAGAGGTGAAAACTTGCTATTCTTGGTTGATACACCTGTCCAGTGTTTTACATAATTCTCTGAGCACAGCAGCAATTAGATTAATTCCTCTTGGGGAAGGCTAGATAGCTTAAAGAGCTAACTTTAGAGAGTAATCTCATCAAAAATAACAAACCACACACTCAGAATGACTTTTAACAAGTGATGACATCATCCCGATTTTCACGGGCTACTACAGAAATAGACCAGTGAGCAGAAAAAGTAACATAACTCAAGATGTAAGAATCCAATGATCCTGAAACTTTGTATGCTTATACTCGACAGTAAGCTGAATCCAACAAGCTTTAAATCACTGAATTTGGATGAGTAACGACTGAGAAATGACTCTGACAAGATGACTGAAAAAGTCGGGTACCTGACAGAGAAGAGAAAATGGACAGACAGTGATGACTTCAACTGAACATAACTCGAGATTGCAACATCCAAATGCCATGAAAATCTGTGAGCATATAGTAGACTTATAGAGCTAACTTTAACAAGTTAAATCACTGAAAATGATGAACCAAGTGCAGAGAAACAATCTCTGCAAGCTAACTGAGAAAAACTGAAGTAATGGCAGTGAGTAGTACACATCACAAGAACATGGAAAGATGACCTCAAATAATCATAAAAATGAAACTATATTGCTTGTACAATACAATGACTTACTGATACATATGTGTGCTTTGTAATCACACCTTGATATGGCATAAAGCTCAGCTCTTGGAGGTCTTCACATAGGTCTCTCTAACCACGACTAAAACTGCCATCTATTTATAGTTGAGTTTGGGAGGCTAACTTCCCTCAATCACTCTCCAATCAATCAATGATTGATTTGATTCTCTACCTACCACAAATCACGAATTCGTGGCTCCTCTTTCCATTCTTGATCATGTGGGCTCAACCACTTAAGATTCTCTTACTTTTACATTAAGTAAACTCTTCAAAAGTTACAAGAGGTAGTTCACAAGTGAACTTTACATAGTCTTCATTTTGAAGCTTCTTTAATGACTTTGTGAGACTCAAGCCAATACTTAGGCTTGTCATAGACTTGCTCCAACAGCTCTCCCTCAAGCCAAGTATGCTTGAGGTCTTCAATCTTCCAAGATTACCTGCAAACCAATCATAGCCTTGAATTTGCAAAGCTTTGTACCATCCAATGCTTTAGTTAGAATATCTGCACATTGTTGATGAGTGGACACATATGATATTTGAATCTCCTTGCTTAGGATCTTCTCTCCTACATAATGATAATGAACTTCAATATGTTTAGTCCTTGCATGAAAAATAGGATTAGCAGCCAAGTGAATAGAACTCATATTGTCACCAAAAATAGTTGGAGTTCCAAACTCCAATCCAAGATCTTTGAACAATGTCTTCATCCACATAGCTTCCTGTGTAGCTATGGCAAGACCTCTATATTCAGCTTCAGTAGAAGAGAGAGCAACTGTGGGTTGCTTCTTGGATGACCATGAAATAAGCTTTGAACCTGCAAAGGTAAGATAACCTGAAGTGCTCCTTCTATCTTCCTTGGAGCCAGCCCAATCTGCATCAGAAAATAGCTTCAAACCTAAATCAGATACATAAGGATAGTAAAGTCCTTCATTTATGATTCGTTTGAGATATTTGAGTATCCTTTTGGCAGCATCCATATGTGGTTTCCTTGGTGTGTGCATAAATTGGCTTAGCACACTCACACTCTAACATATATCTACTCTTGTCAATGTGGCATAGTTGAGACTACCCACGAGACTTTGATATGATGTGATGTCCTCTATGAGTTCACCTTCATGTGAGCTCAATTTGTGATTAACCTCCATTGGAGTACCTGCAATCTTACAATCTTGCATCTTGAATTTTGCCAACATGTCCTTAATGTACTTTCTTTGAGTGAGAAACAAACCATGATCCTTGTAGACAACTTCCAAACCTAGGAAGTAGGTAAGTGAACCCAAATCACTTATCTTGAACTCTTCTCTCATCTGATCTTTGATCTTCTTCATACCATCTGCATCATTTCCTGTCAATATAATATCATCTACATATACACATAGGTAGATGACCTCGGAATTACTCTTTTTAATAAAGAGTGAAGGATCTGCTTTGCTTGGTTGAAAGCCTTTGTCCTCTTCTGTTATCCAACCATTCAAGAATGCATTCTTCACATCTAGTTGAAGTATCTTCCAATTCTTGGAAGAGGCAATACTAAGCAAAACCCTAATAGTAGGCATCTTTGCCACAGGAGAGAATGTCTCCTCATAATCAATTCCCTGAGTTTGTGCAAAGCCTTTTGCTACAAGCCTTGCCTTATACCTGTTAATGGAACCATCAGAATTCTTCTTGAGTTTATAGACCCATCTTGAGCCTATTACCTTCATGGATGAAGTCTTGGGCACCAAATCCCAAGTGTTGTTTTCCTCAAGTGCTTCAATCTCTTCCTTCATTGCATGCTTCCATTCTGTTTTTGCTTTGGCCTCTTCAAATGATGATGGCTCCTCTTGGTTTATGTCCTGTGCTATGTAGATAGAATGTTTAGTTACTAATGAGGTGTCAAACCCATACCTTTCTGGTTTTTTCTTTTCCCTCATAGATCTTCTTAGGCCATGATGTGATGATTCTGCCTCATGTCCGAGTTCCTGCAATTTTGCTTTACCTTTAGACTTCCATGCTTTGATCTTTTCCATGTGAGATTCTTCATCATCCTCTGAGGTGTCTTGTTCTTCAATCTTTGATTGTTCTCTACCAAGCTTTGGAAAATCTTCTTCAAGATCATATGGTAAATTGATCTTCCTGCATGAATCTTCATACCATGAATTGTTCTCATCAAAAACTACATCTCTGCTTACCAAGAATCCTTTGTTGGTAGGGTTGTATAACCTGTAGCCCTTTTGATTGTTGTCATATCCAATAAATACACACCTTTCTGCCTTTGGATCCATCTTGCCTCTAACCTGTGAAGGAACATGAGCAAAAGCAATACATCCAAAAATTTTACAATGATCTAAACTTGGTCTTCTTCCATTCCAAGCCTCATATGGAGTCATCCCATCAAGGGATTTTGAAGGCAACCTATTAATCAAGTAAGTGGCTGTAGATACAGCCTCAGCCCATAAGTAATTAGGTAAATGCTTTTCATTTAACATAGACCTTGCAGCTTCAACAATTGTCCTATTCCTCCTTTCTGCCACTCCATTTTGCTCAGGAGTGTACCTTGTAGTTACCTCTCTTTTGATTCCTCTTTCTTGAAGAAAAGAATCAAACTCATGGGAGAAGTATTCTCCCCCTCCATCTGACCTTAGCCTTTTTAGTGATTTACCTGTTTGATTCTCCACAAGAGCCAAATATCTTTTGAAACATGAAAAAACTTCATCTTTGTGTTTCATAAAGAATAGGATAGTCCATCTGCTGCAATCATCAATAAAGGAAACATAATACCTTGATCCTGATATTGAAGCTTCCTTGCTTGGTCCCCATACATCCGTATGAACCAACTCCAAGAGATCTCCATGCATATAACCTTTCTTCATGAATGGTAACCTGTGAGACTTTCCAAACTGACATGCACTGCACTTATAAATCATATGTTGTTTTGACAAATTAGGAAGTCCAAGTACACTTTGGTCCCTGCAGATTTGCTTTAATGACCTTTCACCAATATGTGCTAACCTTTTGTGCCATACTTCCAATTCTGTGAGTGTCTGACTACCATAATTAAAGAGAGCAATGTTTCTAGTGTCCTGTAATTCAAATGTGAACAATCTACCTGTTTTTCACCTTTTGCAATTCTTCTGAATCCCTGACTTGGATCTTCAACAAATGCTCCTGCTTTTGTGAACCTGACTTGCAACCCTTTCTCTACTATCTGCCCAACACTTATCAAATTCTTTGTAATGGTAGGGACATAGAGTACCTTACTGAGTAGGTTGATGTTTCCATCAGGTGCTTTGACATTGCCTATTTTCTCCACAGGATGTTTTGTATCATCTCCTGTTTGTACCTCATGCTTATTCCTTGGATCTTCTAAATCTGATAGGAGTGCCACATTTCCTGCCACATGATTTGAACAACCTGAATCTATGTAGAAAACATGCTCATCAGATTTACCTTGTGGCATAGCCATGTTCATAATTAATAATGAATCCTCTTTGTTTGAGTCTTCTGTGTAGTTATTGTAGTCTCTCCTTCCTTTGTAGCCTCCTTGATAGTTTGAATGATTGTAGTTGTTGTAGTTGCCATGGTAGTTGTTGAACCTTCCTCTTGAGTAGCCATAACTTCCTCTATTGTATCCTCTGCCTCTTTGATTCCTGGAATTCCTAAAGCAATTTTCAGTTGTATGATTAGTTAATCCACAAATAGAACATGAATTGGAGTCTTGGGATCTTCCCCTGCCTTGTCTACCTCCTCTTCCTCTACCTCTGCCATGTCTTCCTCTACCTGCATAGTTAGCTTGATATGTACCTGCTTCATCATCCACTTTCTTTGCCTTTCCTTTGTTATCTTTAGACTTGCTTTTATCCGTGTATAAAGCTGAAGATTGATTACCTTTAGAGCTTTCTCCATTTTTGATAAGCTTTGCCTCTTGAGTAAGTAGTTGTCCAATGAGTGTGTTGAAATCAGGTACATGCATGTCCATGTACAAATCCATAGTTGTGGTGAATGCTTCCCACTTATCATCTGCCTTCAAGCCATTGATGACCTGCCTTACAATTTGCTCTTCATCTATTACCTCTCCAATGCTTCCCAACTGATCCGCTATGTCCTTGAGCTTTGTGACAAAATCAGTCACATTTTGTTTGGGAGCCTTCTTGAGAGTTGTGAACTCCAGCCATAGTTGATGCTTCCTAGCTTTGGTACTTGAAGAAAAGAAAGCTTCAAGTGCATCCCACACTTCCTGAGATGTCTTACAACTTCTAATGTGAGGCAACAAAAAATCTGAGATAGAGTTGAGGAGATAAGACTTTGCAAGTGCATCCTTGGAGCACCATGTGCTCAATCTTTCTTGCTCTTCTTGTGTTGGTTGACTTTTGTTCCTGAAACTTGGCATAACTTCATCTCCAGCCACATAACCATATAAACTTCTACCTTGGAGATAAGCTTCCATCCTTAATGACCAAGCTGAGTAGTTACCTCTATCCAATTTGTCAATTGATGAAGGAAATCCATCTGCCATGTTGTCCAACCTTGCTCTGATACCACTGTGAAGAGATGGATAGGTATGTGTTGAAGATGAAGAGGTGTTGCAAAATCTTTGCTCTACACCAGCCAAATGAACTCTAGGAGTAGATGGTGGGCCCTTTTAGCTTGCCAATGGATGTATTAGACACCCTATGTACCTTGGAAGATCACTCTCAAAAAGATAGATCAAAACAGATAAGTTGGAGTTAGCTCAGAGGTGAAAACTTGCTATTCTTGGTTGATACACCTGTCCAGTGTTTTACATAATTCTCTGAGCACAGCAGCAATTAGATTAATTCCTCTTGGGGAAGGCTAGGTAGCTTAAAGAGCTAACTTTAGAGAGTAATATCATCAAAAATAACAAACCACACACTCAGAATGACTTTTAACAAGTGATGATATCATCCCGATTTTCACGGGCTGCTATAGAAATAGAACAGTGAGCAGAAAAAGTAACATAACTCAAGATGTAAGAATCCAATGATCATGAAAATTTGTATGCTTATACTCGACAGTAAGCTAAATCTAACGAGCTTTAAATCACTGAATTTGGATCAGTAACCACTGAGAAATGACTCTGACAAGATGACTGAAAAAGTCGGGTACCTGACAGAGAAGAGAAAATGGACAGACAGTGATGACTTCAACTGAACATAACTGGAGATTGCAACATCCAAATGCCATGAAAATTTGTGAGCATATAGTAGACTTATAGAGCTAACTTTAACAAGTTAAATCACTGAAAATGATGAACCAAGTGCAGAGAAACAATCTCTGCAAGCTGACTGAGAAAAACTGAAGTAATGGCAATGAGTAGTACACATCACAAGAACATGGAAAGATGACCTCAAATAATCATAAAAATGAAACTATATTGCTTGTACAATACAATGACTTACTGATACATATGTGTGCTTTGTAATCACACCTTGATATTGCATAAAGCTCAGCTCTTGGAGGTCTTCACATAGGTCTCTCTAACCACGACTAAAACTGCCATCTATTTATAGTTGAGTTTGGGAGGCTAACTTCCCTCAATCACTCTCCAATCAATCAATGATTGATTTGATTCTCTACCTACCACAAATCACGAATTCGTGGCTCCTCTTTCCATTCTTGATCATGTGGGCTCAACCACTTAAGATTCTCTTACTTTTACATTAAGTAAACTCTTCAAAAGTTACAAGAGGTAGTTCACAAGTGAACTTTACATAGTCTTCATTTTGAAGCTTCTTTAATGACTTTGTGAGACTCAAGCCAATACTTAGGCTTGTCATAGACTTGCTCCAACAGCTCCCCCTCAAGCCAAGTATGCTTGAGGTCTTCAATCTTCCAAGATTACCTGCAAACCAATCATAGCCTTGAATTTGCAAAGCTTTGTACCATCCAATGCTTTAGTTAGAATATCTGCACATTGTTGATGAGTGGACACATATGATATTTGAATCTCCTTGCTTAGGATCTTCTCTCGTACATAATGATAATCAACTTCAATATGTTTAGTCCTTGCATGAAAAATAGGATTAGCAGCCAAGTGAATAGAACTCATATTGTCACCTCAAATAGTTGGACTTCCAAACTCCAATCCAAGATCTTTGAACAATGTCTTCATCCACATAGCTTCCTGTGTAGCTATGGCAAGACCTCTATATTCAGCTTCAGTAGAAGAGAGAGCAACTGTGGGTTGCTTCTTGGATGACCATGAAATAAGCTTTGAACCTGCAAAGGTAAGATAACCTGAAGTGCTCCTTCTATCTTCCTTGGAGCCAGCCCAATCTGCATCAGAAAATAGCTTCAAACCTAAATCAGATACATAAGGATAGTAAAGTCCTTCATTTATGATTCGTTTGAGATATTTGAGTATCCTTTTGGCAGCATCCATATGTGGTTTCCTTGGTGTGTGCATAAATTGGCTTAGCACACTCACACTCTAACATATATCTACTCTTGTCAATGTGGCATAGTTGAGACTACCCACGAGACTTTGATATGATGTGATGTCCTCTATGAGTTCACCTTCATGTGAGCTCAATTTGTGATTAACCTCCATTGGAGTACCTGCAATCTTACAATCTTGCATCTTGAATTTTGCCAACATGTCCTTAATGTACTTTCTTTGAGTGAGAAACAAACCATGATCTTTGTAGACAACTTCCAAACCTAGGAAGTAGGTAAGTGAACCCAAATCACTTATCTTGAACTCTTCTCTCATCTGATCTTTGATCTTCTTCATACCATCTGCATCATTTCCTGTCAATATAATATCATCTACATATACACATAGGTAGATGACCTCGGAATTACTCTTTTTAATAAAGAGTGAAGGATCTGCTTTGCTTGGTTGAAAGCCTTTGTCCTCTTCTGTTATCCAACCATTCAAGAATGCATTCTTCACATCTAGTTGAAGTATCTTCCAATTCTTGGAAGAGGCAATACTAAGCAAAACCCTAATAGTAGGCATCTTTGCCACAGGAGAGAATGTCTCCTCATAATCAATTCCCTGAGTTTGTGCAAAGCCTTTTGCTACAAGCCTTGCCTTATACCTGTTAATGGAACCATCAGAATTCTTCTTGAGTTTATAGACCCATCTTGAGCCTATTACCTTCATGGATGAAGTCTTGGGCACCAAATCCCAAGTGTTGTTTTCCTCAAGTGCTTCAATCTCTTCCTTCATTGCATGCTTCCATTCTGTTTTTGCTTTGGCCTCTTCAAATGATGATGGCTCCTCTTGGTTTATGTCCTGTGCTATGTAGATAGAATGTTTAGTTACTAATGAGGTGTCAAACCCATACCTTTCTGGTTTTTTCTTTTCCCTCATAGATCTTCTTAGGCCATGATGTGATGATTCTGCCTCATGTCCGAGTTCCTGCAATTTTGCTTTACCTTTAGACTTCCATGCTTTGATCTTTTCCATGTGAGATTCTTCATCATCCTCTGAGGTGTCTTGTTCTTCAATCTTTGATTGTTCTCTACCAAGCTTTGGAAAATCTTCTTCAAGATCATATGGTAAATTGATCTTCCTGCATGAATCTTCATACCATGAATTGTTCTCATCAAAGACTACATCTCTGCTTACCAAGAATCCTTTGTTGGTAGGGTTGTATAACCTGTAGCCCTTTTGATTGTTGTCATATCCAATAAATACACACCTTTCTGCCTTTGGATCCATCTTGCCTCTAACCTGTGAAGGAACATGAGCAAAAGCAATACATCCAAAAATTTTACAATGATCTAAACTTGGTCTTCTTCCATTCCAAGCCTCATATGGAGTCATCCCATCAAGGGATTTTGAAGGCAACCTGTTAATCAAGTAAGTGGCTGTAGATACAGCCTCAGCCCATAAGTAATTAGGTAAATGCTTTTCATTTAACATAGACCTTGCAGCTTCAACAATTGTCCTATTCCTCCTTTCTGCCACTCCATTTTGCTCAGGAGTGTACCTTGTAGTTACCTCTCTTTTGATTCCTCTTTCTTGAAGAAAAGAATCAAACTCATGGGAGAAGTATTCTCCCCCTCCATCTGACCTTAGCCTTTTTAGTGATTTACCTGTTTGATTCTCCACAAGAGCCAAATATCTTTTGAAACATGAAAAAACTTCATCTTTGTGTTTCATAAAGAATAGGATAGTCCATCTGCTGCAATCATCAATAAAGGAAACATAATACCTTGATCCTAATATTGAAGCTTCCTTGCTTGGTCCCCATACATCTGTATGAACCAACTCCAAGAGATCTCCATGCATATAACCTTTCTTCATGAATGGTAACCTGTGAGACTTTCCAAACTGACATGCACTGCACTTATAAATCATATGTTGTTTTGACAAATTAGGAAGTCCAAGTACACTTTGGTCCCTGCAGATTTGCTTTAATGACCTTTCACCAATATGTGCTAACCTTTTGTGCCATACTTCCAATTCTGTGAGTGTCTGACTACCATAATTAAAGAGAGCAATGTTTCTAGTGTCCTGTAATTCAAATGTGAACAATCTACCTGTCTTTTCACCTTTTGCAATTCTTCTGAATCCCTGACTTGGATCTTCAACAAATGCTCCTGCTTTTGTGAACCTGACTTGCAACCCTTTCTCTACTATCTGCCCAACACTTATCAAATTCTTTGTAATGGTAGGGACATAGAGTACCTTACTGAGTAGGTTGATGTTTCCATCAGGTGCTTTGACATTGCCTATTTTCTCCACAGGATGTTTTGTATCATCTCCTGTTTGTACCTCATGCTTATTCCTTGGATCTTCTAAATCTGATAGGAGTGCCACATTTCTTGCCACATGATTTGAACAACCTGAATCTATGTAGAAAACATGCTCATCAGATTTACCTTGTGGCATAGCCATGTTCATAATTAATGATGAATCCTCTTTGTTTGAGTCTTCTGTGTAGTTATTGTAGTCTCTCCTTCCTTTGTAGCCTCCTTGATAGTTTTAATGATTGTAGTTGTTGTAGTTGCCATGGTAGTTGTTGAACCTTCCTCTTGAGTAGCCATAACTTCCTCTATTGTATCCTCTGCCTCTTTGATTCCTGGAATTCCTAAAGCAATTTTCAGTTGTATGATTAGTTAATCCACAAATAGAACATGAGTTGGAGTCTTGGGATCTCCCCCTGCCTTGTCTACCTCCTCTTCCTCTACCTCTGCCATGTCTTCCTCTACCTGCATAGTTAGCTTGATATGTACCTGCTTCATCATCCACTTTCTTTGCCTTTCCTTTGTTATCTTTAGACTTGCTTTTATCCGTGTATAAAGTTGAAGATTGATTACCTTTAGAGCTTTCTCCATTTTTGATAAGCTTTGCCTCTTGAGTAAGTAGTTGTCCAATGAGTGTGTTGAAATCAGGTACATGCATGTCCATGTACAAATCCATAGCTGTGGTGAATGCTTCCCACTTATCATTTGCCTTCAAGCCATTGATGACCTGCCTTACAATTTGCTCTTCATCTATTACCTCTCCAATGCTTCCCAACTGATCCGCTATGTCCTTGAGCTTTGTGACAAAATCAGTCACATTTTGTTTGGGAGCCTTCTTGAGAGTTGTGAACTCCAGCCATAGTTGATGCTTCCTAGCTTTGGTACTTGAAGAAAAGAAAGCTTCAAGTGCATCCCACACTTCCTGAGATGTCTTACAACTTCTAATGTGAGGCAACAAAAAATCTGAGATAGAGTTGAGGAGATAAGACTTTGCAAGTGCATCCTTGGAGCACCATGTGCTCAATCTTTCTTGCTCTTCTTGTGTTGGTTGACTTTTGTTCCTGAAACTTGGCATAACTTCATCTCCATCCACATAACCATATAAACTTCTACCTTGGAGATAAGCTTCCATCCTTAATGACCAAGCTGAGTAGTTACCTCTATCCAATTTGTCAATTGATGAAGGAAATCCATCTGCCATGTTGTCCAACCTTGCTCTGATACCACTGTGAAGAGATGGATAGGTATGTGTTGAAGATGAAGAGGTGTTGCAAAATCTTTGCTCTACACCAGCCAAATGAACTCCAGGAGTAGATGGTGGGCCCTTTTAGCTTGCCAATGGATGTATTAGACACCCTATGTACCTTGGAAGATCACTCTCAAAAAGATAGATCAAAACAGATAAGTTGGAGTTAGCTCAGAGGTGAAAACTTGCTATTCTTGGTTGATACACCTGTCGAGTGTTTTACATAATTCTCTGAGCACAGCAGCAATTAGATTAATTCCTCTTGGGGAAGGCTAGGTAGCTTAAAGAGCTAACTTTAGAGAGTAATATCATCAAAAATAACAAACCACACACTCAGAATGACTTTTAACAAGTGATGACATCATCCCGATTTTCACGGGCTGCTATAGAAATAGACCAGTGAGCAGAAAAAGTAACATAACTCAAGATGTAAGAATCCAATGATCATGAAAATTTGTATGCTTATAGTCGACAGTAAGCTAAATCTATTGAGCTTTAAATCACTGAATTTGGATGAGTAACCACTGAGAAATGACTCTGACAAGATGACTGAAAAAGTCGGGTACCTGAAAGAGAAGAGAAAATGGACAGATAGTGATGACTTCAACTGAACATAACTGGAGATTGCAACATCCAAATGCCATGAAAACTTGTGAGCATATAGTAGACTTATAGAGCTAACTTTAACAAGTTAAATCACTGAAAATGATGAACCAAGTGCAGAGAAACAATCTCTGCAAGCTGACTGAGAAAAACTGAAGTAATGGCAATGAGTAGTACACATCACAAGAACATGGAAAGATGACCTCAAATAATCATAAAAATGAAACTATATTGCTTGTACAATACAATGACTTACTGATACATATGTGTGCTTTGTAATCACACCTTGATATGGCATAAAGCTCAGCTCTTGGAGGTCTTCACATAGGTCTCTCTAACCACGACTAAAACTGCCATCTATTTATAGTTGAGTTTGGGAGGCTAACTTCCCTCAATCACTCTCCAATCAATCAATGATTGATTTGATTCTCTACCTACCACAAATCACGAATTCGTGGCTCCTCTTTCCATTCTTGATCATGTGGGCTCAACCACTTAAGATTCTCTTACTTTTACATTAAGTAAACTCTTCAAAAGTTACAAGAGGTAGTTCACAAGTGAACTTTACATGGTCTTCATTTTGAAGCTTCTTTAATGACTTTGTGAGACTCAAGCCAATACTTAGGCTTGTCATAGACTTGCTCCAACAGCTCCCCCTCAAGCCAAGTATGCTTGAGGTCTTCAATCTTCCAAGATTACCTGCAAACCAATCATAGCCTTGAATTTGCAAAGCTGTGTACCATCCAATGCTTTAGTTAGAATATCTGCACATTGTTGATGAGTGGACACATATGATATTTGAATCTCCTTGCTTAGGATCTTCTCTCGTACATAATGATAATGAACTTCAATATGTTTAGTCCTTGCATGAAAAATAGGATTAGCAGCCAAGTGAATAGAACTCATATTGTCACCACAAATAGTTGGACTTCCAAACTCCAATCCAAGATCTTTGAACAATGTCTTCATCCACATAGCTTCCTGTGTAGCTATGGCAAGACCTCTATATTCAGCTTCAGTAGAAGAGAGAGCAACTGTGGGTTGCTTCTTGGATGACCATGAAATAAGCTTTGAACCTGCAAAGGTAAGATAACCTGAAGTGCTCCTTCTATCTTCCTTGGAGCCAGCCCAATCTGCATTAGAAAATAGCTTCAAACCTAAATCAGATACATAAGGATAGTAAAGTCCTTCATTTATGATTCCTTTGAGATATTTGAGTATCCTTTTGGCAGCATCCATATGTGGTTTCCTTGGTGTGTGCATAAATTGGCTTAGCACACTCACACTCTAACATATATCTACTCTTGTCAATGTGGCATAGTTGAGACTACCCACTAGACTTTGATATGATGTGATGTCCTCTATGAGTTCACCTTCATGTGAGCTCAATTTGTGATTAACCTCCATTGGAGTACCTGCAATCTTACAATCTTGCATCTTGAATTTTGCCAACATGTCCTTAATGTACTTTCTTTGAGTGAGAAACAAACCATGATCTTTGTAGACAACTTCCAAACCTAGGAAGTAGGTAAGTGAACCCAAATCACTTATCTTGAACTCTTCTCTCATCTGATCTTTGATCTTCTTCATACCATCTGCATCATTTCCTGTCAATATAATATCATCTACATATACACATAGGTAGATGACCTCGGAATTACTCTTTTTAATAAAGAGTGAAGGATCTGCTTTGCTTGGTTGAAAGCCTTTGTCCTCTTCTGTTATCCAACCATTCAAGAATGCATTCTTCACATCTAGTTGAAGTATCTTCCGATTCCCTGAAGAGGCAATACTAAGCAAAACCCTAATAGTAGGCATCTTTGCCACAGGAGAGAATGTCTCCTCATAATCAATTCCCTGAGTTTGTGCAAAGCCTTTTGCTACAAGCCTTGCCTTATACCTGTTAATGGAACCATTAGAATTCTTCTTGAGTTTATAGACCCATCTTGAGCCTATTACCTTCATGGATGAAGTCTTGGGCACCAAATCCCAAGTGTTGTTTTCCTCACGTGCTTCAATCTCTTCCTTCATTGCATGCTTCCATTCTGTTTTTGCTTTGGCCTCTTCAAATGATGATGGCTCCTCTTGGTTTATGTCCTGTGCTATGTAGATAGAATGTTTAGTTACTAATGAGGTGTCAAACCCATACCTTTCTGGTTTTTTCTTTTCCCTCATAGATCTTCTTAGGCCATGATGTGATGATTCTGCCTCATGTCCGAGTTCCTGCAATTTTGCTTTACCTTTAGACTTCCATGCTTTGATCTTTTCCATGTGAGATTCTTCATCATCCTCTGAGGTGTCTTGTTCTTCAATCTTTGATTGTTCTCTACCAAGCTTTGGAAAATCTTCTTCAAGATCATATGGTAAATTGATCTTCCTGCATGAATCTTCATACCATGAATTGTTCTCATCAAAAACTACATCTCTGCTTACCAAGAATCCTTTGTTGGTAGGGTTGTATAACCTGTAGCCCTTTTGATTGTTGTCATATCCAATAAATACACACCTTTCTGCCTTTGGATCCATCTTGCCTCTAACCTGTGAAGGAACATGAGCAAAAGCAATACATCCAAAAATTTTACAATGATCTAAACTTGGTCTTCTTCCATTCCAAGCCTCATATGGAGTCATCCCATCAAGGGATTTTGAAGGCAACCTATTAATCAAGTAAGTGGCTGTAGATACAGCCTCAGCCCATAAGTAATTAGGTAAATGCTTTTCATTTAACATAGACCTTGCAGCTTCAACAATTGTCCTATTCCTCCTTTCTGCCACTCCATTTTGCTCAGGAGTGTACCTTGTAGTTACCTCTCTTTTGATTCCTCTTTCTTGAAGAAAAGAATCAAACTCATGGGAGAAGTATTCTCCCCCTCCATCTGACCTTAGCCTTTTTAGTGATTTACCTGTTTGATTCTCCACAAGAGCCAAATATCTTTTGAAACATGAAAAAACTTCATCTTTGTGTTTCATAAAGAATAGGATAGTCCATCTGCTGCAATCATCAATAAAGGAAACATAATACCTTGATCCTGATATTGAAGCTTCCTTGCTTGGTCCCCATACATCCGTATGAACCAACTCCAAGAGATCTCCATGCATATAACCTTTCTTCATGAATGGTAACCTGTGAGACTTTCCAAACTGACATGCACTGCACTTATAAATCATATGTTGTTTTGACAAATTAGGAAGTCCAAGTACACTTTGGTCCCTGCAGATTTGCTTTAATGACCTTTCACCAATATGTGCTAACCTTTTGTGCCATACTTCCAATTCTGTGAGTGTCTGACTACCATAATTAAAGAGAGCAATGTTTCTAGTGTCCTGTAATTCAAATGTGAACAATCTACCTGTCTTTTCACCTTTTGCAATTCTTCTGAATCCCTGACTTGGATCTTCAACAAATGCTCCTGCTTTTGTGAACCTGACTTGCAACCCTTTCTCTACTATCTGCCCAACACTTATCAAATTCTTTGTAATGGTAGGGACATAGAGTACCTTACTGAGTAGGTTGATGTTTCCATCAGGTGCTTTGACATTGCCTATTTTCTCCACAGGATGTTTTGTATCATCTCCTGTTTGTACCTCATGCTTATTCCTTGGATCTTCTAAATCTGATAGGAGTGCCACATTTCCTGCCACATGATTTGAACAACCTGAATCTATGTAGAGAACATGCTCATCAGATTTACCTTGTGGCATAGCCATGTTCATAATCAATAATGAATCCTCTTTGTTTGAGTCTTCTGTGTAGTTATTGTAGTCTCTCCTTCCTTTGTAGCCTCCTTGATAGTTTGAATGATTGTAGTTGTTGTAGTTGCCATGGTAGTTGTTGAACCTTCCTCTTGAGTAGCCATAACTTCCTCTATTGTATCCTCTGCCTCTTTGATTCCTGGAATTCCTAAAGCAATTTTCAGTTGTATGATTAGTTAATCCACAAATAGAACATGAGTTGGAGTCTTGGGATCTCCCCCTGCCTTGTCTACCTCCTCTTCCTCTACCTCTGCCATGTCTTCCTCTACCTGCATAGTTAGCTTGATATGTACCTGCTTCATCATCCACTTTCTTTGCCTTTCCTTTGTTATCTTTAGACTTGCTTTTATCCGTGTATAAAGTTGAAGATTGATTACCTTTAGAGCTTTCTCCATTTTTGATAAGCTTTGCCTCTTGAGTAAGTAGTTGTCCAATGAGTGTGTTGAAATCAGGTACATGCATGTCCATGTACAAATCCATAGCTGTGGTGAATGCTTCCCACTTATCATCTGCCTTCAAGCCATTGATGACCTGCCTTACAATTTTCTCTTCATCTATTACCTCTCCAATGCTTCCCAACTGATCCGCTATGTCCTTGAGCTTTGTGACAAAATCAGTCACATTTTGTTTGGGAGCCTTCTTGAGAGTTGTGAACTCCAGCCATAGTTGATGCTTCCTAGCTTTGGTACTTGAAGAAAAGAAAGCTTCAAGTGCATCCCACACTTCTTGAGATGTCTTACAACTTCTAATGTGAGGCAACAAAAAATCTGAGATAGAGTTGAGGAGATAAGACCTTGCAAGTGCATCCTTGGAGCACCATGTGCTCAATCTTTCTTCCTCTTCTTGTGTTGGTTGACTTTTGTTCCTGAAACTTGGCATAACTTCATCTCCAGCCACATAACCATATAAACTTCTACCTTGGAGATAAGCTTCCATCCTTAATGACCAAGCTGAGTAGTTACCTCTATCCAATTTGTCAATTGATGAAGGAAATCCATCTGCCATGTTGTCCAACCTTGCTCTGATACCACTGTGAAGAGATGGATAGGTATGTGTTGAAGATGAAGAGGTGTTGCAAAATCTTTTCTCTACACCAGCCAAATGAACTCCAGGAGTAGATGGTGGGCCCTTTTAGCTTGCCAATGGATGTATTAGACACCCTATGTACCTTGGAAGATCACTCTCAAAAAGATAGATCAAAACAGATAAGTTGGAGTTAGCTCAGAGGTGAAAACTTGCTATTCTTGGTTGATACGCCTGTC
The DNA here is from genome assembly GCA_020310875.1 of Ceratopteris richardii. NCBI lineage: Eukaryota > Viridiplantae > Streptophyta > Polypodiopsida > Polypodiales > Pteridaceae > Ceratopteris > Ceratopteris richardii. Next base: position 42,253,958 of record CM035416.1, on the reverse strand, counting down.
CAGTGTTTTACATAATTCTCTGAGCACAGCAGCAATTAGATTAATTCCTCTTGGGGAAGGCTAGGTAGCTTAAAGAGCTAACTTTAGAGAGTAATATCATCAAAAATAACAAACCACACACTCAGAATGACTTTTAACAAGTGATGACATCATCCCGATTTTCACGGGCTGCTATAGAAATAGACCAGTGAGCAGAAAAAGTAACATAACTCAAGATGTAAGAATCCAATGATCATGAAAATTTGTATGCTTTTACTCGACAGTAAGCTGAATCTAACAAGCTTTAAATCACTGAATTTGGATGAGTAACCACTGAGAAATGACTCTGACAAGATGACTGAAAAAGTCGGGTACCTGACAAAGAAGAGAAAATGGACAGACAGTGATGACTTCAACTGAACATAACTGGAGATTGCAACATCCAAATGCCATGAAAATTTGTGAGCATATAGTAGACTTATAGAGCTAACTTTAACAAGTTAAATCACTGAAAATGATGAACCAGGTGCAGAGAAACAATCTCTGCAAGCTGACGTAGAAAAACTGAAGTAATGGCAGTGAGTAGTACACATCACAAGAACATGGAAAGATGACCTCAAATAATCATAAAAATGAAACTATATTGCTTGTACAATACAATGACTTACTGATACATATGTGTGCTTTGTAATCACACCTTGATATGGCATAAAGCTCAGCTCTTGGAGGTCTTCACATAGGTCTCTCTAACCACGACTAAAACTGCCATCTATTTATAGTTGAGTTTGGGAGGCTAACTTCCCTCAATCACTCTCCAATCAATCAATGATTGATTTGATTCTCTACCTACCACAAATCACGAATTCGTGGCTCCTCTTTCCATTCTTGATCATGTGGGCTCAACCACTTAAGATTCTCTTACTTTTACATTAAGTAAACTCTTCAAAAGTTACAAGAGGTAGTTCACAAGTGAACTTTACATAGTCTTCATTTTGAAGCTTCTTTAATGACTTTGTGAGACTCAAGCCAATACTTAGGCTTGTCATAGACTTGCTCCAACATATTCATGGTACGATAAGGTAAAATCTTAGGTCACATTGTTTCTAAGAGTGGAATATCTACAGATAAGAATAAAGTAAGAGCCATAGCGGAGTTGCTGAGGCCAAGGAATGTTAAAGAGGTACAAGCCTTTATGGGCCATTGTGGATACTACCGTAGGTTTATCCACATGTATGCAATCATAGCTAAACCTCTTTATGCCTTGTTGACAAATTTTGAGTGGAATGACAAATGCAAAAATTCCTTCAATGAGTAGAAGAGATGTTTGTGCATAGCACCAATCCTCACCACTCCTAATTGGAATAAACAATTTCATGTCCATGTGGATGCATCCAATCACACCATAGGATGTGTGCTAGCACAACCCACAGGTGAAGGAAATCTAGATTTGCCTATAGCATATGCTAGCAGACAACTAAATGCAGCTAAACAAAACTATACAACAACTGAAAGAGAAGGCTTAGGCATGGTGTATGCTCTAAAGAAGTTTAGACACTATCTATTGGCCAACAAGTTCAATTTTTTCACTGATCATCAAGATTTATTATATTTGATCAGTAAACCGTGCAATACACGATGCTTAGTAAGATGGTTCCTCTTACTAACGGAATATGACTTTGAAGTTGTTGTTAGGAAAGGTAGGAGCCACCTCAGGGCAGACCACCTTTCTCGCATAACTTGTGGAGAGTCCCCGCAAGGAGTGTCTGATGAACTACCTGACACTTATCTGTTCAATTTGGAAGTTGTTCCTAAATGGGAAAATAAGTTGGTACCTCTCCTAACCTTTGGACCTGCAAATAAGAATGTGAAAACAAACCGAGAGGAAATTTTACAATCACAAATCTATCAAATATTGGCAAGTAGTATGTACAAACAAGATATGGAGGGTATACTAGCTTGTTGTGTCGAGGATGATGAACATAGTAGTTGGTTGCAACAAGCACATGAAGGATTGCTAGGAATTCACTATTCTAAACAATGAACATTGCAAAATCTAAAACATTTAGGAGTATATTGGCCTAGCATGGACAAAGAAATACATGAATGGATTAAGAATTGTCCAATATGTCAAGAGAGACCCCCCATAGAGCATGCCACTCTTTATCATGTGTCCTTAATTCCAGATTGGACTGCTCCATTGGTAGAATTTATGAAATAAGGAACCTTACCCAATGAGGCTAGTCTAGCAAAGAAACGAAGCATGGAGCAAAAGGCTCAGGAATATGCCTTAGTTGGAGAAAACCTATACCAAAGAGGCAAGGATGGTTACTTAAGATTGTGTGTTCATGAATCAGTTTATTTGAAAGTCTTAGAAACTGCACACAATGGTGTTTCGAGGAGACACTTTGGTCTTGATCGAGTAATTTAGACCATTCTATTCTGAGGACTTTGGTGGCCCACTCTTCATATGGATGCACATACCTATGTGAAGAGATATGACACATGCCAATGTGCACAATATCCGGTTAGAAGAGACGAGATGCCTTTGAGGCCAATCATGGGAGGACATGCATTTTTGAAGTGGGGTATAGACTTTGTAGGTTCTATTAACCCCCAGCTAGAATCTTCCATGCAGAGTACATTATTGTAGCCAAAGATTACCTGACAAAGTGGGTAGAAGTCAAAGCCACTACAAAGAATGACGCTCAAATGACGTGTAAGTTCTTATTCGAGAATGTGTTCACTAGATATGGATTACCAATAGAGTTAGCGAGCGATAGAGGCACACACTTCTTGAATGAATTCATTGAAAACCTTCTCCAAGAATTCTTGGTGATACATAAGTATGCCCCCTATCATCCACAAGCTAGTGGACAAGCCGAGAGCACAAATAAGATCCTATGTAATGCATTGACAAAACTAGTAAACAATAAACGCTCTGATTGGGATAAACAACTTCATCATGTTGTTTGGGCTTATCAAGTTGCCTACAAAACGGTCCTCAATGCCACCCCATTTTAGATGGTCTTCGGACAAAATCATGTGCTACCATTAGACTTCCTAATCCCAGCTTTAAAAGTAGCACAAGAGCATGAGTGGACTGGACATGAGTTGTCCTCTAGGATCTTTGATCTAGAATGCTTAGGTGAGATGAGGCTACGAGCGGCAGCATGCATCTATGCTGCAAAGAAAAGACAAAAGGCTTACTTTGATGCTCACGTCAAGGATAAAGGATTGAAAGCGGGAGACCTAGTGTTGGTTTACACACTTAAGCAACATGCTCATAAATTTGGAAAAAGAGGATATGGACCTATGATCATAAATAGAATTTCCACTAGTGGTGCGGTTCAATTGGCCACTCTCGAAGGTGACATCTTGCCAAACTCTATTAGTGGATGTCGATTCAAGCTGTATCAAGAACCTCTTACAAAGTATATGCTAATGAGACTCAACACTGATAAGAAGAGAAAAGAATAAGAGTTAAGGGTTAGAGACGAAGCACAAATAGAGGCTAGAGAGTGCACTAGGCAAAATAAGTTAAGGAGACTAGGCCTAGATACCAACCCTGAAGCCCCATGAGATCACATAGCCATGTGTCAAACATCAGGTGCAATTGCTTCTAAATAATCGATCGACAACCCTTGGTGACCGTAGAGGAAGGACAGGGGAAGAATGTAAGGACTGTGAGAGCATTGATTGACTCAGGTGCAGCAACTAGTGCAGTTAGGCTTTCTTACTGCCAAGATCTACAATTGACCATCCATCCAATCGAAGCCTATCCCATGGGATTGGGAGGTGTGGAAACCCCTTGTTTGGGTGAGTTGGAGCTTCCCATCTACCTTCAAGATGTCCTAATGACAGTCAAAATGCTAGTGTGTCAAGATGAGGACCTCACCAAACCAATTGTCTTGGGTCAAGACTGGATCTATGACCATGCAATCAATTTAAACCTAGTAAGTCAATTTCTTCAAGTTTGGGTACATGAACAGTGCATTACATTAGAATTAGAGAACGGCATGCTCATAAATCCAGGTTTCACACATTCTCTTAGTTCTTCTATGACTAATCTTATAGAAGAAGATGTTGTATGTGTCAAAAGCTCTATGATGCAGAAGGAGTCAATCATGGAAGAACAAGCTCGAAGGCGAGTGGATCTCTCTTCTTCTTCAAAGACTAATGCAGCCACAGTAGTTTCACCACACAGGCAAGCACAACAATTGAAGACAATTGCTATAGCAAATAGAAAGACACCATTCAAAAAGAAAGTAGTGTCAGGCATGAAGCATATCTAGGTACAAAAAGGAGTACATCCACCAGCCTTGCCCCGGCAATTCCCATCCAGGAAAGCCAACAAGTCCGGAAGACGAACAAAGAAACTAGGACAAGCTCAACCACAAGGTATCCGACAAGTGTGGGTGCCTAAGAAATTAGTTGCAGCTCAACAAGGATAATTAAAAATATGGGTACCCAAGAAGCTCTTACATACACAACAACCTATGCTCTCCCACATGATAAAAGTCTCAACAAAGAAGCCAAGGCAAGGCAAGGGTCAGAACCAACACCAAGACCACAAGTAGACCAACTCACCTCTTCAACAAGAGTCAGAAGACCCGCAAAAATGGTATGGGTATGGAAGCCAAAAGCACTAGTAACCCCCACAGAACTAAAGAACCAGCCACGTGGGATACAAAATTTAAGAAACCATCAGGAAATGAAGATGCCCAAGGTGATCTCGATGCAACAGAACATGGTTCTCAAATGGATCCCTATAAGGAGGAATGATCGTTTGTCATCTCGAGATCCAAAGGATACCTCCAACAAAGACGACATCAACATCCACAAGTAACATTGAAAGCCTCAACGAGCGACAACCATGTGCTCCTTGCACAACCCTGTCTTTTGCACCATTCAGGTCATGCATTTCCAAAGTATGCATTAATATAGGGCCACCTTACACGACCATGCATAGACAAAATTGAGAGTCCTAGGCCTGAGCGCACATTGACAAATGTCAACTATTTTTATTGATACTAACCTCTTTCTTCTTGTTTTGTGACATTGTTAAAAAAAACGGAAAAAAGGAGAGAGAGCTTGTTCCCAGGTTTGGCTCATGGAACAGGAATGAGTCATGCTTAGTTGAAGGTGGAACCATTGATGACTGGGTATTTATCAGTTTTGATCGAAGTGTGTCTTGGCTAGCAGATGATATTATTGCTGCCTTATCTAGTAGATGTCCAGAACTTGGCATGAACATGGTATCCACAACTATTGTTCCCCCTTACCATGGTAGGAGGGAAGAGCTTGAAGGTCCGCAACTTGAGTGATGCTTAACTACTGTATGTACGAGAGCATCCAAGGAGATATCTATAAGGGGTAGTTTTGGCACCGTGCAAATCCTTGTATGTATAACTGGGTGAGAAGACTCCTGCTTATTGTGAGGTAAAGAGAATATGTGAAATTGAGCTTTGTGTAGTTACCCAATGATGTTTGTCAAGGAATATAAAGAAATTCAATTCTCAATATTTGGCAAATGTTGCTTTGAAGAGAGGGGACAAGACTAGACGCTCGAAGAATCTCATCAGTGGACCATCAACAAGGGCATTCATCGACAATGATAGACAATCCCATGGTCCATCACAATGACGGGCATACAACACGAAGAGATAAACATCGATTGATCATTCACCATGGTAAGAATCCTTACTTTGGCCACACCATAACCAGGATAGATTAGGAAACCTCTTCGTCATCATACCCTTGAGCACTTAGCTCAAGACCTCCACTTTTTGCACCACACTTCTTCCAATGCATTTTCCGAGTATGCATGCATAGGGCCACATTATAAGGCCATGCACAAGGCACACACTTTCTTCAACTCATGCATTGACACACTAACCCATCACTCATTATGGGTTACGAGTACTTGGCATGACTACTATGAGTATCATCTTTGAAAGATCTAGAGGACATTAAGGTTACAACAATAATAGCAATGAAGCAATCCACCTCCGATAGCTACTCCAAATCACTAGGGAAAACCTCTTCTGAGCACCTCACAACTTTTGAAAGCTCAAAAATATATCTTCATGCAAGAATCCAATGATGATGTACATACCAAGGGACTACAACTTACAAAGGCTCGTAGTGACAAATGAAGAACCAGACATCCGACCCTGCTACATTTGGAAGATAGACAGCTCTTGTTCATATAGGATGGACACTACCTCTCAAAGCGCTACATGGAACAACCACTACAACAAGGGTCTGTCAGGGACGAGAGACTCGAGAGGAGGGGAGTGTTAGCACTCAAGGTCAGGAACGAGGTGCAAGAACATGTCAAAGAAGTTTGCACACAAGAAGAAGGAGCAAGTTGGGAGCTCCAAGAGGTACATGTCAAATTTTCAGAAGGAATCCCTATAAAAACAGTGATTTTGGTCACTCAAACCATTGTAAATATCATTTTACATTTTTGCAACTCCATTTTGTTCAAGCCAAGGATTCCTCGAGGTTGAGGAGTATTAGAAGTATCATCGTACCAATTTTCATGATTTTTAGACTCCATTTGAGCCCTCAAATAAGCCCTAGAACCTAATTTTTAAGTAGGTCGGACCTAATGTCTGGGCAGGGCCAAAACTACTCAAAAAACTATAAAAAAGGCTAGAGAACTAATTTTTGGGGTTAGCTTGTTAGAGAGTGAGCTTGTTGTAAATTGGAGCTTTTGTAAGAGAAGTCTTTTGCAATCTAAGCTTTCCATTGTTACTCTCTTTGGTCTTGCCTTGTGTGCATGTGTGTGTATGTGTGTGCATGCTAGTGTGCTTCTCCTTCACACATTTGTGCCTTCGCATGCTCATGGTCTTCATACCAGTTCTCACGTCTCTGTGGATTGACAAGTAAAGGAGGTGGTGCTTATGCTTTAGCTACACCATGGTGCTTCAAAGCATATCACTTCATGCAAAGGCTTTTTTGCATATTTGAAAGATGTGCCCAAGGGAGGACATGCATGTGAAAACGATGTTTCTTATCCTATTATTTGAGTTGGAGAAATTCAGCTTATAGCTACAAATGTACAAAGATAAGTCATCCGTTAAGGTTACATGTGTATATACAAGGTAGGGGAAGACAACCTACTAAAGAGGGAAAAAAGTACCATGGCGGACCTAAGTGGGTTCATACACATCACTACCAAAATACATCAACAAATCCCCCCTAGGAGTGATGCGGTGAACAAGGAGTTGGCACTCATGTATAAGGAAGTGACAAGCTATGTGGAAAGAGATCAATCCACAAAGGGAGGTAATCCCAAAGCTTTGCAAAAAGCTTAAAAATTCTCCCTAGATAGAGCCTTTGTGAAAAAGTCTGCAACATTATTCTGTGTGGGCACATAAGCCAAACTTATATCTCCAGCAGAGATCTTGCACTAACATAATGATAGTGCACCTCAATGTGCTTTGTGCAAGAATGGAACACAAGGTTCCTTGCAATTGCCAATGTGCTTATTCTTCATAATAGCATCATATTTTGACTGCATAAAAACCATTCATTTTTTTGAATTTTGTGCCTCATCAAAAGCAATAGGCTCGTTCTCATCATAAAGACTAGAGGCAACCATTGCATAGCAATCTAATGCAAAGGAAGCATTATGCGAGCCTGAACGGGTACAATATGACAAAGGTGCATCTAATTTGCTATCTCTCAAAGTTTGTGCCAGCCATTTAGGCATAGTTTTAATGGACCCTATAAAGGTTGAGAAAATTGCCTCGTTTGGAGCAACACTTGACTGTCCACTTGTAAAAGAAAAAAGGGAAGCAAAGTGTCATATACATCTTTAAATCTAATTGAAGTGACCTTGGTAGATGAAAGTGACATTCTTCCATAAAAATAACATCACAACTAACCAAAATGCATTTATTATGTGGATGATACAAATGATAACATTTGCTTTTAGAACTGTACCCAAGAAAAATACATTTCACTACTTATCATCGAATTTCTTGCATTGTTGTTTAGGCTCTAATGCATATGCCAAACAACCAAAAACACACGAATGAGCAACAGATGTCTTGCGAGCATGCCAAGCCTCATGTGGAGTGATCAATTGTAATGCTTTGGTGGGACACCTATTAAGTACATATGTTGTACATATAACAACCTCAAGCCAGAAGCTATGTGGTAAAGCATGAATTTTGATCATAGACCTCGCCATCTCCATGAGACCTCTTTTTTCTTTCAAAAAATCCATTTTGATGAGGTATATATGGCACTATACACTGATGTCTTATCCCATGTTCAGCTAGGAATGCATTAAAATAAGAAGAAATATATTCCCCCCCTTAATCAGAATGGAGGTTTCCCAACTTACATGTTGACAAATTTTAGTCATAACTAGAAACTATTTGGAGCACATAAACATTGTGGACTGTGATTTCAATGGTTACACCCATGCATGCCTAGAGAAATCATCAATAAAATTCATGAAGTAAAGGTAGTTCCTAAAAGAATATGTTAGCTTATGACCACATACATTACTATGAACAAGCTGCAATTTATGAGCAGCTCGAACTAAATTATCTTTTGGGAAGGAGGAATGTTTCATTTTTCCCAAAATAAAGCCTTCACATACATGTTTACAAGGTGTCTCAAGTTTGGGTAGAGAGGACACCATTTCAAATTTTTGTAGGCATAGCAATCTAGCAAAATTCAGATGACTAAAGCATGCATGCCAAAGCTTTGCATATGAGGTAGCTTGAGAATCTTGAACTACACATGCTGAATCATTCATAGATTTTGCATAGTGTATGAGCTCATACAACCCACAACATAAGATGCGAGAAGCAGTAATAACATCATCATTTGAGAGATCATGAAGTTACATTTGTCATTAACAAACTTGACAACCAAGCCAATCTTGGCTAGTGCTCAAAATAACAACAAATTTTTCTTGATTCTCGGTGCATATAAAGCATCTGTCAGTGTCAAAGAACTACCATCTGCAATAGTCATAAGGATCTTACCAATTCCCATTCCAAAGTGAAAGTTTTTTTTAGCACATGATAGTTTTTCTTGTAGAGGCAGGCTAAAGTGAACTAAAGAAACTGCACTGCGGGTAATATGTTTGTTTGCCCTATTATCAAAGTACCAAACATATGAGTCCATTGCAGACATACAATGCTCATGAGAAGATGGTTCATAGGTGCAAACAATAGTAAAAGAACAAGATCAGCAAACTTTGTTTTAGGTGTAGAGGCCTCTGCAACTACCATTTCGGCCTCTTTCTTCTTTGCCTCTTTTGCCGCCAGTTAGGACAACTCTTTATGACATGATGAGTTTTCTTTACAATATTTGCAAAATTGTTTCTTCTTTTCCGTTTTCTTCTCATCTTTGACTTCATTCTCCAACTATGCAACATTAGTAGATTTTGTTAACTAGCAGATGAGCTACATTTTTCTTTTCTCTTCTAATTCTCTAAGAAAGCTTGATCTACAACACACATAATTGACATATTCTTCCTAGAATGATCTTTTTGCAACAAAACAAAAAGTAAATCCTCAAATGTTAAGGCATTTGGATTGCCTTTCATTATTAATCGAAGAGTAGAAGCAAAAATTTGATATGAATATGGAGGATTGTTAAGAATAGTCTGCACAAGTGAACTATCTGGTAAGACTTCATCAATAGAAATCCATAGAATCTCCTTTATTCATATGCTCGCACAAGGCATAAATGAAAAAGGGTTATAAAAACTCTCCTGCTTTCTATTTAAGGAGTTGCTTTCTAGCCTTTGGCATCAAAGGTATGATCATACCTCATATTTATCAAGGATTTCCATATTACAAATAGTTAAAGGAACACCCAAGATCAGGAAATCCAATGATGTCTACCAAGCTTGTACCCAAGGCAAGCAACATAGGCTCTTGTTCCCAAGGAAGCTTCCGTACGAGTTAGGAACCCTTTGGCCCTCATCCACATGGATCTCTGTGGAACTATGAATACCCCTTCCCTTAGTTGATAAATCTAATTCTTCCTTCTAGTAGATGAACACTCAAGATACCTTTGTGTATATTTTTTGAAATCAAAGGGAGGCATCTTCTCTAAGTTTCGAGAATGGATCATTGAAGTTGAAAATGAAGCATCCAAGATAGTCAAGACTATTTGATTAGATGATGATGGTGAGCTTATCAATCATAAATTTCACAAAAAAAGACAAGTCACTCAACCTCACACTCCATCCTATAATGGAGTAGCTAAAAAAGATATGAAGTGTGATGGAAATGGCGTGAACCATGCTTCACAACAAAGAATTACCCTTCAAGATTTGGGTAGAAGCAGCGCACACTACCGTGCACATACTCAGTCGAGGCTTTACTAGTGCATTGAACAACAAGACACCCTTTAAAGCCTACTATGGAAGAAAGCCTAATGTCAATTACTTTTGAGCATTTGGAAGTGAAGCATTCATCCATGTGCCAAAAGAAGATCGAAGTAAAGAACTTGTGAATCTTTTCATACAAAGCCCTAGGAGCTTGCTTAAGACCATAATGTGCTTTGTGAAGCTTGTAGACTTGATCGTCCTTTCCTTTGATCTTGAAACCTTAAGGTTGGTCAATATATACTTCTTCTTGAAGATCTCCATTAAGGAAAGCATTTTTTATGTCGAGTTGCTAGATGGGCCACCTGAAATGTGCACTTAGTGCTAGAATAATTCTTATAGTGGTAAACCTTGCAGTAGGGGCAAAGGTTTCTTCATAATCAATGCCATGTATTTGCTTGTATCCCTTATCTACAAGTCTTTCTTTGTACTTATCCAATGTGCCATCTAATTTTTACTTAACTTTATAGAAACACTCAACTCCTATGACTTGATGATTTGTGGGCTTAGGAACAAGTGTCCAAGTATTGTTCTTCTCGATTTCATCCATTTTTACTTGCATAGCTTCGTTCTACTCAGATTGTCCTTGAGCTTCTTTGTAGTTGGAAGGCTTTAGAATCTACTGGATTTGATGCATCAATGCATAATTTACATAATGACTTTGTTCTTGCTGCTGCTTTTCAAAGAGCCTTTGTGATCTTCTTGGTTGGTTTGAAGTACTTGCCTCTGAGTTGTGTTTGGAAAAGATTGTGTCCTCCTCTAAAGTGTAGATGGGTGGACTAAAACTTGTCTTCGATCTTTAATTGAGTATGTTGAAGCTTCATTAAATATTACATCTTTTGAAATTGTGATGGAGTGGTTCTTCAAGATCATACAATACCATTTCATCCCCAAAAAGGTTGTATCTCAGGAGATTACTCTTGAGCAATGTGCCTCTTAGGAGAACCTGACAAACATGTTCATGAAGTCTTTACCTCTCTTCCCGCTCCAATGTTTGGTGGTCCTCTACAACATTCAGCCACTTGAAAATGGAGTTGTAGAGGGGGTGTTGATGACATGATTGCCCCTACATCATTTACATTTTTATCTACATGAGTGCATCTCCATTTTGTATCTAGGAGGCACTACATTTATAGTTTATTTCCATTTTATCATGTATGTCTTTTGTATTTGGATACCTTGCCATTTGCTTCTACCATTGTATTCATTCTCCTTCAAGGAGAATCATCCCACATGAGAATATAAAGAGGGCCTCTCCCCCCCATTTTTACTTGGTTAGAAGTTTGAGGAGCCTACTCCATGCTCTTGGCAAGCTCATTTCTGATCCGTGTGAGTTTACCTATTTCTTGGTCTACTCACTTTGAATCTTTCACACTCTTTTTTTTGTGAGTACGCTCTTCTTTTCATTTTTCTTCCACGTGTGTACGCTCTACACACCCCTCTATATAATCCTATCCCACTCATCTCAATTCCCCTCCCCTTGATTCCTAGTAAAAGAAAACATTTTAATGAAAGAGCTTCAAGTTGGTTCCACTCAATAGGGATGGAATTTTCCTCCTTGAGACTCATTCACCACTTTAAGCTTATGTGCCAAGCAAAAGACTTGCTTCTAGCACATAATACTCATATGGGGTTCCCTTTAATTGATGTAGATAATTCCACTTTTTTAGAACATGTAGACCACATCCTCATCTCTCTCATGGTCATTCCTTGTAAAAGTGGGTGGCTTAAGATATTTTAGGAGGGGAGTCTCCCTAGAGATTTCCCCCTTGTGCTTGCTAGGTTGGATTTTCTCCTTCCTACCCATCACATATATAGAAGAGAAGAAGCCACTCTTTCCTTCCTAGCAAGTAAAGAGGTAACCTATGAATCAAGCAAGAACAATTGTTCTTTTATTTGTTCAAACAGTGATTGCAATACTAATGAAAATTTTCTTACTTTTGGGTTTTGTCATTGAATTCATTGAATTGATCATATTAAATGAAATCCTCATAAAGAATGGTGTATTTCTCAACCCTTCTCATGTTTTGGTGGATTTTTTAGTGTTTTTCTTTTACGTGGGGATGTTTCAAGTATCACTTCTTGACCCTCTTGTTGCATGTTTCCCCCCTAATGTAAACTAAGGAGATAAGGATATGGGCAAAGGCTATTTCAACTTCTATGTACCTTTTCAATAGAATACCATCCAAATCACGTCAAGGTATGACTCCTTATGAAGCATGGCATGGAAGAAAACCTAGTCTTAGACATTGCAAGGTGTTTGGTTCTTTAGCTTATGTTCATGTACCATCACAAATAAGAGGTAAGCTAGATGAAAGGGCAACAAAAGCAATGCTTATTGGGTATGATCAACTCAAATGTGTTATAGGTTCTATAATCCTTCAAAAAAGCAATTCACTACAAGTAGAGATGTTGTGTTTGAAGAACATAGGTCTTGGTATGATGAAGAAAAACAAAAGGTAACTCTACCATATGATCTTGATTCTGATTCTCATCAATTAGGAAGCAAGCATGATACAGAGGTCCAGGATCCAAGAAGTGATACAGATGATGAATAAGATAAAAGGGAAAAGGATTACAAACTATAGAAGTCAAGAGGCAAAGCAAAGATGCAAGAGTGTGGAGAATGCTCTAAGCAAGCTCCTAGAAGATCAACAAGAGAGAAGAAACAACCAGAAAGGTATGGATATGATTCGATATTTTTTAGAAAGCATTCAATCTACTTGGCAAAAGACTCAAGTTCAGAAGAACCCTCAATGTATGAGGAGACAAAGGAAAATCCTAATTGGGAAAAGGCCATGAAACAAGAAATAGATGCATTGAAGGAGATGGACACTTGGGAGATGGACAAACTCATGGTATAGACTATGAGGAAACATTCTCACCAATTGCAAAGATGACTACAATTAGAACATTGATAATTGTAGCTGCTACAAGAAATTGGAGACTCCTCCAATTTGATGTAAAAACATTTCTAAATGGTTGGATAAGTGAAGAGGTATACATGTCATAATGTCTAGGTTTTGAAAACCCTAATCATGCATCTTATGGTTTCAAACTTAAGAAAGCATTATATGGATTGAAACAAGCTCATTGAGCTTGAAATTATAGGTTGGTTACATACCTTCAAGATCAAGGGTTCAGACCTAGCAACTCAAATCCTTCTCTATTCATCAAAAGGGATCACAATGAGGTTATCTATCTATGTGTATATGTAGATGATATTATTATGGAAAGTGATGATCTGAATGGCATTCAAAGGATCAAGAGACACATGCAAGAGGAGTTCAAAATCAGTGATTTAGGTGATCTCACATTCTTCCCATGTATGCAGGTCATATACAAAGATGAAGGAATGTATTTGAGTAGATACATTTACGATCTACTTCTTAAGTTCAAAATGGAGAACACTAAACCTGCAGTTACACCTTTGGAGATGAGTCATAAACTTAGTGTTTATGAAGGTAAGAAGATTGAAGGAATCAAAGAGTATCAAATCTTGGTAGGTTGCTTGATATATGCCACTCATACAAGGGTAGAAATCTCATATAGTGTAGGAGTGCTAAGCCAATTCATTATCCTTACTTTTTAGATTTGGATATCAAAATCTATTTAGATGCAGATTGGGAAGGAGTTAAGGATGATAGAGGAAGTACCTCTGGTTACTTAGCATTTGCAGGTTCAAAGCTAGTGTCATGGAGTTCCAAGAAGCAACCAATAGTTGCTTTATCCTCAACTGAAGCAAAGTATAGAGGATTCACCATAGAAACTCAAGAGGCAATATGATTAAAAGCATTGTATACAGATTTGGGACTTGTGAGTTTCAAAGCTCACATATTTGGAGATAATCTAAGTTCCATGCATCTAGCAGCAAACCATGTTTTCCATGCAAGAACCAAACACATAGAGGTTCATTAACACTTCATAAGGAGAAGATCATGGAAAAGGAGAATGAAATTTCTTTTGTTCCAACTGAAAAGCAAGTAGCAAATATGATGATGAAGGCACTTGATGGAATAAAGCTTTGCAGATTTAAATCAATGGCAGGTATTCAACCTATTAGAGAATGAAGACTAAAACATACTTTAACTTGAGGGGGAGCTGTTGAACATCAAGCTTACACTATTGTTGAGGTGGATTTGATCTACATCAAAAAGCTATCCTTTGGATTATGTCAAATGAATATCCATTGGAGAATTATTTTACTTATGCTCATTTATAATTTTTTTTAAAGATTTTTTATGATTCATTTATCATTGTAAAAGCTTAGAGCTTTACACATGTAAAATTAGAAAAAGAGAGCTAAAATTCCACAAATTTGAGGTGATTGAGTTGCAATCAAGGATCAGTCACCTAAAAGTGGATCAAACTAGATCTTCACTTTTCCTAGATTGTAGGAAAATAAATTGATTCCCTCCAACAACTAATCCCGCCTTCATTTGAATTCAAGATCCACTTTTCAAAGTCGTGGAGCACTTCAAGAGTCTATATAAAGACTTCAAATCACTTGTACATTACATGGAAGCAATATACATACATGTGGCCATCATTGTCTTGCTCCATTTTTTTGCATCATCTTCTTCAACAACAGTTAGATTGTAGAGGTTGCTGCTCTCTCTACAGAGGTCCAAATTGGATGCGTGAGCACTTATTGGAAAGGTATTAGTGTCTAGGTTATGTATATAAATGATAAACCATTTGGCTCAGTAGATTGGGAGAAATCTCAAGCTTTTTGTCTCGGGGTCTATCTTTGTGCATTCCTCAAAAATAGGAAGTATCATTGTTGAGTGTTAGGTTCATTCCAAAAGTATATTTTGATTATTTCTTGTAATCTTGTGCATTGTGTACACTCAAACCTATGTGTATCACTCCTCTAAAAGGAGGTTTTCCAATTGTGACCATGTTGGCTGCTATTAGCATTTGAAGTTGATTGTCTCATCTGAAGATAGTAAGTTTTTTGGGCAAGTCAATGCCCAAACATATATGTTTTGTATTGACTCTTTCTCCTTGATGCTCCAATGTACATAGTGAATTTTATTGCACGTATCACATGCCTATAAGGTCTGTTTGAGTCTCCATAAGCTCAAGGTCTAGTCTTGTGCCAGCTGACTAGACCGAACTTTGTTGCTTCACAACTCACTTTTCTACCTCCTACAAGCTTCTCCAAGTCCTTTCACCCCCTAGACCCAAAATCAAATTCAATATATACAATTGGATCAAGGAAACTTTTGAAAACATAAGAAATTTTCCTTGGTCCTCTCTAGGTCTTGAAATGCATTTCATCACCTTCCCTTCACCTCCATGATGCTCCTTCAAGTTATGAAAGTGAAATTGTTCACCACCTCTATATCAAGAACAACTCAAAACCTCAACCAATTTTGGAAGACCAATGCCAAATTATCAAACTTTGAAATAACTATGGAAAAACTGATTACTCAGAAAAGTCTACTACACTTAATCCACTCATTGACTGATCAAACATGTAATGTTCTTAATGAAACTTTGTACAAGGATTTGCGCAAAGATTACGCATCTTCTCAAAATTAAAAATTCTCAAAAGATTCAGTAGATCTTGAGATATGATCCAAACAATCTACCTATGTCTGAAATTGTTCTTCTATATAGTTGACTTTAACACCTACAACTTCTAATGCATGGTTCTCCCAAACTAGACCTTCTTTATTCAAATGCTTTTAGCCACAAGTAGCTTACCTTTCAACTTAAAGAATGAGTGATTACTTGCTCAAAACTTTGTTGGTGCAGCATATATTGCGGAATTCGCTTACACCACAAGAACTAAGCTAAAGTGATGTTAGAACACCTCTATAATCATCAATAGCTTAGCAAAATTTTTGAAACTGAAAACTTTATAACTGTATTAGTGAAAATTGAAAATTCACTTTACAAAAAGCTTCACATTTCTTGAACCTTCAATTCTGAGCTAATTTACTTCAGTCTTTACACTACTATATTTGCTTACAGTTTAATAATCTTTCCGCTACTTAACTATGCCAAAACTGTGTTTCAAATTCACCAAAATTCCATCGGAACTTCACCGTACTATCATTGGACTGTCACCGGAATCTCACCGTAATTGTACCGGAATGCTACCGGAATCAACTGCAATTTTGTTTGTAGTTACTTCAAATGTGTATACATGAAGTAAGGAAGTGATATGTGAACTTCCTTTACTTAATGAACTCTATCTGAAGTTTAAGAAAAAACTTCACCACTTTTCGATGTCTTCTTCCGGTCAGACACTATACTGTGTATACATGTTCCGTTTCACAAAAATCTTTGATCAGTTTATAGTTGAGACTCCTAGCTTCAAGATAAGCTATCTCTCATGAAAAACTTTACACTGTGCTGCAAGATCTAACTCTCAGAAGTACCGAAAAATGTTTACTGATAAAAACTGTAACTGTTAACTAACTTTCACAGTAACATGAAATCACTTAGATTCTTCACATATGAAGAATGCGCTCAAATTCTTCCACATGAACATGTGTTTTCTATTAGAGAAGATGCATACAAAAATAGCTTGGCCTTACTTTGCTCATAGCTATGGAAAACTCTCCTACTCTGAGTAGTTATTCCTTACCATCTCTCTCATATGAATACCCGACATTTCAGGTTCTATTATTCATCTCTACATACGCAATCTCTGGCGTCTTCCACACATACATCTACTTATCCCTACGGGAATCTTCTCATCTATTGAGTTCTATTCGAGAGAGTCACTTATATTTCTAATGTATCTCTCTTATATACAATTTTTGATCTGGGTTTCAACAAACTCAAAATTCTGGAAGTTTCTTTGCTGTATATTACAAGCGTGAATTTGTCCCTTCACTAAGGCTTAATTTTCTGATTTTTTTGTTTCTGCTTTTCTTTGTCTTTATGTCATTATGCATAGTTAGTGAGTGAATCTTCAACAGCTCCCCCTCAATCACTAATTTGCATCTTTCGGTCTTCATATATCTTTCTTTTCTTTTATTCTTGCCATTTCTTTGAATCTGCTTGTCTTTACTCCATCCAAGCTCTTTGTCAGAATATCTGTAATCTGATCTTTTGTAGGAGTGAATACTAATTCAATCTCCTTCTCCATTACCTTTTCCCTCAGGAAATGATATTGAATTTCTATGTGCTTTGTTCTTGCATGAAATATTGGATTTGCTGCAAGATACAATGAACTCATATTATCTCCATGTATGATAGGTATACCTTGATCAATACCCATGCTTTTGAACAAGGTGTGCATCCATATTACTTCTTTAGCTGCTTCCACAAGTCCTTTATATTCTGCTTCTGTTGACGATAAAGCCACTGTGTGTTGCTTCTTTGAACACCAGCTTACAAGCTTATCTCCCAGGTATATCATATACCCATGTGTTGACCTTCTGTCATCTTGACTTCCTGCCCAATCTTAGTCACTGTATGCTCTCAGTTTTATATCTGATGTAAAAGGATAATATAATCCTTCTTTTATAGTTCTTTTGATATATCTAAGAACTCTTTGTCCTGCAATCCAATGTTGATCCTTCAAACAATGCATAAGCTGTGAGAGAATTCCCACTGCATAACTGAGATCTGGTCTTGTTAGTGTAGCATAAATCAAACTTCCCACTAAATATTGATACTTTCTCATATCTTTAAACTCTGCACCATCATATCTGCTGAGTTTATGATTTACTTCAAGCGGTGTTGAAGCTTCTCTACAATTCTCCATGTTAAACTTCTTCAGTAAGTTTAGGAGATACCTTTCTTGCGAAACATATATACCATGATCTGTATATGTAACTTCCATTCCAAGAAAGTATGATAACTTTCCTAGATCACTGATCTTGAACTCCTTTTCAAGCAGTCTCTTACCTCCTTGATTCCTTCATCTGAGGTACCTGTGATTATAATCTCATCTACATAAATATAAATGTGGATCATGCCTTCATCTGTTCTCTTGATGAGTAAGCTTGCATCAGCCTTTGAACTTTGGTATCCAAGGTCATTGAGATACTTCACAAGTCTATAATTCCAAGCTCTTGGAGCTTGCTTCAATCCATAGAGAGCTCTTCTTAATCTGCAAACATGATCTGGGTAACTCAAACTTACAAACCCTTCAGGTTGTTCCATGTAGACTTCATCTGATATATATCCATTCAAAAATGCATTCTTTATATCTAGCTGACTTAGCTTCCATCCTTTTGATGTTGTTATAGCAATCAATGTCCTTATGGTTGACATCTTTGCCACAGGACTAAACGTCTCATCGTAATCTATGCCATGTGTCTGAGCAAAGTCTTTGACTACCAGTCTAGCTTTGTATCTGGCTATCCTTCCATCTGCAAGCTTCTTGACTTTGTAAACCCATTTATTTCCAATCACTTTCTTACCATTTGGTTTTGGAACAAGTCCCCAAGTCTTGTTCTCTTCAAGAGCATTAAACTCCTCCTTCATTGCTTCTTCCCATTTTTCCTTACCTTTTGCTTCACTGTAATTCTGAGGTTCTTCATCTTCCTTTACTAAATAAGCATAGTTTTTCTGAGTCAAATACGAAGTATCATAGGAATACCTTGTTGGTTGTTTCCTAACTCTGTTTGACCTTCTTGGTTCAAACTCTTCATGTGTATCTGAATACACATCTTCATCAAATCTTGATCCATGTTCATTTCTCATACCTGATCCGATCCTGGATGTACTTTCTTGCATATGATCTTCATCTCCATTTACCTGCATATGTGATTTACCTTTTTCATTTCTTTTTATCTCTTCTTCAAGTGTTTCAACACTATGCTCTTTATCTTAATACCAGCTCTTTCCTTCATCAAATGTCACATCTCTGGAAACAATAAACTATTTGGTTAAAGGACTCCATAACCTGTAACCCATCTGCTTTTCATCATATCCAATGAACAGATATTTTTCTGCTTTTGGCTCAAGCTTATGTCTCAGTTGTGATGGTACATAAGCATAAGCAACTAAACCAATCACTTTACAATGATCAAGTGTTGGTTTCTTGCCCCACCAAGCCTCATAAGGGGTCATCCCATTTAAAGCTGTACATGGTAATCTGTTTACCATATATGTTGCTGTATTTACAGCCTCAGCCCAAAGATAATTTGGACAATTCTTCTCCTTTAGCATCGCTCTTGCAAACTCAACTAGAGTTTGGTTTTCTTTCTGCTACTCCATTTTGTTGCGGTGTATACCTGCAAGTTATTTCTCTTTTGATACCTACATTCCACAGATAATCATTGAACTCTCGAGAAAAATATTCTCCTCCTCCATCAGACCTTAGTCTTTTGAGTTTCTGTCCTGTAAGTCTTTCATCATATGCATGAAAATGCCTAAAAGCTCCAAACACTTCTGATTTCTCTTTCACAACATAAAGAGTTATCCATCTTGTTGCATCATCAATAAAAAGACCATAATACCTTGAGCCACTGATAGATCCTTCTTTTGTTGGCCCCCATACATCTGTATGTATAAGTTCTAGCACACCATCGTGTTTGTAACCATTTTTTTGGAATGGTAACATGTGTGCTTTTCCCATATGATAGGCTTCACATTTATGAATCATATGTTGGTTCTTCATATTTGGTAATCCTCTCACGGATTGTTTCTCCACCATAGTTTTGATTCTTGTTTCATTAAAATGTCCTAACCTCTTATGCCAGAGGTCTAGTTCTATAAATACCTCATCACCATGTGTGATCAAGGCTTGACCAACATTCCCTTGTACTTTCAGAGTACAAAGTCTACCTTCCTTTTTACCATGAACAATTTGTTTGTATCCTTTCTCTAGATCTTCAACAAATACTCCTTCATTTGTAAACCTGACTTGAAAACCTTTTTCTACTATCTGACCCACGCTGATCAAATTCTTTGGGATTGTTGGAACATACAAAACATTTGTTAGTAGGTCAGCTCCATTCTTACACTTTACCTTTCCAATTGACCTTACATTATGTTTTGTGTTATCACCTGTCTGTACTGTATGATTTGAAATGCCTCCTTCTAATTCTGATAACAATTCTATATTTCCTGACAAATGATTTGAACAACCAGAGTCAATATAAAATACCTTGAGGTCTTCATTCTCTGACACACTTATTGAGTTCATCATTAATGTTGTATGACCATCATTCTGCGTATCATTCGCATAGTTGTAGTAGGTAGTGTTGTGAGACTGATTATGTCCTCAACTTCTTACTCCACCTCTACCATATCCGCCTCTTTGACTTTGTCTTCCTCTTTGATATCTTCCACTTCTGCCTCTACTGTTATTGTTATTGTTCTGCCTCTACTGTTTGATCCTTTGAATTATGCCAGCAATCATGAGCCAAATGATTGCTTAATCCACAGATCCAGCAAGCTTTCTTATTACTTCTTCCTTTTGTATTACTTCTACTTTTATTTCTGACATTACCTCGTCCTCTTGCATAATTTGCTTGAGCAGTCACTTCTTCTTCATCTTTTTCTTTACCTTTATCACCTTTCTTTTTATTCTTTGCGTACATAGCCGAACTATGTCCTTTTTCTCCATCTGTCTTCAAATCTTGCTCAAACGTTAGCATTAGTCCAAGCAACTGATTTAAATCTGGTACAAAATGATTTAAAGAAAGTTCAGTTGAGAGTACGAAAGGTTTCCACCTTTCATCTCCTCTCAAACCTGCAAGCACTTGCGCTATTAACCTGTGGTCTTTGATATCTTCATTAATTGATCCAAGACTGTCTGCCAAGTCCTTCATCTTAGTGACATAATCACTAATGCTTTGACTTTGCTTTTTCTTGAACGTTGTAAACTCTGACCATAAGCTAGCCTTTCTAGCTTTCGTTGTATTTTGGAAATGATCTTCCAATGCACTCCATATATCTTCTGCTTTCTCCAGACCTCTAATATGTGGTAGTAGATGATCTGTAACAGTATTATAGATATATGCTCTTGCCGTTGCATCTTTCTTCTGCCACAGCTTCAAGGCTTCTAATTCTTCTTTCTTCGGTTGACTATCATCTTCGAAAGTCGGCTTCTTTTCTTCTCCTATCACATATATCATTAAGTCCTTACTCATAAGTAAGGCTTCCATGCGCATTACCCATGCCGGATAATTATCTCTGTCCAATTTGTCAATAGAAATGTGATCTGCCATGATCTTCTTGTTTCTGTTACTTCCGGTGAGTGTAACGTTAAAGGATTTTACCTTTTGTAAACCTTTACCTTGAGAATGACTTCGGAATACTTCTTGATGCCATTTACTGCTGATCTCTTCAGCATTCACCTTCCTTTATGAGAATTCTTCAAATTCTCTTTCCGTTTCTTCTTCTGAGAAACCTTTTCTTGTTCTGGTACCACTTGTTGATCTTACTGCTCTGATACCACTTGTTGGTGCAGCATATATTGCGGAATTTTCTTACACCACAAGAACTAAGCTAAAGTGATGTTAGAACACCTCTATAATCATCAATAGCTTAGCAAAATTTCTGAAACTGAAAACTTTATAACTGTATTAGTGAAAACTGAAAATTCACTTTACAAAAAGCTTCACGTTTCTTCAAGCTTCAATTCTAAACTAATTTACTTCAGCCTTTACACTACTGTATTTTCTTACAGTTAAATAATCTTTCTGCTACTTAACTGTGCCAAAATTGTGTTTTAAATTCACCAAAATTCCACCGGAACTTCACTGGACTATCATTGGATTGTCACCGGAATCTCATCGTAATTGTACCGGAATGCTACCGGAATCAACTGCAATCTTGTTTGTAGTTACTTCAAATGTGTATGCATGGAGTAAGGAAGTGATATGTGAACTTCCTTTACTTAATGAACTCTATCTGAAGTTTAAGAAAAAACTTCACCACTTTTCGATGTCTTCTTCCGGTCAGACACTATACTGTGTATACATGTTCCGTTTCACAGAACTCTTTGATCAGTTTATAGTTGAGACTCTTAGCTTCAAGATAAGCTATCTCTCATGAAAAACTTTACATTGTGCTGCAAGATCTAACTCTCAGAAGTACCGGAAAATGTTTACTGATAAAAACTGTAATTGTTAACTAACTTTCACAGTAACATGAAATCACTTAGATTTCTTCACATATGAAGAATGCGCTCAAATTCTTCCACATGAACATGTGTGTTGGAACTGAAGGACTCACTAGGCAAGGAAGCTTAAGAAGGGAGTCAGAGAGAAGAGAAAGTACAAGCAGACAGAGCAGTCAACGACGATCTGGCAAGTAGGCCAACATTTTTTCAGGACACTAATGCATATAAAAGAGGTGGACACACAAGGAGAAGGAGCAAGTAGGGAGCTCCAAGAAGTGTATGTCAAATCTTCAGAAGAATCCCCTACAAAAACAGTGATTTTCATCACTAAAAACCATTGTAAATACCATTTCACATTTTTGTAGCTCCATTTTGTGCAAGCCAAGGAGTCCTTGAGCTTGAGGAGCTTTAGAAGTATCTACCTGTCAGTTTTCACATTTTTTAGACTTCGTTTGAACCTCCAAATAGGGTAGAGAACCTAATTTTTAACTAGGCCGGACACTAGGTCTGGACAAGGCCAAAACCTAGTCAAAAACTATAAATAGAGCTAGAGAGCTCATTTTTGAGGTTAGATTGTAATTGAAATGAACTTGTAAGAGCTTTTTGAAAGTAATCTAAGAACTCCATTGCTTCTCACTCTTTGTCTTGCCATGTGTGCACGTGTGTGTGTATGTGTGTGCATGCTTCTCACTCACGCACTTGTGCCTCCACTTGCTCGAGGTCTTCATACCATCCTCATGTCTTCCCGGATTGACATTAAAGGAGGTGCTACTCATCACTGAGCTACACCAAATTTTGGCGCCATTGCCGGGTAATCTCTTTACTTTTCTTATTTTTCTCTTTCTTACCTTACCATCATCATCACCATCATCATCATCACCACCTCCCACCTCCATCTCCATCATCGCGGAAATTTTTAGTTTTGGATTATATCACCTTCTCCACCTCATTTCCCTCATTCCACTTGTGAGAGAGAGCGATATTGTGTGCGTTGTTTTTGCTTGTTTCTAGAGATTTCTTGCAGGTACTGGCAGCATCATCATCTCCAGCACTCCGCGCACGAAACGTCACGAAACTGTCTCTGTGTCGCCGGCCTCTGTCGATCGCAATCGGAATCACCCATTTGGTAAAACAAAGTACACCACCATAATCCACATGATGAGCACATTCTAAATCACTAAAAACAGTTAAAAAATTCCGTGTTTCTCTGTCAATCACGACCGACACCATCGATCGCGATCGACAGCCACGATCGACAGACCCTGTCAATGGGGATCGACAGACCTGTCGATCGCGACCGACAGACCCCACGACCGACTGACTGCCACGTAGGACCCTTTCAATCGCGATTGACACCATCGATCGCGATCGACAGCCACGACCGACACGTCTGTCAGTCGCGATTGACACCGTCGATCGCGACCGACTGAATTTCAATGATTGATTGACTTTTTTGTGTAGCCACGTGTCCATCGCGACGGACACAACCCCGATCGACTAAATTCACGGTGGAAATCCCGGGAAAAGTGTCGATCGCGATTGACACCATCGATCGCGATTGACACCATCGATCGCGATTGACAAGTCTCACGACCGACTCTGTCGATCGCGATTGACACTGTCAATCGCGACTGACGTGTCGATCGCGACCGACAGGCCCCGACGGACACCTCTGTCAATCGCGATTGACAGACCTGTCGATCGCGATTGACAGGCTTTTCAGCCAAAAAATTAGGGTTAATATTTCCAAGTCTTTGGGGGAATTTTGGGCATAATTAGAGAGTCATTAGTGATTTGTGAGGTCCCTACACACGTGTTTTTGAGAAAAATCCTATGATCTGTTAGCCTGTTTGAACTCTGTTTTAGCACCAGAACCCTGAACTGGCATAACTTTCTCATATGAAATCCAATTGCTGTGATTCTTGTCTTGTTGGAGAGCTCGTGGGGAGTACAACCAAAACTTCCACTGGTTACGGTTAAATTAAGATCAGGATTATTAGATAGGGTATTTTGAAGTTGACCATACCCGGGGTAGGAAAACTAAAGGATCCTTGAGATTGTTTTCCATAAAGGCAAAAGGTAAGTTGGTCTGTGAACTATATGCATGAAAGTGATCTGTCTGTCCTTTGGATTTAAGTCTTGAGCTAATCTTGGGACTGATACAGGTCTATTGAGAGCAATTTAGAGCATCCAAGCAAGGGCTTTGTGCAAGCTTGAGAATCAGGTTCTCGAGCACTAAAGAACAAGGGATCAACAAGAAAGGTCGGAATATCCTCAACTCCCTTTGTCAATTCCTAGCTTAGGCTAAGAACGACTAGTGATAGAAGTAGGCCAGGACGGCGATAAGCATTTATCAAGTGAAGACTACCTAAATACTCAAGTTCAAGCTAACGACATAATCCTTGTACGGTCGAGAACTTCAAAGGAAAAGAGCTTAACGTGGAACGATCAACTTCAAGTGCAGAAATACACTCAAGTATACCTGACGACGTGATATCAGACAAGAACATAAACACGATAATCAACTAAAAAAGGAATCAAGTAAGTGATACAAAAGAACTCAGCAACGAGGGTGTACTTTGGGCAAAAATTGGGCTACTAAAATAGGCATATGAACCTTAGATCAGGACGGCATCTAGTAAGGGATAGACAAAGCCTTAGGTCTTCAGAGGCTAGTGTCAATCATTCTGCTAGGTCTTGGGCCCAACAGTTGAGCCACCACTCGCATTACCCTAGCTCTGAGACTAGTGAATCAGAGATGTCTCAAGGGATGGACAGACCTACAAGAAGTTCAGGTGTGCCATATCTGTATAGGGTGGAAGGCCCCTACAAGACGCAGTTGGAATACATTAGGACCAACCGATTAGGTGCTAGCATCTATGAGGACGGCCTAGGGAGATCCATGATCCAGATTAAAAACCTTGACCAATCCATTGGACTAGAGCACCCAGCTGTCAAGTTTGAAAACCGAGCATACCTAGATAAGGAAGGGACAATATATGTAGTCACCAGTCACCCAGATAGGACAGATGAATTTGGGAATGTGATCTCAGAAGCGGATTTAGGTGACTTGGAGCAAGGAAACATGGGTGTAGAACCTAGAACCCCCCGAGGCAAATCTGTTCTCACTAGGATTATCACACCAGAATGGGTTCCCCAGGACAACAAGAGCATAGATCTGCTTTTGAACCGAGAAACGAACGAAGCCTTTTGGAGGTATAAATCTGATCAGCCAACTAATATAGGAACAATCATGATCTGTGAGTTTAAGGATCCTGATAGCCCAAGCAGAGTGACATACTTAGATCACGCGTCAGGGAGGATCTTTGTGGTGACAGAAAATGATAGGCATGCTTACACTTGGAAGGGTGAATTTATTTTCCCCCAACCAAGATCTAATGTGTCCTTTGGCCACCCTGGAGCGGGAACATCCCAAACTCATGGAACTCAAAGAGACAGAAGTAGAGACAGACCTGAGGTAAGCTTTGCAAACTCCTTGGGAAGAGAACGAACGAGAACGGAAACAAATAGAGTAGAACCTGAGGTACTTAGAGCTCCCAGGAATCAAAGAAATGCGGATGAGTTCCCTCTACCACGACCTAGAGAGCACACAAGGACTTTGAGACCGACTCAGCTAGTTAAGTCCATGAAGAACTACTTCGATGGCACTGGAGATCCATACGATCATGTGGCTGAGTTTAGGCAAGTCTTGAGAGTTGAACAAGTGGAGGATCTATTCACGCAGTACAATGCCTTTGGTCTAACCCTTAGGAACACTGCCTTGACATGGTTTCAGCCACTAAACGAAAGGCAGTTCAGGAGTATAGACCAACTCCTAGAGGCTTTCATTATTGAATTCTCTAAGAGTGGCATTAGACATAATACCTCCTCATTAATTCACAGTTTCAAGCAGATCCCTCAAGAGACCGTGAGACTTGCAGGAAGAAGATTTAGGCAATATCTTGAAAGATGCCCTGTTTCGGAGCTACCCACACCAGCTAAGCAAGTGGCTCTATTCTTGGACGGCTTTCTAAGTACCAAATTGAGATCTTATGTGTACTTGAAGGACCCTAGGACCATAGAAGAGTGTGTACGCATGTGCATTGACATCGAGGATAACCTAGGGGAGGAGCTAGAGCTTTCCAAAATCTACAAAGATTCAGATAGTACCTCTAGCCTCTCTTCCTCACAATCCCCATCTATTGAGAAACTTGTAGAGAAAGTAGCTCAAAAACTAGGTATCTCTAGTA
The DNA here is from genome assembly GCA_020310875.1 of Ceratopteris richardii. Lineage (NCBI taxonomy): Eukaryota > Viridiplantae > Streptophyta > Polypodiopsida > Polypodiales > Pteridaceae > Ceratopteris > Ceratopteris richardii. The sequence continues at coordinate 42,227,320 of CM035416.1, read as the reverse complement.
AACAAATTCCTAGATTTTCCCCAGTCAAAAGGTGCTATACTTGTGGAGGTGACCATGTGGCGAATGCATGTCCCATTATGGCTCAACCCCAAGTAAATCATAGTAGCCAGTACTGCACCATAGAGAGAAGATACACAAATCACTCAGCACAAGACTGCCCATACAATAAGCAAGCGGTTAGGCAAACCTACCCTCAGCCATACCCTCAACAAGGCAGATACCAAAATCAGTACCCCCAACAACAGTATACTAGACCTCATCAAAATTACCAACCACAATATCAGACCCAACTGAGACCCCAGCCAGTGCTAGCACAACAATCACCTACTCCTACTAATGTGATTCCTATAAAGTATGCTGCTGCAGAAGAAAACCTGAATAGAGCTATAGTCCCAGTAACACCATTAATTTCAGAGAGTGATCCCAGTGATCACAGCTTTGATTCTACACATGTTGATAGCCCCCAGGGCTACTACATGCAGTCTCCTGAACATGGTGAGTCCTACTATAGTGAAGAGCCAAATGAACCTAGTTGGGAGCCAGATTACACAAACGTCATGTATGCAAACCCCAACCCTAGACCTCAACCTAGGCAAGTAAGACCTCCATTCCCTAGAGGACCATGCTACAGATGTCAAGGAGATCATCTCATTCGTGATTGTCCCATGCCGGCACCTACACAACCCCAGTCAGTGACAATTCAAGGCTATTTCCAGGAGTGTGGAAAGGAGCATCTCTTACGAGATTGTCCAAAGAATCCCAGCAATATACCAAAAATCACTCCCATTAACGTCATTGGGTTAGTAGTAGACTCTACAGGAAGCGTGACGTCGATTGCACCAGTACAAGTGGTCACGAGAGCCCAAGCCTTACAGGAAAACCAAGGGGTAGGCCAGGAAAAGAGCCCAGATGTTAGTGAAACAGAGAGCATGACAAAGAAAAAGACTAGAGCTTGGAAGGATAGTCGTGAAAGAATGAAAAGACAATGGGCAAAAAAGATGAGTGAACTCGAGGAAAGCCTCAGAGAAACAAAGGACAGGATAATTGAACTCACATCTCAAACCCCCTCTCACACTACCCCACCACCACCATTCCCATCTCCATCTGACCCGCCACCTTCCAACCCGCCTCACCTGATCCCCCCACCTCCTAGAGTAGGATCAGTCCTAGCAGATCCCACTCCCGAGGACCTAAACATGATGCTTAAAGCCTATCAGGCCAGAATCCAAGAAGGGCCAAACGTAACTGATCACGAAAAGTGTTACCCTAGAGTAGAACTAGAGCTAGAACGAACTAAAATTTGTGCTAAGATGGTGGAGTTGGCTCAGACCATGTTTGAAGCCAGTCGCTTATTTAACATCTCTAGTTCAGCTAAGATGCAGTTGCACTTCGAAGGACTGTTAGAAAGAATAGAGAGGCTAATTGCACAATCAGAAAAGGAACCCGCCTCTCAACACAAGGGCAAAGCTAGTGATAGAGTAAGTCTTCCTGCCCAGGAAGCCTATGTGCCTAACTCTACGGATCCAGACACATCATCTTCTATGAATCGATTCACACCAGAATTCCTACGAGAGATTCAAGAAGACAAATGGGCTAAAGAAAGTGAAGTCCCTCCTCCAATTGAACTTGTGGATGATGCACATGACCAATTCCCACAAGACATCCCATCCATTTATGAGGAGCAGGAGAGCACCCACTCTTAGGAAAGATTAGACTTTGAGTCTAACTCTCTACAAGAATTACCCCACTTCACAGGCCCATGGGAAGCTAAGTCTACTTATATGAGAGCACCCACGGTCATGGTACGAAATGAGGACTCAGTCATACCTAGGAACACAGAGGTAGTGAAAAACACTAAAGTACAATGCAACCTCACCTTAGAAGAGCTACTCAAAGTAAGGCCAGAGCTATGGAAACATGTAGCCAAACAAGTACCAGAAATAGCCAAACCTCGTTCCCAGGTAGGATCCCAGAGAACAGTGCCAGAAATACCATTGGACAAGATAGGAGACATGAGTGAGGGCGAAGAGGGAAACACATATCTTCCTATCACCCATCAAGGATACACCACCAAGGCCATTTTAGAATCAGGCGCAGGGGTTGCAATTGCTACTACTTCCCTATGGAAGCGTTGGGGCAAACCAACACTCAGGCCCACAAGGATGAAATTGCAAATGGCCGATGGTCACATAGCGAGACCCCTAGGGTTGTTAGAAGGAATAACTCTCACCACCTGTGGTGTTGAGTTTGAGCACACTTTCGCTATATGTGATTTTAGCAAAAATCACGCCTATGAAATGATCTTGGGAAGACCCTTTATGCGACAGTTGCAAGTGGTGCAGGATTGGGGATCCAATTCTTTATACTTGCAACACTTAGGTGTCACGACCAAAGTAAATCTCAAAGATTACTCTCATAGAGATGTCCCTCCTGTCCAATGGAATCCCATCCATAGAGCCAAAGATGATACTGAGTCGGTGCATTCCATAGGATCAGGATCCTCATGGATGCATGAAGACACCCATTTATGGATGTGCAAAGTAGTAGTAGAGGAGGAGAAGAGAGAAGAAGCCAGAGAGATAGGTGCAAAAGAAACACATAGATCAAGTCAAGACCCAGCCTATGCACCTGTAGTCTTTCCTGACGAAGAATTTGAACCCCACGGCTGGGCAGAAATCCTAGCAACAATGGATGTAGCCATCAATGAAGAACAATGGACACCTCACTGTGATGAGGATGGCTATGACATTTCAGTCTTCTCCATAGAGCCAGTCATGGGAGAGGCAGTGTTAGAAGAGTGTGAACCTAGCCCTGATGCATTTGAGGATGCAAGTGACTCCGATCTAGAGTCAATCATTATGGACCCACCTTTTGCATCAGATGAAGAATACTTCTAAGAAGTAGAATTTCAACCCCAGAGGCACAGAGAGCTAACAAATGATGTAAGGCTAGCCACACAAGTGACCCCTAAGGAAAAAGCAAAGAAAAGGAAGAAGAAAGAAGTCACACAAGAAGAGGAGGAATCTTTGTTTGAGGTCCCAGAAAACTTTAAGAAATATGAGATAGATGACAGGAGAGTCATGATCAGAATGCCTAAACGAGAGGCGCAATCAGGGGAGGCCTATGATAACAAAGAAACCACCAAGAAAATTGTGGTAGCTCTGGAAGAAGGGGAGGAGAGATGCACGTACATAGGCCATGACCTAACAGAAGAGGAAGAACAAGAGCTAATAGCCTTGCTAAGAGAATACAGAGATGTATTCGCTTGGAGTTACAAGGATTTAAAAGGAGTGGACCCTGACATATGCTCACACACCATCCCCATGACCGCAGATGCCAAACCTTCTAAGCAAAAGCCATACACATATAATGATAATTATGCTGCTAAGATCAAAGAGGAGATAGATAGACTGGTCGAAGCTGGATTCATCTATGAAATTGAGCACACTGAATGGGTATCCCCCATCATAGTGGTGCCCAAGAAGAATGGAAAGCTGCGTGTATGCATTAACTTAAAGAAGGTCAATGCAGCCACAATTCAAGATAACTATCCGCTTCCTATCACAGAGCATCTCTTAGAAAGAGTAGCAAGCAAGGAAGTGTACAGCTTCCTTGATGGATTTTCGGGCTACAATCAAGTAGCCATAGCTCCAGAAGATCAGCATCAGACCGCTTTTGCCACCGGATGGGGCATTTTTGCCTTTAGAGTAATGCCATTTGGGCTTACCAATGCACCTGCTACCTTCTAGAGGCTGATGTGCCATGTATTTAAAGAGTTCATGAGGAAGAACTTAGAAGTCTATGTTGATGATCTTTGTGCTCATTCCAACATTAGGCACACCCATATTCCCGAACTCAGACAAATCTTTGACAAATGTAGAGAATATCAAGTCTACCTGAACCCAGAAAAGTGCGTCTTTATGGTCAGGCAAGGCAAGATTCTAGGACACATAGTGTCAAAGAATGGCATATCCACTGATGAAGAGAAAGTGAGAGCCATAACAGAGCTACCTAGGCCAAGGAATGTCAAGGAAGTACAAGCTTTCATGGGACATTGTGGTTACTACCGCCGGTTCATTCACATGTATGCTGTCATTGCAAAGCCCATGTACGGACTTCTGACTAACTTTGAGTGGATTGATGAATGTGAGAATTCCTTCAATGAGCTTAAACGGCGATTATGTTCAGCACCAATCTTAACCACACCAGATTGGAATAAGCCTTTCCATGTTCATGTGGATGCATCCAATTATGCTATTGGGTGTGTACTCACGCAACCTACTGGTGAAGGTAATATGGATCTTCCAATTGCCTATGCTAGTAGACAATTGAATGCAACTGAACGAAATTATACAACCACCGAACGAGAAGGATTAGGCATGGTATATGCAGTTAAAAAGTTTAGACATTATTTGCTTGCAAATAAGTTTAAATTTTTTACTGATCATCAGGCATTGTTGTACCTGGTAAACAAACCTTGCAACACAGGTAGATTAGTACGATGGTTTCTCTTACTAATGGAATATGACTTTGAGGTAGTGGTGAGGAAAGGGAAGACTCACTTGAGAGCAGATCATCTCTATAGGCTCACATCTGGAGAGGCCCCACAAGGAGTGTTAGATGACCTTCCTGATGCTTACTTGTTTAATTTGGAAGTTGTACCTCAGTGGGCTAAGCCATTAGTACCAGTACTGACCTACGGGCCTAATCACCCAGTAATAAACACGCAGGACAGAGAGGTAGTAAAAGCCCAAAAGTATCACATCATGGCAGGAAGTATGTACAAACACACAGATCAAGGGGTCTTGGCTTGTTGTGTGGAAGAGGAGGAGTACGCTAAATGGTTGCAATTAGCACATGTAGGTGCATTAGAGCAACACTACTCAAAACAACGAACCCTACAGACACTAAGGAGACTAGGAGTGCATTGGCCGACTATGGAAGCTGATGTCCAGAAGTTGTGCAAGGAATGCCCAATCTGCTGCACTAAACCACCTGTGGAACATGCCACTCTCTATCAAATGTCCATAGTGCCAGATTGGAGTGAACCACTAGTGTCCTTCCTGAGGACGAAAACATTCCCCCCAGACATGACTTTGGTTAGGAAAAGGAGTTTAGAACAAGAAGCCCAGGATTACTCACTCATTGGTGATAATCTATACAAGCGTGGTAAAGATGGTTACCTGAGACTATGTGTCCATGAAAGTGAATATCTCAAGATCTTGGAAATTGCTCACCAAGGTGTAGCAAGAGGACACTTTGGACCAGATCGGGTGATCAAAGCAATACTATTTGCGGGCTTCTGGTGGCCGACCCTTCATATGGATGCACATACCTATGTGAAAAGGTGTGATGTGTGTCAGAGAATTCAGTATCCTATATGCAAAGATGCGATGCCACTGAAACCCATGATGGGTGGACGTGCATTCTCTAAGTGGGGAATAGACTTTGTAGGCCCTATTAATCCCCCAGCCAAGGGTTCACATGCTGAATATATCATTGTGGCCACGGATTATCTCACCAAGTGGGTGGAAGTAAAAGCTACGACAAAGAATGACGCTCAGACAACTGCTAAATTTTTGTTTGAGAATGTATTCACAAGATATGGGCTACCTATAGAGCTAGTCAGTGATAGAGGCACCCACTTCTTGAATGAAGTTATTGAAAATCTGCTCCAAGAATTCTTGGTAGTTCATAAGAAGTCTGCCCCCTATCACCCTCAAGCAAATGGCCAGGCTGAGATCACCAACAAGATCTTATGCAATGTACTGACGAAATTAGTGAACAATAAACGCTCTGATTGGGACAAACAGCTACACCATGCTGTTTGGGCATACCGAGTCGCCTACAAAACGGTACTCCAAGCCACCCCCTTTCAGATGGTATTTGGCCAGAATGCAGTGCTACCTTTGGACTTCTTGATACCTACACTGAAAGTAGCGCAAGAGCACGAATGGACGAGTCATGAACTCTCCTCTAAACTTTTTGACCTTGAACAATTAGGAGAAACAAGACTGAGAGCAGCTGCAGGGATATATGCAGCTAAGAAACGACAGAAGGCATACTTTGATGCCCATGTTAAGGATAAAGGATTGAAGGCAGGCGACCTAGTACTAGTCTACACTTTGAAACAACATGCGAGGAAACTGGAGAAAAGAGGCTACGGACCCATGATTATTAACAGAATCTCAACAAGTGGAGCAGTGCAACTAGCCACATTAGAAGGCGACGTTCTCCCAAGCTACATAAGCAGGTGCAGGGTCAAGTTATATCAGGAACCTCTGACGGAAGAGATACTAAGTCGACTCAACACTGCTAAGAAACGCAAAGAAGAAGAAAAGCGAATTCGAGAAGAAGCTCAAGCAGAAGCTTTAGAGCGCATACGAAGAATGAAAGTAAGAAGACAAGGCAAAGAGCAACCTAGGCCAGATACATATGCAGAACAAGGATATCACGTGGCTATGTGTGAAGTTTCAGATATCAGCTCCCATAGGATAATTGATCGACGTCCTTTTATAACCTTAGATATAGGACAAGGAAAGGGTGCAAGGACTATAAGAGCCTTGATTGACTCAGATGCAGCCACTAGTGCTGTTAAATGGTCTTACTGTCAAGAGTTGAAATTAACTGTCAATCCTATAGAAGCATATCTCATAGGATTGGGAGGTGTGGAAACCCCTTGCATGGGCGAGGTGGAACTTTCCCTCTACATTCAAGACGAAGTAATGACAGTCAAAGTACTAGTGTGTCAAGATGAGGACCTCACTGAGCCTCTTGTCTTGGGTCAGGACTGGATCTATGATCATGCAATCAACCTAAACCTAAGAAGTGGACTTCTTCAAGTATGGGTAAATCATAGCCGAATTACAGTTGAATTGGAAAAGGAGGCACTCAAGGAACTAGGTAAAGCACAAACTCCTGGTCCTTCCAGGGGCACACATGAAGTTGACAATGCTATTCTTGTCCAAAACTGTATGATGCAGAAAGAAGCTTGTCTCAACAACGGAGTCAAGGAGAAGACAGCACTCCCTTCTTTTCCAAAGGCCAGAGAGATGCGGCATCCAAAGGCAGATCAAATACAGAGGAAGTAGAGGACTACCTACACTGGAGGCCAACAACACGTGCGAAGAAGAATATCTCAGCCGGTGAAACAAGTGTGGGTGCTGAAAGGCGAACACCCTGGTGCGACCATGCCAAACTCACGGCCGAAACCTCTTACTAGTAATCAACAACACGATACTAATAAGAAGCCTTTCATAAGTTCTTCTGCGAAAGTAAAGTCTATTTGGGTACCCAAGAAGTCAATGAAGGCCAGCCCACAATCATGACAAATCTGGGTGCCTAAGGCTTGCTTGCGGGCTCAAATAGCTACACCAAAGCCACACCCGGTACAACATGTTTCACGCACTCGAACATCTGAGGCCCAGTCTTACACATCACGCACGGACACATATTATTCCATGCACAAAAGTAGAATCACTTGTAAATGGGTCCCTAAAAAGCCTCATTCTCAAGTAGATACCCCTATCAAACTCTTCAGAGTCTCCACAAAATCAAGATCAAAGCCCATCCGTTGCATTTGGCAACCTAAAACTTGTAATAAACCCACAGAGCCCAGTTGTAAATCCATGTCCACCTACTAACTACGTCACTCTCACACTACATCATTCCACTTAGTTCTTAGGTCTACCCAATTCCTAACTACACACACAAGCACCGAGCACTTACTAACCCCCTAATCTCTCCCGAACCTCCTGTTAATGTTGTAATGGGGACAAAAATGGTTCTATCTTGTCCTTTACAATGTTAACACATGTTTCTATATTCTCACAGAATCAGGAGGCAAGAAGTAACATGGCAGATACGATAGGAACTAGCTCCCAGGCAGGCACCAGCCCCCAAGTCGTGGACATTGAAAGTCTTCCCGTTGAGGAGGAATTGAAGGAACGCCCTGTGGCATTGAGAGCATTACATGCCATACCGGTTCAGAACCCTCCACAAGGGCACACTATGCCAGTCAGTAAAAACTCTCATTGGTTCAGTGATGTGGCAGGACCCCTGGGTGAAGGCACTTATATGTGGGAGGCCGAGATAGAATTCAATGGGCGCTGGGGCAGGTATCACTTTTTCACCAGGGAATTTGAGAGACTGCACAATAATGAAGGATTGAAACCTATATGGAAGAAGGCAGGACTCTACGAGTACTTCAAATTCCAATTGCCAAAGCCGGATTTTCTAAGATGCTCTTATTTGATTAGCACCCTTACTCCGAGCAAAGACAAAAAGGGCATACAGCTCCTTTGTCCTCCCATCTCTCACAAGGGGCAATGAGCTCAAGCATTTCAGATTAACTATCAACTTGGTAAGGGAAGCTCTGGACATGAAAGGTATGCATATTCCTACGGAGAAAGAGACTATGGTCCCCGACAATATGAAGAACAGGAATCTGACAAAGTTAAAAGACATGGTGGCAATGACGCCTACAATCGCCATTCATTTGCGAATGGTCATGCAGCACTTTGCATTTCCCGCCCAAGAGAGGTTCACAATGCCACCTAAAAAGATATGGTTTAGTTTATACTTGGCTGATGCTTTTGATTTGACAATCAACATGCCTCACTGGATTATCGACCAAATCCACTTGGCTCATCAAAGGTGGTATAAAAAACAAAAGTCTGTACTGTACGGATGTTGTGCTCTGACCAGGATTGTGTACAGATGTCTCGCATATGATGTACCAGTGCAAAGGGCACTCATTTGGACCAGGGTACAAGAGTTTCAGCGCCGATTATCCTCCGCAGGACCACCATCCAAGAAAATGAGAGGCACCGTTCAGATGCCCTGCGCACAAGCCCGCGGCGCGACATTGACTCCAGAGACCACTCCACGACTTCCAAGGCGGGTGCAACCCTTCACTATCAGATTACCAAGGCACAGCACTGACGGACCTAATCTGGTGTTCCCACCCGTACCAACCGACCTAGAGTTTCCTCACGGATTCACTTTAGAAGACCTAACTGATGAGGAGGTAGCCAGAATCATCGACGCTGTTAATGCAGAAGTTGAGGCAGAACAAGCTAGTGGGCAACAAATGGCTACAGACCAACCCCATCCCAGACAACCAGATGTCGTTGATGTAGAGGGTGAAGAAGAAGGAGAACAAGAGGAAGAACACGAGGAGCAATCAAATGAAGAAGAGCAGGAATATGATCAGGAAGCTCTACAGGTACTTGAAGGGGCCTCAGCTTATACGAAAGCACTGAAAAAGCTCTATGACACCATGAATAGAGTTCAAGAGCAACATAGACTGTCCCTAGCAGCAGGCAAGGCCCTTATGAATAAGATCCTTGAGGAGGAAGGGGTCGACGAGCAATATCGTGCCACCCTTGACATGATATCTGAGGCATTAGGCGTCCCTGAAACGGTGCATACCGCCCTTGCACAAGCACGAAGAACGGAACGAAGATATGGCAGACGCCCCCCTCGAGCAGGAAAGCAGATGAATGTACTAGTATCAGAACCACAAGGCACATCCACAACCACGGGCACCGCACACACTATCCACGATACTGAGGAAACCCATGTATCTAGTGAACCTACATCACCCCCTTTGCCACCCCTGCCTCCAACTCCACCACATTCACCTCCCACAACCAGTGTAACCACGACCGTCACCGCCTCCGAGTCCACTACCCATACCGAGGCACAGACCGTCACACAACCCACACACCCTCTCTCCACTTCCTTTGTCTATACGGCCACTGAAACAGTAGTTCTAACCGCTGCCACAGAAAATATCAATCCCCCGATCACACTCCCCGGCAGTTCGTATTCACAATTGCACACACCACTATACACTTTCACCACTATCACCGCACCCACAATTCCAATATTCACAGTCACTCCCACTACCGCATCCACCGTTGATTTTATGGACATCTCACCCACCTCAGCACCCCTCCCTCCCCCCATACCCCCAACATCTCCCATCCCCCCACCTCCCACATCACCATTTTCCAACACCGTATCCACACTTCCATTTCCCTTCCCCTTTCCCTTCCCCTCTGCATTCAACAACCTACCCGCATCCACCCCTATCAATAATGTATTTAATAATATGTATTAGTGTATGTCGCAACTACAACAGCACTACCAACATCTTGATAACCAACACACACGACTCTTTCGAAGCCATGAGGAACTTCAACTACGATTCATTGATCTCGAACGGGAAAAGCGGCTACTACAACAACAACATGCCACTTTACAGGAACAACATGAACAATTAGTAGCCAATCCACCTTAGTCAAATGCAGAGGAAAGACAACATATGGATGAATTGCTACACTCCTAGATAACGGAGAATCTCAAACTTAGACGCAACCTGGCCCTCCTACAAAAACACATGTCTACAGCTCTCGAAGAGAATAAACGGCTGCAGAAACAGAATGAAGAGAACTTGGAAGCAGCCATGGAAGGTTCCCCGCAGGATATCAACCCAGAAAAATTCAAGGCCATTCCCTCAGAGAATATGAAAACTGTGTTAGAACCCATGCCGACCTCCTGGAGGCCCATGCAGCGTTAGAACGAGAAAGGGATGATCTACTTAAGCAACTGGCAACTCAGCAGGAGTCACCAAGCAAAGCCACAGCCACAGACGACACATCCGAAGAAGTCACAAAACTCAGAGCAGAACTCAAAGAATTACGCAGCAAAGTCATGCAATACGAACGTCAGCCCTCTCCCCTTGTCGAGCCCGAGCCTGAAGATCTAGTGCCAATCGAGATAGAGGAAACTTTCGAACACCCGTATGTTCCCATGCCTGCACAAGGAGGCAAGCAAACAGAAGAGGGCATGGACACCATAGAGATAGAGGCTCCTGAATGGATGCAGAGGTTAGAGAAAGTGGCCACAACCCATGATGATAGAGTGGCAGTTCAGATAGCATCTATGTCACGCTTGGAAGAAGTAGTCATAAAATCGGATTACTTTAGGAGTCTCTCCCATCATAGGTGGATCGGCACATCCGACGATTTGTATGTTCCTTTCTGTGTCCTAATGGCAGATTACAATGCGGAAATCAAGAGCCACACATCAAAAGAACCAACCTCGGCTACACAGTTTGCACCGGACACATCCCAGCAAGTGCGAAGCAGGGCAATATACATCAACCGACGTGGAGGATTCATCTACTGGAAACCTACCCAGAGATGGTAAGAACATGGAATAACATGCCCTTGTACATCAAATACAACCCATGCTATTGCCCTGTATTTCGAAGAAGGTCATGGCCAGAATACACAAAAATTGTGCTGACAACCAAAGGATGTGAGAAATGGCTCAATTATGTTTACTTAGCACCACCCAAAGGCCAACCTACCATAGGATACATGATCTCGACGATTCGGCATTGGGGGGTCAGGTTTAAAAATGTGCCAGACGTCATGGCCCAAATGTGCTTGAAAATTTTTGAGCTCATGTTGGTCACATTCAGGACTTTCAAAAATGTCAAGGAACCTCATCTGTCAGCCCTTGGATTTAATGAAGGAAATCAGGACCTCGTCTACGACATGAGCGCAACCCCATCTATTAATGTTGTATATGCATGGCACGCGCGTATCAAGTATCTACCAGCCTGCTTCAAACAGACGTTTGAAGAAATGTTCGTCATGGGATTCTGGGAATATCACTCAGAGATATTCATTCCCCGACCATCACATTTATTGCAGTTATTTGCAGTGGAACAAGCTCTCCATTCAGAAAAGTTACGTATAACACATCCAGAGGTTCCCGGGCCAGTAGATTGGGACGCTCTACTCACAGACTTGGCCAAAGGGTTGCGGATTGCAGAACATCATTTAGCACAAGACGTTGTTGAGTACTACATCGAACGACCCACCCAACAAGGGTCTGTCAGGGACGACAGACGCGAGAGAGGGGGGGGGTGTTGGAACTGAAGGACTCACTAGGCAAGGAAGCTTAAGAAGGGAGTCAGAGAGAAGAGAAAGTACAAGCAGACAGAGCAGTCAATGACGATCTGGCAAGTAGGCCAACATTTTTTCAGGACACTAATGCATATAAAAGAGGTGGACACACAAGGAGAAGGAGCAAGTAGGGAGCTCCAAGAAGTGTATGTCAAATCTTCAGAAGAATCCCCTACAAAAACAGTGATTTTCATCACTAAAAACCATTGTAAATACCATTTCACATTTTTGTAGCTCCATTTTGTGCAAGCCAAGGAGTCCTTGAGCTTGAGGAGCTTTAGAAGTATCTACCTGTCAGTTTTCACATTTTTTAGACTTCGTTTGAACCTCCAAATAGGGTAGAGAACCTAATTTTTAACTAGGCCGGACACTAGGTCTGGACAAGGCCAAAACCTAGTCAAAAACTATAAATAGAGCTAGAGAGCTCATTTTTGAGGTTAGATTGTAATTGAAATGAACTTGTAAGAGCTTTTTGAAAGTAATCTAAGAACTCCATTGCTTCTCACTCTTTGTCTTGCCATGTGTGCGCGTGTGTGTGTATGTGTGTGCATGTTTGTGTGCTTCTCACTCACACACTTGTGCCTCCACTTGCTCGAGGTCTTCATACCATCCTCATGTCTTCCCGGATTGACATTAAAGGAGGTGCTACTCATCACTGAGCTACAATGTGTTTTCTATTAGAGAAGATGTTTACAAAAATAGCTTGGCCTTACTTTGCTCATAGCTATGGAAAACTCTCCTACTCTGAGTAGTTATTCCATACCATCTCTCTCAGATCAATACCCGACATTTCAGGTTCTATTATTCATCTCTACATATGCAATCTCTGGCGACTTCCACACATACATCTATTTATCCCTACGGGAATCTTCTCATCTATTGAGTTCTATTCGAGAGAGTCACTTACATTTCTACTGTTTCAACAAACTCAAAATTCTGGAAGTTTCTTTGCTGTATATTACAGGCGTGAATTTGTCCCTTCACTAAGGCTTAATTTCTGATTGTTTTGTTTCTGCTTTTCTTCGTCTTTATGTCATTATGCATAATTAGTGAGTGAATCTTCAACAAACTTTACACTGTGAAGGGAGATCTAATCAAAATATTGACCATCGGGTTTGCACCTATTTTGTCTTCACTTCTTTACATTTACACATGTAAATGTTCCTACTCACAATTCTCTCAGCTTGATTATAATTAAACTTTCAAAACTTGTACAGAGATTACTCAACTATAGGATTAGTATTGCACAAAAGCATTCATCAAGAGAATAAACACAGAAGGAGAGATGGAGAAGTAGATCGCAACTCAGAATTCAGAAGGACAACTGATTTTATGAATCTCATTCATTCATCACATACATTCTTCTTCTACCCATCTATACTTGGTCTATATCTTTTCTCTCATATATGTCCGGACACTATACTTGTATATATAGGCATATATGTACAAACTCGTCACTATTACAAAGGTATAAGTGAACTGATTTCAAGCTTAATGTACATGTATATACAAGTCTTCATCTTTTGACCATGCACTAGTCTTGATGCGTCACATGTTGATTTTTGCTTCATTCTTTGACTTCAATCCTTTATCCAAATCATCAATTGTTGATTGTCCTACACCAACAATGATTGCATTCAACTACTCATTTTGGTAAGGCATGTAGGCTGATTTGGGTTTCTTGAGAGTATGATCTTCTGTGAGAGTCATGTTTAAACAATTGTTTTGAGGAGATGAAAATTGAGTGGTGAAGCTTGATCATCAATCATTCTTTTCCATCGTGATAGTTGTGCATTATACATGATCATGTATGAAGGATCACGATCATGGTTAATCTTACTCAATCAAGGTTAATGTTGGTATAAAATCATCTCTTGAATGGATTGGGTGTGGAAACAATTGCCTAAGGGTAGTCATGATTAAGTACTAAGTTGATCGTGGATGTTTAATTGAATCATATACATTCCAGGTCATATGTAGGACAAATCCATGTGTCAGGGTCGTTTTCACAATCCTATTGAAAGGATTGTTCACTGCTTTGACCACTAGCATACACTTGATTATATGTTCTACTTGATCATGTGCTCCAGATGACTATGAGCTGGTCAAATACCTCAAAGGAAATAGATGTGTAAAAGAAAAAGAGAAAGAACATAGAACAACATCCTTAGATCCCATCATCTAGGAGATCACCATAGAAGAATGGCAAGTAAGGTTAGAGTATATGTAATTGAGATGAGGAGGAATTCTATTCACGAGATTACCTACAAGGTCAGGTCCTGAACTTCAAAGGCCACCAACCATGGAAAAGGGACCTACACATAGCACACAAGGTGCAAGTCCAAGACCTAGAATCAATTGAATACCATATAATACTTTATTTTAAGTATCTCAATTCATAAGGAGTGGCAGTTTATAAGGGTGCGATAATTAGATGGCTGGCTAGAATCAAGCATGAGGATAACAATATAAGTCTCACACCTATAGTGAGGTTTTTTGGATGAGGAGTATAAGGATCCTAATGGAATATACAATATACTCATAACTGATCTTGAAGGGATAAATCTATATGAAGAAATAGACATAGAGAGAAGTTCATCCGAATCATGATCATGTCCTAGGATTATGATCAAATCCCAAAGGGCAATCTAGTTGCTTCCATCAAGAGATATTCCTATAGATATTATGTGATATCAAACTCAAGAAGGAGTGTTTGAAGGACAATCAAGAAAGATTTTTAGGATTGAACCCTTTGAGGGGGGTAGAAGCCCTCCATTGCAAAAGGTGATGTGGGTGCTCAAAAAACCCTAACCATCCAGAAGACACCCTTGCCTATAAAGACAAGTACGGCAAGGAACACTATGCTCTATTGGGAAATGATAAAGGAAGTACACTCTTGGAGGTAGACTATTGTTTCCTCAATCCCAAAGGATAGCACCTAAAATAGACCTCAATAATTGAGAGACCACAGATAAGCACGAGAGACATGTTGACACTCGATCTGTTCCTAGAAATCAGAGCCCCAACCTCATTGAAAGAAGAAGAAGATGATATATATATATATAATGAAGGGACAAACTATAAACAACTTAGGCATGAGCAAGTGCAAAGATTAAGACCATCTCACGTAGATAAGTGCATGAAAAATCATTATGATGGTTTAGAGAACCCATATGACATGTAGAAAAGTTGACAAGGTAGAAGAAATCAAAGATTGGTTCACCAAATATGAGGCTTTTGGTCTCACCTTAATTGGGTATGCACTAAATTAGTTCCAGCCGCTAAGAAGAGAATGGTTTTGGGGATCGGACAATTTCTTAGAGGAGTTTTCAATAGAAGTCTCCAAGCAATGAATAAAGCATCGTAATTCATCCTTAATACATAGTTTCAAGCAAGGGAAAAAGAAGTTGGTATGTTTAGTTGTTGGGTGTGTGAGTGCGTGAGGAAGCATGAATAGAAGTACACACAAGAGTGAAGAAATATATTGAAGCACAAAAGCACGTGATGGATGAAAGATCTCTCTATTGATAGATGATCAGTAATATGAAAATGAATATACTAAGAGCTATAAGTGAATCCGTAAGTACAAATTACCACCACATGTGAGTATACCATGTATATGTGGTTACATAGGGAATAAACTCTAGCCAACACTTGAGTAAAAAGTGCCTATGTGTAGGGAAATGGTTCACATCTAAGCTAAATCAAGGGACACATAAGTGTAACAAATTGCAAATATGTCTAGCACATTATTTTGTGCATATGTGCTTTGTGCACGCATGAAACAATCACGAATGCATTCTAACTATCAATGAGAATATGCATAGGTGCATCAATCTCCATGCGTAGATCCATCAATAGGCATCTCGGAGAAATATTCTCCATTGTAGCTATGAATACTACCTTGTACTCAACTTCACAACTTGATGTGGCCATAATAGGTTGCTTATTACTCTACATATAAATCATCAACATTGAGTATGACTTGTAAATCCTCATTCAACCATTTGTCTAATAAAAACTAGGGTCTTTGTTATATTGGGACATATATTACATCAACAAGATGTTTTACCTTCCCATCCTCCATGGATAGTGCTATGTTTCATGCATGCTCGATAGGATGTTATGTATCATCAATTGTTTCTACAAATCCAAGAACAAAAAAATTTTGATTAAACCATTTTGCATTGCTGGTCATGTGATTTGAAGCACTTGAATCAACATACGATATATTGGCATTTTTTGTTTGCATTTTGTGCTAGGCTTCATTATGGCTGAGTTTTCCCATCACTTCTGGAAGTGATAGAAACTCAGTTCGCAGAGCTTCTTGTGAGTTCATGCTCGTGGTGTGTGTGTGTGTGTGTGTTGTGGGGTGCATGTGTGAGCATGCATTCATTATGAGTTATATACCCACTATTGGGCACTGATGATGTTAGAGGGAATGTCATAGTATTGAGTTGATACTGTGCATAATGGAGCTAATATGCTATATAGTCTTTAGTTGACTACCATGAGCTTATAGTTGCACTTTCATTTGAGGGTGAATTTGGGGTTTGCCTGGATTCATTTGGGTATATACGATATATTGGCATTCAATTTTGAAACATCAATAGACATTTTATTCATCATGTGATGTTGACAACTTCTTTGAATCATCTGCACTTGTGGATGCATAGTTGTTTTGTTGTTTTTAATTGTTTTGATTCTTAAACCTACAATCATGTTAAAAAAAACCAGGTTTACCACAATTCTAGCATGCCTTAGTGTCATTACATGCATCATTTCTTTGGAAATTTTTGGGGCCTCTTTGGCTCCTCTTGCCTTGAAACTATCCTCTAACTCCTACGTTAGTATGTTGTCGACCTTGGTCCTGGGTATTGTTTCTTCTTCCACTTTCAAAACCTCTACCTCAACCTCTTGCTCTGCTAGAGTAGAATACCTACTCAAAACCAAATTTTCCTTGGGAGTTTGAGTCTTTAGTAAGATTCTTTTATTTAATTATGAGCATGGATATAACTTCAGCAAAATTTGGAATATTCTCGTTGTTTGAATAGAAGTTCTGAACTACTTATATGAATCTCCAAAACCACAAAGGAACACTTGAAACTTATCATCATCATCTACATTGAAACCAATAGATGCAAGAAACTATCATGTGCTTTGATTTTTAATTTTACTCACTTATTGGCATGCTCTTTTTCTCTAGTGTATGCAACTCATTCTTAAGTTGCAATTTTTGTGCCTTTGTATTGGTCTCATACAATATGAACAAACTGTTCCAAGCCTCCTTTAGAGTTTTGGCATCTTGTATGTGCCCAATCGTGTTGTCTTATGTGCGAACAGACAATCCATACATTACCTTCCATGCTCCTTGATTCCGCTCTTCATATCCTCTTGACTAGTCTGTAATTTGATTCCTCTTTGGTAACTGCCAAGGGTTTTCATTGTCTCCTTTTATGTACTTTTAATAGCCTTTTCCCATAAAAAGTTCATCATTCTGAATCTCCAAGCATGAAAGTTTTTCTTTTCCAACTTATCACTCATAAGGTGACTCATTCCATTAGCATTTGACATTGTTGATATATTTAGGTAGTGATGTGTGTGAACACACTAGGACCACCGGGGCACTTTTTTCCCTCCTTAGGAAGTTTTTTCCCCCGGCTTGTATATATGCCTATCGCCCTAATGGGCTACTTATCTTTGTACATTCTCTAGTGATAAATTCAGTATTGTGTGTTGTGCTCCAAGCTTCTTCTTCTTCCTTGTGCTATTCGCATGCTTCCACAGACGTCTAACTCCAACAATTGGTATCAGAGCAGGTCCTCACTTCATCTAGGGCGCCATCGACACTCCTCCATTTGCAATCTCAGAATCGCACGAATTTTGCTGAGCATACTCAGCATGTTTTCAAGATCAAAACATCTTCGCTCTGTGGTGCCGAAATTGCGATCTGAGCTCGTTTCGACCTCCAAACGCACTATCGTAGCACTTGTGCAGGCTATTTCATCTTTTTGTGCCAAAGGTATATAACAGTTTCTGTTCGCCAATATAAGCACCTCGAAGTCTATTACAGGTCTAGCAGAATTTGTCTGGGCAGTTTTGTTCAAATTTTTGAGATACAGTCAATTTTCTGCATCAAGGTATTTTAGTCACCGGCCATGGCTGAAAGCAGTGATGTATTCCGTATGTTGGTTGTTGAGGATAAGTTAGATGGTACCAACTACCTGTTATGGGCTTATATGATGCGAAATGTGTGGGTTGCAAAAGTACTGTGGAACATTGTGTAGGGTGTCGAAAAACGTCCTATCACACCTGTAACTGTTACAACTATAGGTACTAAAGCTGATGCAGAAGGAGTCGAAGATGATGATATTCTGCATATTCGTGTTCGTGCTACGGTTTCTAGTGCACCTACAACAGATTATATTTGTTGGGATGGCAGAGATGCCCATGCACATGCATTGATAGCTTCGTCTGTCAAACGTGCCATTATTCCTCACATTCGCTCTTGCAGAATAGCTAAGGATGCTTCGGATACACTTACCACATTGTACCAAGCTAGGAATGAGGCTCGTGTTGCTTACCTCCAAAAATAGTTGGAGAGTGAGGACATGAATGAAGGTGATTCTATGGACAGTTTCCTAATGAATATCAAAGACTTGAAGGAATAGTTGATTTCTGCTGATGAGGTTATACTAGATAGCTCACTTGTGCATACCATTCTGAATGGTCTTCCTGATTCATATCAATTTTAATCCAATTTATTCTTTGTCTACTATGGACAATGCTATGCAACAAATGTTTACATGCATGTACCAAGTTTGAGAAGCTTTTTTCACCTAGGGCCAACGACACACTCACCTAGAGTAGCAGATATTGAACATGCAATCCCAATTGAATTCTTCAAGTTTAGAAAATGGCTCCTTAAATGCACATTATATAGAATTGAAGGAGACACACTACACCTTAGAAGTTCAACTTGAGAACCAAAACAAGCAAGTAGATGCTAAAATGGAAGACCTCCTCAGGGCCAAAATGATATGCAATGCCAAATTGCAATGCACATGGACTTGTTACATGGCCCTCTTGGCGTGCTCAAAGAGAAAATCAGTGCCTCCAAGAACATGATAAAGTTAATTCCAAAACTACTATGGACACACCTGTCACACTTGTTAGTCGTAGTAGATTCCAAGTAGTGTCACTACATACTATAAAGATAATTTTGGAGGATTACATCACATTAATCAAAGCCCATGAAAAGTGCACCCTAGATTATGAGACACTAAAGACCACCCATGTGGCATAGCAAACAACAATACAAGAAGAGCAACCTCTTATTGCACGTCTTGTACCCATAGAAGTCATGGACGATCTTGAAAATATGAGAAAAAAAGTTGTTGATTTATTGGTTGAGATTGTAGCACATGCCATTCTAGACAAGCTAGCCTCACCCCTTGACATTCTTGATAGATAGGAGTTGGCAATAGAGTTATCCAAGATGGCCAAGACACTTTTGAATATCTAGATCAGCTAAGATGAAACCGGTTGAAGATTTAGGGTGCATGCATTCAGACATTGCATATCTCACCTTGCATATAAACGTGGGAGTCCAGTATGATCCTTGCAAAAGAGAGACTAGAAAACCTTGGATGTGAGGAACATGTTGAAGACTTGAGAGACCACATAACAAATGCCAAAAATGAAGTGAGGAATGTCTATAGGCTCTCTTGGGAATATGATTGGTGATGCCACATGGAACCTTCTAATTGGTCCACATCATTTGTAGTTAGGAATCCCAAGGTAGATTGACACATAGCACATTTTTTGTTGGGTCATATCATTTGATCATTGTAGATCTCAAGCGGAAGATTGAGACATGTTATCATCTCATTGGTTCACACCATTTGACCATTGGGAATCTCGAGGTATTGCACATGGAATTCTCTCATTAGTGCATGTGGATTCTCCAATGACCCTTTTCCCCTATAAATATCTATTGCCATGGCTTTTATCCATTTCTTACCTTCAAGATTTTTCTCTACCCATAATTTGCACTCCTAGTTTTGCATTCTATGCACGAGTGGTTCAAGTGATGGTGTGTTTGACTAGCTTTGGCTACCCCTACTCGATTGCATCAGTCATCCCTTCAATCCTTAATACACTCAAATCAGTTGAGATGGAGGAGAAATGTACAATAATCACAATTTCTCCATCATACAAACTTCTAGATTTCATGGTACAAGATAGTCTAGCACTTAATAACTTTCAATATGCTATGAAGATATTCAACCCTTCATTCGAATTTTAAGCCCTTTGAGTGTCAATGTCTGGGGAAAAAATATATTCATCCAAGCCTTTATGAAAAAGATCCTTTGGACAAGCCAAAATTACACGAAAGTGCAAAAAGGCATCCCCATGCTACCAAGATGGATTTTTGCCCATGTCATGAAGGTGGTTGTTGTTAACGACTAGTGAATATAGGATTTTTGTTTTGGCTTGAGCATATAACTAATGAAATGGTTGAACAAAAGGACCTTGACAAAGAGAAGGAAACATCATTAGAGATTTGTGTTGTGAACAATTCAGATATTTATGTAAAGGAAATTTTTGCAGAGATCAACCTTGAACAAGAATTAGAAGAGGTAAAAAAATTTGATGTGGCAACTTTCAGAGTAGAGACAACCATAAGTGATCCTAGAAAAGATGTAAATGTCTTAGAAAAATCACTTATCTACCAAGCCTTCCATATTACTTTATGTTTGGAAAGGAATCTATTCCTCTCTATTGCATTCAAGAGCTTTACAACCTTAGAGAAGAGTATTTCCTTGCAATAATAGCTAAATTTGAAGAAACTACAAGGAAATTTATTAGTAAAGGAGAAGAGAGCAAAGAGGAGTTTCTCAACCTTGATTTTTTCTTGTCAAATGGTACATTCAAAGACTCTTCCAAAGCACTATATAGGTGCTTTTAGATGACACTTGAAGTGAAGCCAACATTTACAAATCATGTTTTTGACAAGCACTAGAAAGAGCTTTGAATATAGTCTTTGGAAGAGGATACCCTTTTGCAGAAGTTGTTGAGGGCAAAGACACAATAAGAACTGATAGTGAAGAAATTATTCAAGATGAAGATGAGGTTAAGGTATGTTCAAAATCACTAGGCTTGTGATTGTGGCTCATCTTTGAGACACACCTATTCAAGCAATAAGGTTCATCCAAGATTTTTTGATGAGCTGGATCACTTGCATAGGTCGTATCCTAGATTCATGTGATATCAAGAGTTTTTTTCTTATGAAATTACCTTTTCCTCATCATACATAGATATTAACAAACAAAACAATCAAATTAATGTGATCTATTATATGATTCTAAAAAGATTCTAACGTGCGATGCCAATTGCAGTGGTTTTTACACCCAACCTTTAGAATGAAGATGTGTTGTCCATCTAGCCTTTAGAATTGTCCACCCATCCTTTAGAATCTTCCTGACACATCTGTTTCTCCTATTCTAGTCGACCTAATACCTGTGCTGCTAACTCTTTTAAGAATGTTGCATACAAATATTAAGTATCAGTTAGCTATGGAGGCATTAGGTTGTTAGGAAAATGGGAGGACCAAATTTATCTAGAAGATTTTGAAGGATGGAAAAATAATTTTAAAGGACGGACACTTTCTGTCCACCCATCCTTTAAAACTATTCATGCATCTTTCAAAATCTTCGAGATAAATTTGGTCCTCCTATTTTCCAAATGACCTAATACCTCCATAGCTAATTGATACTTTATATTTGTAAAAAAACATATAAGCCTTAGTTAGCAAGACAGGTAATAGATTGACTATAAAATGGGAGACACTCAGATGATTCAGTGGTCTAGATATCTATATGAAAGTCTACAAACCACAATAAACAAAAAGAAAATTAGAAATGAAATCAAATATACATAGCTACACATGCATACATACACATACATACATACACATACATACATACACATATATATATACACATAAACATACATATACACATGTTATGAGAGTAAAGTTAAATTATACATACCTGTATCGAATGAAGATATTTTGTGCATCTAACCTTTGGAATTGTTCGCCAACCTTTAGAATCTTCCTGAAACATCTGCCTCTCCTATTCTAGTCGACCTAATACCTGCATTGCTAACTCTTTTATGAACTTTTCATACAAATATTAAGTATGAGTTAACTATGGAGGTATCAAGTCATTTGAAAAATAGAAGTAAATTTACCTCGAAGAATTTGAAGGATGGAAGAATAATTTTAAAGGATGGGCAGACACAAAGTGTTCATTCAATGCAGGTTTTTGTTTTTACCTTAGCTATGGTAAGAAAAAGAATTGAATGAACACTTCATGTTCGCCCAACCTTTAGAATTATTCATCCATTTTCCAAAATCGTCGAGAAAACTTTGCTTGTCTTATTTTCAAACGACCTAGTACCTCCATAGTTAGCTGATACTTAATCCTTGTAAACAAATATGTAAGTCTTAGTTAGCAAGGCAAGTAAAAGATTGACTATAAAATGGGAGACAACCAAACAATTCAGTGCTCTAGATATGAAAGTCTGCATCTTAATATACAAAAAAAATTAAAAATGAAATCAAATATACACAGCTACACATGCATACATACATATACATGCATAGATATACATTCATACACATACATATATGCATACACATACACATAAGCATACACACACACACACACATATATATATATATATATATATATATTTAGTATATATTTTTTTATGAACTTATAGGTTATTATCTGAAAAGTTTTTACCAAGTCAGAATATTCTTCCTACCTCACATGATGAAATGAAGAAGATAATCAACAATCTTGGTATAGATTATCAATCTATACATGCATGTCCTAACGATTGTATTTTATATAGAGGTGAATATGTAGGCTCTTTGACATGTCCCAAATGTCAATCTCCTCGATATAAGGATGAAGAAGGTAAAATCCCAAAAAAGATATTGAAACATTTTCCATTGGCTCCACAGATTAAACATATGTTTCAAAGCCCCGAATTATCAAAGCTTTTGACATGGGGACATGATCATAAAAGTACTGATGGAATAATTAAAATTCCTCATGATAGTGTTGCTTTTTAACATATTGATTCTACACGGCCTGAATTTGCACAAAATCCATAGAATCTAAAGTTAGGAGTTGCATTAGATGGGGTTAATCCATTCTCCATGAAATCCAGTAAATGGTCAACATGGTCAGTGGTAGTCATAGACTACAATCTTCCACCATATCTTAGCATTAAAAAGGAACATTTAATGCTTTCACTTTTAACCCCAAGCAAAAGAAAAGTTAAAGATATGAATATATATCTTGCTCCTCTAATTGACGATCTCCAAGAGTTATGGAGAGGTATTAATGTCATTGATGTATCGAAAAGCATCAATGAAAGACATATTACGGTTCATGGTATTGTGGCTTGGACTATTCACAATTTTCCAGGATATGGTGTTTGTTCAGGTATTGATGTAATTTTTTTATTCAATATTCATACAAATAAATGTGATTTAATCTTATTATATTTTTATCGTTTTCATGATGCAAGAATATCTACTAAGGGTTATAAAGCTTATCCATATTGTGGTGATTGGTTGAGATCAATCTATAGTAAGAATCTCAACAAAAATATTTATCTTCGACATCGATGATTCTTGCTTGATGATCATCCATTAAGATCTAAAAGAGAAGCGATACATTTTAATGGAAAGCTTGCAACAGGTCAGTGTCCAAAACCTATGACACCTATGGATTTGTATAAAAAATGGACAGATGGACCTCTGATAGATATAGAATCAGAAATCTTCAGTGACGATGAAGATAATGAGTATGTGAAGAGAGGTAAAGGAAAATTGGCACTTGCAGAGAACATATCAATATGGTATTCTTTGGAGTATTTGAAAGAGTTAAAAGTATGTCATCTTCTTGATCCTATGAATATATTCAAGAATATTGGTTATTCACTATGACAGCATCTTCTTGGACAAAAAGATGCCATAGCATCAAGGAATGATTTGAAAGATCAAAACTCAAAACCAAAGTTATGGCCTGTTTTTGATAGACATCGATAGGAAATGACTTATGCACCTACTCCTTGGGTACTTACAACAAAAGAGATATAGACCATCAACAATAGGATTCAATTGATTCGGACTCCTACAAGATATGGAGCATCTTTCCAAAACATGTTTACTATGGATGATAAGAGCTTATCTAGGTTAAAGACCCATGTCTGGCATAACTTTTTGAAACATATTTTACCTTTGGTTATTGGTGGATGTACAATGAAAGGAGTACAAGATGTGATCTATCGTCTTGGATCGCTTATAAGGTAATTATGATACTTTTATATTTAATATGTATGAATATTTGATATATTTTATTTTTGAATTAACTTCTTTGTAGTTGTTTTTATGATATGTATAGGTGGATTACATCAAAAGGGATTGACAACAACTCGATCCCACAAAAAAAAGTGAATGCAAAGAGCTACTATGTTTGATGGAGAAAGAGCTTCCTACTTCATTTTTGATATTTAGGTTCATTTATTAGTCCATCTTGTAGATGAAATAGAGATTGCAGGTGTTGTCAACACTCGATGGATGTTTTGGGTTGAGCGATTTATGGGAATATTAAAAGGTTATGTGCGACAAAGAGCGAAACCAGAAGGATCAATGGCAAAGGGTTGGATGCTTGAAGAGTGCATGTATTACGTTAGTGAGTACCTTGAAAGAGTTCATGAAGAAGCTCCACGTGCATGGACCAACAAGTCTTCTTGAAAAATAACAGATGAGGTATTATCAAGTAAGGGAGTTCCATTTTTATTTACATTTCAAGAAAAAAATGATGTTTTGACTTTTGTAGCATATAATTGTGAATGCATGCAAGCATTCCTTAGCGAGTACAAACAGGAACTTCAAAATCTTTGAAGTAAAATGCAAAGAAACAAAAGATATAGACGTAATCTTGATAATAATGAGATTACAAATATATCTTCTTTCACGAATTGGCTATATAGTCATTTGCAATGCGCCAACGCAAATAATGAAGAAATCTCAGATGAGTAGAGAGAGTTAATGATAGGTTGTGAACGAAAGGTAATTTTATTTTAATAATATTCTTTTTCATATATGTATATTAGTTTCTATTTACTAATTTAATTTCTTTTGCAAGTTCGAATGTTCACTAATATGTGGCCTTTTGGACAACATATTAGAATCAAAACCATTGATTCTTTACGTAAAATAGAGGATTCTAGTATTGTTGCTTCTTTCAAGCAACTATCATGTGCTATCTCAAAAGGCACGAACCTTATAGATGGTGAACTTGGTTACGTGGGAAATCGTACATTCAAACAGGTAGAAAAAAGTTTACATTTTTTATGATAGAGTTAGTTATTTTTTTAAGCACCTAATAATGGGTTTTGTTTTTGTATATTTTGATAGGTCATTTTGAATGTTGACTGGTTTCAAGCCGAGTATAAAGGTAGTAATTCCACATTAAAAAAGGATTTATCTAGGTTTTGGGCAATTGATTCTTCCAAGGTAATGCGATCTACTAAAGAACCATATATTCTTCCTAGGCATATTGAAAAAGCATTTTTTTATAAAAACTCAGATGCTCACCCTTGGCGGCAAGTCATTCATGTTCAACCTAGAGGTAGGTCATTGTTTGAAGAGTTTATTGTTAGAGAGATCAAAGAAAGTCCTCTTGATGATTCACCATCAGAGACTGATACGTCAACATCTGAAAGAGAAATTAGAATCATTATATGTGATAATGATACTAATCTTTTTGATGAAGAGGATAATACTCTACATGCTGATTCTACTGATGAGGAAGAGGAATTACCAGAAATCGATATTAATCCATCAATAGATGATGTGACTCATAAGAACATAGATTTAACAATAGAAGAAATAAATGAAATCAATAAGGATAATGAAGATGAGACTATATTGATGTCTTACCAAAATGATGGCAATAATGAAAACATATGAGCAGATTAGATAGTAAATTCTACTCTAGTTATCGATCAATAACTTGAAGCTTCTGAATAGATATCAGATAATAGATTCTTTATTCAACTTGAATATCAATGAATCCTACTAGAGAGATGAAATCATGTTCTTTTAAGTTAGAACATGAAGCTCGGGGGTATGCCTAATCATTTTATATATAGCTTTATCTTCGAGGAGCAAATTTTTCTCATGTATGTATGCATGTGTGTGTATTCATGTGTATTATATGTATACATGTGTTTATATGCATATATATGTGTTTCATGTATATGTATGTGTGTGCATGTGTGTGATATATGTATACATGTGTTGGTATGCATATGTGTATATATGCATATGCATTTGTGTAAAATATTCATGTATTCATGTAATATATGCAAGTGTTTATAATTGTGTATGCATGTATAAGTATACATTTGTGCATGTAGGCATGTATATATGATGTGTACATGTATATATGTATATGTGTCTATGTGTAAATGTGTACATGTAAATATGTATGCATGTATATATATTTATGTGTGCATTTAGGCATGTATGTGTGATGCATAATGTATCTACTCCATTTTATATTTATGTATGTGTATCTACATGATCTATATATATCTTTATATATATTATGATCCTCATTGATTCCAGTAGCTATATATAGAGGCATAAGGTTGGGAGGAGAGACAACTCTCTAGTAGGACGTCGGAGGAATAGATGCAATGTGTACGTATACTTCAATCATATGGCTAAAAGGCTGAATTAGAGTTTCTAAATTAGGGGTTTTAAAACCCTAATATCAAAATTAGTGTTTTCGAATTAGGATTTTTGAAATTTGATTTCTGAATTAGAATATTTATAATAGGGTTTATATATATATATATATATATATATATATATATATATATATATATATATATATATATATATATATATATATATATATATATATATATATATATATATATATATATATATATATATATATATATATATATATATATATATATAGAGAGAGAGAGAGAGAGAGATTAGTATGCATGTGTGTGTATGTATGTGCATCTATATGTGCGTATGCATGTATGTGTATGTATGTGTATCTATATGTGCGTATGCATGTGTTGTGTGTGTTGTGTGTGTGTGTATGCATGCATCTCCATCTTTTCTCTCTCTCTCTCTCTCATGTACATACATACATACATAAACACACATACTCATATCCACATATATATACATAAAAGCAATGCATACTGTGCATTATCGCGACAATGAGCCATAAGTGTCCTCATCTCTTTTAGACACCACTTATGTGACCATCCTGTCCCAAACTTTGTCTCAAGTGAACTAAGTACGTATTTTTTATCCCTCTCATCATGCTCACTACAAAAATAAAAAAAAAATCATGTAAATAAAACATAAGATATTTATTTCAATTTATATGTAATAATTTATACTTACTTCCACTATAAGTGGACAAGGCACAGGTAAGAGTCGCATAATGCTCGCATTATTCTCTTGAATTCCAATCCGTTCCCTATGTACACAATGTTCTCCTCTGGCTCTATATTGCACTCTAGCCCTAAGGTGCCTATGCATGTCCTCATAGGCACCTGTGCTCGGCTATCATGATCTGGAGGTGGTAGAGGTGTCCTGAAAATAGATAGATGAAAATAAATAAAAATATGTGTTAAAATATCATTAAAAAAGTTTATGAAAAGAAACATACCTATGAGCAAATAGTTGTCTTCCTGCATGTGGAGCCATAGAAGAGCCCTCCTCTGATTGTTGGATAAGCATATGGATCGTATAATCCAGCTCATCATCAGGCATCTCTGAGTACTCATGCACGATGATCCCTAGAGTATCAGGCGGAACTCTTGCTCTCATAAGACTTTTTATGAGAGCAAGTTTCACCTTTCTCTCTCTAGCAGGATCCATAATACATGTACATATAAAAACAAATGGGTTAGAAATCAATATATATATATACGTGTACATATGTATGTGTGTATATGTGTATGTAGGTGTATATGTGAGTGCCTGTATGCATGTAAGCATGTATGTATGCATATGCATGTGCATTATGTATGCAAATGTATGCATGTGTGTGTATGCATGTAAGTATGTATGTATGCATATGCATATGCATTATGTATGCATATGTATGCATGCATGTGTATGTGTCTCTATGTGTGTGTATGCATATATATGTGTGTATGTCTCTATGTGTCCGTCTATGCATATATATGTGTGTATGTGTCCATGTGTGTGTTTCTATGTGTGTGTCTGTGTGTATATATGTGTGTATCTGTATATATGTGTCTATGCATGTGTATGTATGTGTGTAAATGTGTGTGGATGTGTGTATGTGTCCGTGTGTGTATGTGTGTATGTGTGTGTATATGTGTGTATCTATGTGTGTATATATGTGTGTATCTGTATATATATATGTCTATATGCATGTGTATGTGTGTGTAAATGTGTGTGGATGTGTGTATGTGTGTATGTGTGTATGTGTGTATGTGTGTATGTGTGTATGTGTGTGTGTAAGTTTGTATATGTCTATGTGTGTATGTGCGTATGTGTGTGTAAGTTTGTATATGTCTATGTATGTATGTGTTTGTTTATATATGTGTGTGTGTGTAAGTTTGTATGTGTGTATGTGTGTATGTGTGTGTATCTATGTGTGTAAGTGTGTGTGTGTCTATGTGTGTATGTCTGTGTGTATGCATGTGTAAGTGTGTTTGTGTATGTGTGTGTGTGTGTGTGTGTCTGTGTGTGTGTGTGTCTATGTGTGTGTGTGTCTATGTGTATGCATGAAAGCATATATCTATGCATATGCATGTGCATTATGTATGCATATGTGTATGTGTATGTGTGTGTGTTGAGCCCATAAAATTCATATTGGTGAAAGTCAACCGTAGTCATAATCAACCAAAGTCAAAGTCAAAAGGTCAAAGTCAAATTGGTCAAAGGCAACAAAGTCAAGGTTGAAGTCAATAGGTGCAAAGTCAAAGTGCTAAAGTGCAGGTGTCAAAGTGCACAGGTAGTGCGCAATTAATTTTCCACAAAGGGTAAACTGGAGAAAGTGGGTTGCAGGTTGCAGAGGTATTTTCTCTAATTTCCCTAAGGTTCAAAGTGTTTTTAAAGTGTTTTGGAAGGTTCAGGTGAACCCTCTCTTATGTGCAAAAGTGAAGACTTAAAAGGAAAATGTGAAAGTATGTGAAGCAGCACCGTACGGAGAAGTGAAAGTATGGCCCCCCAATTAAAATTTTTGGTTTTAGCCTAAAGTCACTACAGGAGAAAACAGGGAGTCGTTGGCTGCCCCTTGTGAAGACAATCTTGGGACATCAAAGTGAGCACCAAGATACATTTGCAATTAGGATCGTACGTGAATCGACATTCAACTCAAGGCAAGGACTATTCTTGGACCATTCTAGTGTAAGCAAGAGGAGCATAGCCTAAGTGGAGCAAGAGAGAGAAGTGCAAGAGACATGCAGTGTGCGACGCAGAGAAGTGAAGTGCAAGGTGTGCATGAAGAGTGACTAAGGAAGTGTGCAGAGAAGTGATAAGCTAGTCCCCCAAGGATCCCAAAGTCTCATTGTAGTGTGCGTGTGCCGATAGAAGGTGTCCAGCCCTCCCCCTTATTGGAAGCTTGGTGCAAGGTGTGCACAAGTGTAGGCTTGGAGAAGGTGGAGGTTGGGTGCAGAGGAGTCCGACAGCAACAAGACTTCACAAGACTTTGGGTATTTGGTATTTTGTACTTGAGCACTCTGTGGGATTTTGCACAGAAACATTGAAGTGTATTGTGCTTCACATTGTATTTGTCTTATTATAATCAATCGGTAGAGGCTTCCAGTGTGTGACTTTCTTCTTTTAATTCCCTTTTCTCCTACAAACACTCAAATCCCTTCTTGTCCAAGAATCCCCCAACAAAATTTTGCACGCTCGGTGGGACTTCCAAGGAAATTTGAGCTTAGGAGAAACCAAGTGCAAAGTATAGAAGAGATCAAGTGTAGACAATACTACAGGGCTACTTCATTAACCAAAAGGTAAATATTCTTATCAAGTGTTTCATATTAAGTGGACTATGAGCTGCTCATGATCGCAACCCGGTCCCAAACATTGAGGGTCACCTGCACGCAAACAAGAAGGAAGGTTGTTAGAAGATCCTCCAGTCCACCATCTTCAACCTCATCAGTAAAGAGCATGGCGGGACAGGTAGACTTGGAAGCCTTACTCTCAAGATTAAATATAAAATTTCCTTCTTTCAAAGGCCTAGCTCAAGTGGATCCGGATGAACACATTAGAAGGTTTTTGGCACTATGTAAGACTAGAGGCTTAATGGGTAGGGAGGATGCCTTTTTTATTATCTTCCCTGCCACATTAGAAGGATTAGCAGATAAATGGTTCAGCCAGTTTGCTGAGAACCATTTTACAACTTGGGATTTGATGAAAGATGCATTCAAAAATCAATTCCAACATGGCAATACTACAGAAATCATCATAGAAGAACTAGAAAGTTTGAGATTGGGTCGAGGTGAAAAGTTCCCAGAGTTTGTGACTAGGGCCAAGGCACTAATGGCTAAATTACTAGACCCACCATATGATTTTTTTGTTAAGAAATGGTTAGCTAAGCCCCTACCAGTGGCCACCCAATGTAAAATAAAGGAATTGGTGTTACCTACAGCCTCCATAGAGGAGTTCATCAACACAGCTACACGCCTGGAGTAGATAAGGCACCAGTATGGAGCAACTCCTTCTCAACTAACATATGCTACAGAAATGGAGGATCCAGTGATCCAGCTAAGGAAGGAGCTAGAGGGCTTAAAAAGAAATAAGCCCTACAAAGAGGAGGAGAATGTTGTTGCTCAGTTGAGAAGGGAGATTGAAGCACTAAAGCTCCAAAAGGAGGAGGAGGCCCAAGCAGAGGAATTGGCTCAGCTACGACATGAGCTGCAGGAACTCAAAGGGGGTGGCATCAAGAGTGGACTTTGGTGTTCCATGTGCAACAAGCAAGGTCACATAGTAAGTGAATGTCCTCTGTTAAGTGTGACTTGCCAATTATGCAGAAAGTTGGTCATGAGGCCCATGAATTCCAATCAAGGGGAATGCCTACAACGACATACTCGACACAAGGAGGATCCCTACCACCCACAAATGTGATGGCTGCCGCACCGAATCAAGGTAACAATTATAATCCTAGACAGAGGAATAACCTTGGAAATGGGCCTAGGAGGCCAATCATTTGTTTTAGATGTGGAGAATGCGGGCACTATCAAAGTAGGTGCACCCTACCAGAAAATGCTCCTCCTTGCAGGAACTGCCCTGAGGCCAAAGACCATTATACAAATTGTTGTCCTAAGAATCAAGCCTCTTCATCCGGGCCCCATATTCAAATGATTTCTGTGCACAAGGAAGAAATGTGTGATCAAGTCAATGAGCCATCACCATCTACCAGGGTGGTGCAGTTAGAAGAAATAGAATCTTTGACTGTGCAGACAAGAAGCAAGGGGAAGGTTCAAGCAGACATAGGTCAAGGATCAAAGATTAAGGAATGGAATCAAGATAGAGAACCATCTCGAGATAAAGCCACCACAGGTGCAGATACAAGGCAAAAAGGAGATCTCATATGTACCAAAGATGCAATTGGGCATGCCTTCAACAGGGCTCATGAGGAGTTTGACAAGTCAATTGGAGCCCATGCTCTCAAGGAATCAGAGGCTTCAAAACTACTCAAGTCCATGAAAAAGGAGGTTAGTATTTTTTATTTAATAAAGATGGATGGGAAATTCAGGTCAGAGTTATTGCAGATAATTGATGAAGCTTCCACTACAAGTTTGGTGGCAAAGACTGTTGTTTTACATAAAGGAAAAATTGTAGGGGAAGCACCCCTTAAAAATTATAAAAGTCCTCGGCTGACAGTATCGATCAAAGGTCATGAATTTCAAGGAGTTATTGTGGATGGAGGTTCTAGCATTAACTTGATGCCTGAACATACAATGGAAAAAATTGGACTCCACCCTTCAAGGCCTGCAAATTTCACTGTTACTTTGGCAGAGCAGAGTAAAGTAAGGCCCTTGGGAGTGATCCCAAAAGTTCCACTTGAAGTACAAGGTAATCTATTCATTCTAGATTTTGTGGTTCTAAGATTGCCCCAGGTTGAAGGAGGATTTCCCCTCTTAATTGGAAGACCATGGCTGAGGCATGCAAGTGTCATTCATGATTGGGGCAAGAACACTATGTGGGTGCAAAAGAAAGGGCAAGAGCTGACACAGATTCATTTAGAAGAGGGCCCAGATAATCAAGGAAACACCAACATGATGCAAATAGTTGGCATTTGCATGGAACCAGAATCATAGGACCAACCCCAAATAGATTTCGAGGAAGAAGAAGTTATTCTAAATTGGCTCCAGGCAGGCAACTCTTCCTCTTGTTTTGGAATTTTTCTTAATAATCCCTGCATGTCTGAAGGTTATGATGAGGATAAGGAAAAAGTCCAGGTTGATGGATTGGGAGAGCCCATCACAGACCACAGAAGGGGCAGGAAGACACCCCTCAAATACAACTTAGAGGAGGATATGACAACCACAGATAAGGAAGTTACTAAAGCTAAAGGCAAGGTAAAAGATTCTAGTGAAGAGTGTTCTTTCACAATTCAAGAAATACCTGTAGGATGGATGCAGGACAAGGAGGAACACATTGAAATCCAAAATACACCTGCTTATGAAGCAATGCACGAAAAGCTAGTGGAAGAAGACAAGGGCGGAGATGAGCACGAAGATAATATGGTAGAGAGAAATCTTGTCAAAGAAATACAATTAGGCACTCAAGACAATAATCGGCCAATTTTGGTGGCCACTTGGTTATGGAGCCACCCAGGGCTCCTTGAAAAGGTAAGATCATTCTTGACCCATTATACAAATGTTTTTGTCTGGCATTATAAAGACTTAGAAGGAGTACTTGCAATTTATGGAGAGCATAGAATCCCTCTGGTTGATGGAGCCAAACCCATAAGAGGGAAGAGTTATAGACTTAACCCAAAGTATGTTGAAGCTGTCTATGTGGAAATATAGAAGATGGAGGATGCAGGAATCATCATTCCCGTGGAACACTCAGAGTGGCTCTCACCTATGGTTATAGTACCAAAGAAGAATACCAATAAAATCATAATCTGTGTTGACTTTAGAGCACTCAACAAGGTGACCATTCCAGACGGTTTCCCAATGCCTTTTGCACAGCAGGTCATTGAAGAAGTGGCTGGACATGCATTATATAGCTTTATGGATGGATTTAGTGGCTATAATCAAATATCAATACACCCAGAGGATCATGAAAGACTGCTTTTATCACACCTTGGGGAACATATGTGTATGTAAAGATGTCGTTTGGGCTCAGAAATGCTCCAGCCACCTTTAACAGAACTGTCAACCTCATTTTTGGTCCCTTATTATTGGAAACACTTAGAATTTTCATGGATGACTTCTCTTCATTTTTAGGTTCTCACAATGAGACCCCTTTAAATTGCTTGGACCATCACTTGTGACAGCTGCAGAATGTTTTTAAGAGATGCAGGGAGACTAAGCTAAAGCTCAACCCAAACAAATGTCATTTCCTTGTGACAGAAGGAACTCTCTTGGGACATGTGGTTTCAGCTAAAGGTGTGGCCCCAGATCCTGATAAAATCATTTCTATATTAAAGTTGCCTAAACCTAAATCTCTTAAAGAGATTCAGAGTTTCTTGGGGCATACTGGATACCACAGAAGGTTTATAAAAATGTATGCAGAGATAGCCAGGCCATTGGCTAGACTTATAGGTAAAGAAGTGCCCTTCAAATGGGAAGAGCAAGAAGAGAAGGCTTATCAGACATTAAGGTCTAAATTGGTGGCTGCACCAATTCTTATAACCCCAGATTGGTCCAAAATTTTTCATGTGCATGTGGATGCCAGTGCATTCACAGTAGGTGCAGTATTGACTCAACATAGTGAAGAATTCAAACTTGACAGGCCTATTCAGTATGCTATTAGAATCTTGACTAAAGCTGAAAAGAATTATAACACAACTGAAAGGGAAGCTCTAGCAATGGTTTTTGCAGTACAAAAATTTCGTCATTATTTGCTAGGTGTGAAGTTTGTCATCATCACTGATCATCAACCACTCGGGTATTTACTGAATAAGCCACAAGCAACTGGGAGGATATGGAGGTGGCTACTTTTGTTCCAGGAGTTTGATTTTTCTGTAGTCCACAGACCAGGTAAAGAAAATGTTATGACAGATCACCTATCCAGGATCAATATGATGGATCAAGCTAGTGGAGTCAATGATGATTTTCCAGATGCTAACATGTTCGTTGTGCAAGCCCAAGGTTGGTATTATGATATCAAGAATTTCATTAAAACGGGAGTGTATCCAGAGAATACTAATGCTGTGCAAAGAAAAAGACTGCTAATCAAGAGGAGACCTTATACTTTTATTGAAGATAAATTATATAGACAGAGAAAGGATGACAGGTTTAGGAAGTGCTTGGAAGAAGAAGAAGTGAGGGAAGTCCTTCAATCTGCACATGAAGGAACAAGTGGTGGGCACCTTCCAGGGCATATTATGAGCCAGAGAATATTGGATGCTGGTCTATGGTGGCCTACAATATTTAAGGATGCAGATGAATGGGGAAAGGCATGTGACGTTTGCCAGCGGTGTGGACCTAAGCCAACAAAGCAGAGGCATAATCCATTGATTATCTCCACTTCTTGGCAACCGTTTGAGAAGTGGGGGTTAGATTTGTAGGGCCTATCTACCCTCTGTCGATTCCTAAAAGAGACAAGTATTTATTGATAGCCACAGACTATGCGACGAAATGGGCTGAAGCTATTGCATCACCTGACTGCACTGCCCAAACTGTGGCTGATTTCATTTACAGTAGCATCATTTGCAGGTTTGGATGTCCGCTCAAAATTTGTACAGACAAGGGTTCTCATTTTGTGAATAAGGTCTTGCAGGAAATTTTCAACAGGTAAGAATTTTACATAGGACCTCTTGTGCCTACTACCCAAGATCAAATGGACAGGCTGAATCCACGAATAAGGTATTAATTTCCATGTTAAGAAAGGAATGTATGTTACAACCTACTTCTTGGGGCATTGCTTTTCAAGGTACCCTATGGGCATATAGGTTAGCTTACAAAGAGGCCACTAGATATTCTCCATTCCAACTCGTTTATGGCATACTGCCAATTGAGCCCTTTGAATTTTTACATGGATCCCCTAAAGTGGCATTCAGGCAGGATAAGAAAGATTGTGGTGTCTCTCAGAGGCTGGGAGCCCTGCATAAAGTAGAGGAGATTCGTCTACTAGCAACAAAACAATTGTTAGAAACTCAGATGAAGAGGAAGGAGGCACATGATCAAAATCTATGGAACAACAACATAGAGCTAGGCATGTTAGTTCTTCTCCATAGACCTCATCTTCAAACACAAGTGAGAGGAAAATGGCTTCCACACTGGGAAGGACCTTATAGAGTTAAATCAATGCTGAATTGGGGTGCTGTGGAGTTGGAGACACTGACAGGAGAGGCCTTACCACTGGTCAACATATCAAGGATCAAGGCCTACCATCAACAAACTTGAAGAAGTATGGATCACCTGGAACTGTAAAATCTGTCCGGGTTGTACATAGCTTTCTCATTTCATGTTGCTCAGTTTTAGGAGTTTTCTTTATCAATTTCATGCTTATTCCTTGAGTTTTTAGCAAACCTAGAAGGCATTACATAATCTCTGCAAAAGTAAAATTTCATGGTAATTATGGGAATTTTTTCCAGCATTTTTCATCCCTTTCAAGAGTCACTATCTCGCCACATTAATAAAATATAGGAGGCTTTGTATGGTCTTGAGGGAGGATATTACCTTAGACCCTATCATTTTTCTTTTCCTCTAATTTTAAGCATTTTGTTAAAAAAAAGGGTATTAAAATAAATTAAAAAAAACTCCCTCCCCCGCCCACCCGCATCCGCAGCCCCCCCCCCCCCCGCGCCTCTCCGCCCACCCGCAACCACAACCCCCCCCCCCTTTACCCCCCCCCCCTCCCCCCCCCCTCCCCCCCCCCCCCTACACCCGCCCGCGCATCTCCGCCCACCCACCCGCATCCGCAGCCCCCCCCCCCCCCGTGCCTCTCCGCCCACCCGCAACCGCAGCCCCCCCTCCCCCCCGGCACCCGTCCGTGCAAACCTGCCCACCTACAAGCACCTACCCGTGCATCTCCGCCCACCCGCAATCGTAGCCCCCCCTCCCCCTCCGTACCCGCCCGCGCATCTCCGCCCACCCGCAAGCACTCGCCCGCGCCTCTCCACCCACCCGCAGCGCAGCCCCCCCCCCCCGCACCTGCCCGCGCATCTCCGCCCACCCGCAACCGCAACCTCCCCCTTTCCCCGCACCCGCCCATGCATCTCCGCCCACCCACAAGCACCCGCCCGCGCCTCTCCGCCCACCCATAGCCGAAGCCCCCCCCCCCTCCCCCCCCCTGCACCTGCCTGCGGATCTCCGCCCACCCACAAGCACCCACCCGCGCCTCTCCGCCCACCCGCAACCGTAGCCCCCCCTCCCCCCTGCACCTACCCGCGCATCTCCGCCCACCCGCAGCCACAGCCCCCCCTCCCGCAACCGCCCGCGCCTTTCCGCCCACCCGCATCCGCAGCCCCCCCCCCCCCGGCCCTCCCCCCCCCTCCCTATATATACATCCTTTCTCTTCCAACTCCCTCCCCCCTCGCGTGGACCGTCATCAGAGTGTTAGCTTCTCGTGCTGTTCATATTCATTAGCATTATGGCTTCCTCTGTACCACAGCCAGCTTCATCCAAGGCTACCGAGGAGTATTCGGAGCTCCCACCTTCTGCCCTAGGGTTGCCCTAGTCCGATTCCTAGGTATATTCTACCCGCTCTGCTCCACCCACCAGTCGTCCAGCCCCGATCATACCCCCCCCCCCTTGCCCACTCACATCTCATTGGCCCCACATTTTCCAGCCACTCACTCTCCGCCTCATCTTTGTATAGCCCTTCACGTCCCCCACCCGGTTGCCACTTCCCCGAGCCGTCCGCAGTTCCTCCTACCATTCCGTCCGTCCTTTCGGTGCCTGCTATGAGTGACTCAGGCTCGGCTTCCTACCAGCAGGCGTGCACTTTCGATTTCGCCATTCCATCTTCTTCCCTTCGCCTCTATCTTCATCTCGCCCTCCCCGATTCCACCCTGTTCGACCTCTTCACTAAGGATTATTTACTCATGGAGGGTATTCATCGTCTGGCTTCGAAAATGTGGTCAGCGCCTCAGGGTCACGACATTTATTCAACCTTCACTTCGGTTCCCCATTTCCCTTCCGGTACTATCTCCCCCCCAATCCATTGCGGCTGGTATTGGGTCTTCGTTGACCTCATATCGGCCACCACCCTTTCTTTATTCCGGTCTATCTCGTGAAGAGACTATCGCTTTTTGCACCCGTATGTTTAGCCCTTCCACAGCCTCCCACCGGATGGTGCAGCTCCTACAGGCATTCATCTTCCATTTCCTTTTCCGCAGCCAGGCTTCCCACCAGCCGCTTACCGACATCCGTATCGCTAATCCTCTCTATTGCTTTGTCCATGGGCGGCCATACCCCTATGCCTACCTCATGTTTGCTTCCTTCCAGCTACGAAGCCGTCGCTTCCACGAGGCTCTCTCCCGAGGTTCTCGATCTTTTTCGGTCTATTCATCCCCCGTCCTAGGTTGGCTCTTTCATTTTCCTGGTCAGGCCTCCATAGCCCCATCTGTCCCACCTTCTGTCGCTCACCCTCCTCTCCATGCGATCGATATCACCTCACCCTCGCCTACTAGCCTTCCCCCCCTTCTTCCTCCACCCCGTCCACTCGTCAGGTATGCCCTCGGACTGCATCCTACTCACCCGACACCGGCCACGCTAGCCCCCTGTCGACCAGCTAGCCCCATCCCCCCTTATTCCCGCATCCTTACCCCCTTCCCCTCCTCTTTTCGTAGACTCCGCATCCGCCCCGCCCTCCCATTCCCAGCCACCACAGTCTCCACCTCATGCCATCAGCCCACCTTCCTCATTGCATGCGACCCCGCGTCCCTCACGTGATGACATTCCCCCACCTTCAGTGGACCCTCCCTTCTTAGACTTACTCCAAGATGCGAGCACATTGGCCTTGGATGGAGCAGATGCAGCACGCCTATCACTCGATTCAGTTACAGCGATTGTCGCCCTACATCGCCAGTATGCATCTCTCATCGAGCGCATACATGCTTCTGCTACGGCACAGTGGCAGTCTTCTCTGGCCACTACGAGGACACTTCAGCAGGAGCGAGATAGGTTCAGGGATGAGGCCGATTCTGCGAATCGGGCTCTTTTGGAGATGCAGCAACGGGCTTCTTTGGGCATCTGCGATAGCCCTGCTTGTAGACTAGTTCGTCGCGAGCACGACCATGTGCGCCGTTATCGGAGCATGGTTCCTGCATGTACGGAGCAGGCAGCTATCATTCCCCCATTGTCGCCGGACCCACCTCCCCAGCCTCACGATGCTCCCCATGAGGGGGGTTCTCCCTAGTCCCCAGGACACCATACTGCCCTCGCCCACTAGTGGCTGTTTTTACTAGATATGTAGCCGCCTCTCATCCCTTTTTGGTCACTCTGCCAGGATTTCATCTTCGCATTCATCTAGTTTGCCATCCTGTTTTTCCTTTACCATTCCTTCGATTAGAGGCTCTCTCCGGTACTCCAGGCCATTTCCATGGCACTTTCATGTATTTCAGGCCTTTTCCAGGCTATCGTTGTATCTCATTTTGCTCTATATAAATATGGGATTTTGGTTCTCGGTTATCACTGTGATCTCTTGTCTGGTTATTGCTTGTATCTTTCTGCTGATGTGAGTATTTCTGTTTTCACTGCTTTGATTTATTCTGTACAGTTTCTGTTTTTTTCTTTTCCCTTAACCTTTTCCTATTCCCTTTCCCCTACCCCTTTCCCAGTCCCCCTTCCAGTTCCCCTTCCCCTCCCCCCGCCATCCACTACCATGTTCAGGCCATCCCAACCTCCATATTCTTTTCCCCTGCCCTTTTTCAACTTCCTTCACTCCACTATATAACATCCCCTTCCATGTCCCTCATTTCACTACCATTTTCTCCAATAGTGGTTTTTCACGCATGCTGTTCCAGAGGAGCGGATATTCTCACAGGACTCAAGGGTCCTCTCTGCCCTGCCAGAGTTTTGGGCTGTAACTCTCCGGGACAGAGAGTACATTACGTGGTGGGCAACTGTTGAGCCCATAAAAGTCATATTGGTGAAAGTCAACCGCAGTCAAAGTCGACCAAAGTCAAAGTCAAAATGTCAAAGTCAAATTGGTCAAAGGCAACAAAGTCAAGGTCGAAGTCAACAGGTGCATAGTCAAAGTGCTGAAGTGCAGGTGTCAAAGTGCATAGGTAGTGCACAATTAATTGTCCACAAAGGGTAAACTGGAGAAAGTGGGTTGTAGGTTGCAGAGGTATTTTCTCTAATTTCCCTAAGGTTCAAAGTGTTTTTAAAGTGTTTTGGAAGGTTCAGGTGAACCCTCTCTTATGTGCAAAAGTGAAGACTTAAAAGGAAAATGTGAAGGTATGTGAAGCAGCAGTGTACGGAGAAGTGAAAGTATGGCCCCCCAATTAAAATTTTGGTTTTAGTCTAAAGTCACTATAGGACAAAACAGGGAGTCGTTGGCTGCCCCTTGTGAAGACAATCTTGGGACATCAAAGTGAGCACCAAGATACTCTTGCAGTTAGGAGCGTACGTGAATCGACATTCAACTCAAGGCAAGGACTATTCTTGGACCATTCTAGTGTAAGCAAGAGGAGCATAGCCTAAGTGGAGCAAGAGAGAGAAGTGCAAGAGACACATAGTGTGCGACGCAGAGAAGTGAAGTGCAAGGTGTGCATGAAGAGTGACTAAGGAAGTGTGCAGAGAAGTGCTAAGCTAGTCCCCCAAGGATCCCAAAGTCTCATTGCAGTGTGTGCGTGCCAATAGAAGGTGTCCAGCCCTCCCCCTTATTGGAAGCTTGGTGCAAGGTGTGCACAAGTGCAGGCTTGGAGAAGGTGGAGGTTGGGTGAAGAGGAGTCCAGCAGCAACAAGACTTCACAAGACTTTGGGTATTTGGTATTTTGTACTTGAGCACTCTGTGGGATTTTGCACAGAAGCATTGAAGTGTATTGTGCTTCACATTGTATTTGTCTTATTATAATCAATCGGCAGAGGCTTCTAGTGTGTGACTTTCTTCTTTTAATTCCCTTTTCTCCTACAAAAACTCAAATCCCTTCTTGTCCAAGAATCCCCCAACAGTGTGTATATGTGTGTATGTCTATGTATGCATATAAGTATGTATGTATGCATATGCATATGCATTATGTATGCATATGTATGCATGTATGTGTATGTGTGTATATGTCTCTTTACGTGTGTGTGTGTATGCATATATATGTGTGTATGTGTGTGTGTCTCTCTCTACGTATGTGTGTGTCTATGTATGTATATGTATGTGTGTGTATGTGTGTGTATGCATGTAAGCATGTATGTATGCATATGCATGTGCATTATGTATGCATGTGTGTGTATGTGTGTGTGTATGTGTGTGTATGTCTCTCTAGGTGTGTATGTGTGTATGCATATGTATGCATGTGTGTGTATGTGTGTGTATGCATGTAGTTATGTATGTATGCATATGCATATGCATTATGTGTGTATGTGTCTTTGTATGTATGTGTGTGTGTATGTGTGTGTGTGTCTATGTGTGTATGTGTGTGTATGCATGTGTATGTGTGTGTAAATCTGTGTGTATATGTGTGTGTATGTGTGTGTATGTGTCTATGTGTGTGTATGCGTATGCATGTGCAGTATGTATGCATATGTATGCATATGTATGCATATGTATGCATATGTGTGTGTATGTGTGTGTATGTGTGTGTATGTGTCTATGTGTGTGTATGTGTATGCATGTATTTATGCATATGCATGTGCATTATGTATGCATATGTGTGTGTGTATGTGTGTGTATGCATGTAAGTATGTATGTATGCATATGCATATGCATTATGTATGCATGTATGTGTATGTGTGTGTATGTCTCTCTATGTGTCTGTATGTGGGTATGTGTGTATGTGTGTGTGCATGTGTGTGTCTATGTGTGTATGTGTATATGTGTATGCATGTGTATGTGTGTGTATGCATGTAAGCATGTATGTGTGCATATGCATGTGCATTATGTATGCATATGCATGTGCATTATGTATGCATATGCATGTGCATTATGTATGCATATGCATGTATGTGTGTGTATCTATATATATGTGTCTATGCATGTGTATGTTTGTGTGTAAATGTGTGTGGATGTGTGTGTGTGTCTATGTGTGAAGTGTGTATACGTGTGTATGTGTATGTGTGTGTGTGTGTCTATGTGTGTATGTGTGTGTGTCTATGTGTGTATATACGTGTATATCTATATATCTGTGTCTGTATGCATGTGTATGTGTGTGTGTAAATGTGTCTGGATGTGTGTGTGTAAGTGTGTATGTGTCTATGAGTGTGTATGTGTTTATGTGTGTGTATGTGTCTATGTGTGTGTATGTGTCTATGTGTGTATGTGTATGCATGTATGTATGCATATGCATGTGCATTATGTATGCATATGCATGTGCATTATGTATGCATATGTGTGTGTATGTGTGTGTATGTGTGTGTATGCATTTAAGTATGTATGTATGCATATGAATATGCATATGCATTATGTGTGTATGTGTCTATGTGTGTGTGTCTATGTGTGTATGTGTGTGTATGCATGTGTATGTGTGTAAATCTGTGTGTATATGTGTGTGTATGTGTGTGTGTCTATGTGTGTGTATGTGTCTATGTGTGTGTATGTTTATGCATGTATCTATGCATATGCATGTGCATTATGTATGCATATGTGTGTGTATGCATGTATGCATATGCATATGCATATGCATTATCTATGCATATGTATGCATGTATGTGTATGTGTGTGTATGTCTCTCTATGTGTGTGTGTATGCATATATGTGTGTGTATGTGTGTGTGTCTATGTGTGTATGTGTATGTGTGTATGCGTGTGTATGTATGTAAGCATGTATGTAGGAAGGTATAGAAGATTGTAGAGATCGTGGAGGCCAAGGAATCAACTCCAGCATTTGTGGAAGGAATGCTTGAACAATCAAGCTTGTGAGAGGTAAATGTTTTAACTTCAAAGTTTTTGGTAGGTAGAGGCTTCAACATTGAAATTCTTGGGAGGCAAAGGCTTCAACTCTATAGCTTGTGGGAGGCAAATGCTTCAACGCTAGAGTTCTTGGGAGGCAAAGGCTTCAAGGCTTCAAGTTCATGGGACACAAAGGCTTCAGCAGTATGGAGGTGTTAGCATCTAGAAGTTGAAGTGGAAGTGAAGTTGGTGCAATGGATTTGGAAATGCAAACACTATGGGTTCATCCACCAACCTTTAGTGAAGGCAAGTTAGATGGTACAAATTATTTTCTTTGGAAGTTCAAGATTACAGTTATCCTTGATTGTTATGATCTTTTGGAGATGGTGATGGGAAGTGAGCAAGATCCTCAACCTACCTTTGACCCATTCTATCCGAGTAAGGTGATTCTCCCAGATGCAAAGCTTCTACAAGCTTGGAAAATAAGGAATGCAAATGCACTATATTACATAGTGAACAATTGCATGGAGTCTATTCTACCTCTTATTCAACATACATCCAACGCAAGTGAGGCATGGAGTATATTGAGGAGTCACTATGAGGTAAGAAACCAAACATTCATTCAGAATTTAGAAAATCAGTTGGAAGCAGAGATGTTTGCAGAAGGAGAGAAGGTGAAGGCATCCATTACTCAAATTAGGAAGCCATGTGATGGAGTGGCTTGCGAAGGGATAGAGAAGACGAGCAAGGGGATAGCTCAAATGTTTCTCCAAAATACTTTGCCAAAGTATGATGGAAGCATAACTATTCTTAACACTCAGGTGAGACCTCAAGCTTTGATACTTGAGGAGTTTTATTCAATACCAATGGAAGAGGATTTGCAGCTTAAAGCCCAAGTGAGAAGTAGTCAGGGAGAAGCTACATTCTCCACCAATGCATCAGGTAAAGGTGGTTCCTCAATGAAAGGTAAGAATGCAAAGAGGAGGAGTAGTAAGAAGAAGATTCAAGGACTATGCTTCCATTGCAAAAGGAAGGGGCATGCAATTGTAGATTGTCATGACAAGAGGATAGATGAAGTGAAGGAGGATACAATACATGGAGCCAAAGCAAAGGTGGTATGCTCCTCAACACAAGCAGAATCAATTGTGGATTCATGGGTACTAGACAATGGTGCATCTCCTCAAATTACTAATGAGAGAGGTCAATCTAGTTCTATGCAGCCTCAACAAGAACCCATCACAAT
The DNA here is from genome assembly GCA_020310875.1 of Ceratopteris richardii. NCBI lineage: Eukaryota > Viridiplantae > Streptophyta > Polypodiopsida > Polypodiales > Pteridaceae > Ceratopteris > Ceratopteris richardii. The sequence goes on along the minus strand of CM035416.1, from coordinate 42,183,814 downwards.
GACAGAGACATTATTGAAGGAGATGTAGAATCAAGGTATTTTTCTTCATAACTTACCTACAGTGAATGGAATGAAGGAACTTTGTAGAGCTTGTATGATGGGCAAGCCACATAAAGAGACATTCCCACAAGAAAGCAAGAGTAGGTCAAAGGATCCTCTAGTGTTGGTATATGCTAACTTGTGTCGTAAGATGTCTATACTGGCCTTGGGGGGATCTTCGTACATTGTGATCGTTGATGACTATAGTAGGAAGATGTGGATGTACTTTCTTCGTGATAAGGCTCAAGCTTTTGGTAAGATTAAAGAACAACCACAATTTGTTGAAAATGAACCAGGAAAAAGTGTGAAGAAGCTTGGAATATGAGGTGGTGATGAGTTCAACTCAGAGGAGTTGGAAGGCTTTTGCAAGTACAAAGGGATAAAGTGTCAATCAGTGACACCTCACACATCACAACATGATGCATTATGGAATGCAAGAGTCATACCATTGTTGAGATAGCAATGTGTACGAGGGAAGACATGGGATTTCCTTATCAAATAAAAAGGAGTCATCATGAAGTCTACATTGGTAAGAATCCATTAATCTCACACTTTAGAATTTTTGAGAGTGTGTGCTATGCTCTTGTCCTAGGTCAAAGAAAGAACAAGTTGGAACCAAAAAGCAAGAGAGTCATCTTCTTAGGTCATAATGAAAATCAAAGGGCTTTCATATTATATGATCATGAGGCAAAGAAGATCAAAGGGAGTTGCGATGTGGTGTCTATGGAGCAGCCACATGCAGTGGAGGAAAAGAAAGGATTTTCCACTTTATCATCAAGCGAAGGAGTAATTCACTATGTACCTAACCCAAGAGTCATCCCTACCTATGAACAGGAGGAAGCATCATCATCAGATGGTGAAAAGAGATTCTACCAACCTAAATTCACCCAAGCAGATTGGTTGTCACTACAATGGGTGAAGAAGAAGCTCTATGGTCAGAGTAATCCTATGCCAACAACTATTGAAGAGAAGGCAGAAGGACCAAGCAGATCACAGAGAATAGAGGAGCAGAAGTGGGCTTCTACTCGCATAGTCAGTATAGCCATGATGGTTGCGATTATGAAGGAATTAATGAAGCCAATAATTGAAGTTCAAGAACTTGTAGATCCGACATGGAAGGAGGTTATGCAAAGTCAATTGTGATAGATTAATGAAGAATGAAGCATGGGAGTTCACTAGCACCAAGTGGGTCTGGCATGTGAATTACATGATACATGGAATCTTGGAATGCTATGAAGACACATTGGTAGCATAAGGACTTTCACTAAAAAAGTGTTTTGATTTTCAAAACTCTTTTGCTCTAATGATCACTATTTGCAGCATACTAATGGTAGCAACTCAGGTGAAGTGGGAAGTTTTCATGTTACATGTCAAATTATAACGTTTGAATGTTGACCTCAAAGAGGAGGTACATGTGTTTGAGTCACTAGGGTTTGAGGCTCCACATTCAAAGGACATATTATGTAAGCTGAAGAAGGCATCATATGTGATGAAACAAGCCCTAAGATCATTGTATGAGCAGATAGACATTGGGAGCTACATGAAGGTCTTTGGTAGTCTTATCTACTTTTGGAGTACCATACAAGATATCAGGTTTGCAGTCAGACTTTTGAGAAGTCTCGGGAATAGACCTCGTGAATAAATGTGTTGTGGTAACCTCTACATGGTATTAGAGTTGCACCACTAGCCCACCACTTAGTCATTGTTCATTCATTTTGGTTTTTCTTACATATGTGTGTATGTGTGTGTGTGTCTATGTATGTTTGTGTGTGTCTATGTGTGTTTGTGTGTGTCTATGTGTGTATATACGTGTGTATCTATATATGTTTGTATGCATGTGTATGTGTGTGTGTAAATGTGTGTGGATGTGTGTGTGTGTATGTGCCTATGTGTGTGTGTGTATATGTGTGTGTGTGTGTCTATGTATGTATGTGTGTGTGTGTCTATGTGTGTGTGCATGTGTCTATGTGTGTATATATGTGTGTGTGTATGCATGTGTATGTGTGTATGTAAATTAGTGTACATATGTGTGTGTGTGTGTGTATGTATGTGTGTCAATGTGTATGTGTGTGTGTGTCTATGTGTATGTGTGTGTCTATGTGTGTATATGTGTGTGTGTATGCATATGTATGTGTGTGTATGTGTGTGTGTGTGCGTACCTGGCTTCACCAAATGTCTCTCTCTCTCTCTCTCTCTCTCTCTCTCTCTCTCTCTCTCTCTCTCTCTCTCTCTCTCTCTCTCTCTCTCTCTCTGTGTGTGTGTGTGTGTGTGTGTGTGTGTGTCGTGCATCCAAATCCCGACACAAATGTGTCGGGAGAAATCAAAATTTTTTTTTAACATTCAAGAGCATCGCTTATGCAACACTCTGGAACACAGGATGTCGCTTATGTGACACCAAAGCATCGCAGGCAGTTTGCCAACGTCGTTAAAAGCATCGCTAATTAGCGACGCTATTTGCGACGCATAGTTTTAGCATCGCATAAGCAACACTAACATCGCTTATGCAATGACGGGTCTTTTAAAAAAAAATACGGTGGTCGCTTATGCGATGCTAGCGTCGCATAAGCGACGGTTCCCAATTTTTTTTCAATTTGGGGGCGTCGCTATGCTTCCCTATTTCTAGTAGTGCCAAGGTCTTGATATCATCAAATCCCCTCTTGGATTGACATTTTGTGAGTCAGGATCCATTGCTTGACATTAGTACGTATGTTGTGCGAGTTTTTCTACATCAAACAATCATGAAAATGTGATTAGGATCGAGGATGCAATAAAATGAATTCATGATTATTATTCCACCCCTTGTTCATAAGATAGTATAAGCCCACTTTCTATGCTTAACATACTTCTTGTGAATTTGATACATTCTGCTCACAATGGGTTGACGTTAAATTTTTAGTCAAAACTTAATGAGAGAGGATATCTAAAAACATTCGTAGATACGTTGTCTAGTTGAATAACTAATTAGGAAAAATATTTTATTGATATTAAATATTTTTCACAAATATGAGCTAGATTGACGATAATGGAACATGTAGTTTTTTTTTTTTGCAATAGATTCATCATGCCTTTTATGGATCTCATTTGTTAATTCATACTTCACATTCCTTGTAGTTGGTAAGTATAAAATAAACTAATCACGATTATGTCCCTGTAAGGGCTTGTGTCATTGTGTTGAAGGGGTCACCTTCTCACTAGTTTTCTAGCTACAAACAATGCGTCAAACTTGGCCCATCAAATATAATTCCTTGTAAATCAGAATGTATGCTCTTCACCAACGCATGTTACAAGCACAAAAAGGGTGAATCGATGTTGCAAGCACAACAATAGGTTAACTGTTGGTCCTTTGTGTACATATCTAGCATTACATACAGTATATGAACATATTCCAATCATAAACATCTACTTGGATGCATCCACCTCACCCATCCCTGCCTCCCTTGGCCCCAATGGCATCAGATGTTTCTTTCTGGATTCGTATTGTTCCATATGAAGATGAGGCTTTTTGTGGTTGTCACATTTTTTAATCGAAGCACAAGTTTGGATTCAAGAAGAAACGTCCATGTTCTTTGCTCTATCCAATCCTTGTTCATACGAAACTACAAATGTGTTTCTGGTTAGATGTATTTTTATTTTGCATTCAAATAATTGTGCTGAAAGATGACGGTGTTGCTATTCCTTGCAGTTGGTAAGTACAACAAAGTGAGTTGGGAAGTATAATCAAGTGAGTTGCGAACTATGCCCCTCCAGCAACCTCATGTATTGCAGGGGTGATCTTCTCACTATTTTCTTGCTATATATTAAGAAGGATCTATCACAGATATATGGGAATGTACTATTCCTTTTATGCAAAGACAAACATTATAAAGTAAAGTATACATGTCTGCGAGGACAATGTGATGAGTAGATGAAATAAAAAACACGATATAGCCCTCCACACTTAGAACCCTTTGCAGATTGACAAAGAGATGGGTGGAGATGGAGTGATCAAGTTGGTCGGGCTACTGAATATGGATAGGAGAGGGAAAAAGAAACAGCCACACTCAAATAAGTAAAGAAACACACCGCTTTACACATCTATAGGTGTACATATCCACATGCCACATGTACTGTATCAATGGCCTCCAAACAAAAAGTCACCTTGCTGTTGGTGTTGCATTGGAAGGGGAATACAAAAATGCATTGAGGTTCTGCGAAGAAAATTGAAGAAATGTTTTTGTTTTCTCCCTCTCTGTGCAATTTGATTATATATCCCATAAAACATTTAATTACATATATCCATCCCTACTTAGGAAACTGATGGACATCGAAGGTTGCTGAAACTTTTAACTGTCTTATCATGTGCCGAATGATGTCAATCAGAATCATCTCTTAGTGCATGATACATCAAAATAAAACTGATTTTAACTTCTTGTTGTTTTTTGTTCAGAAGTTGAAGAGAAATTCAAATAGTATAGAGGTTAGAAAGAGCCGTAAAGGAGGGTAAAAAGACCACCATGAGACAAACTTTCTGTTCGAGAAGGAAGTAAGGTATACACGAAACCGTTTGTTGGTTATATGAGAGACAAGCTCCATTGAACCAGGGGTAAATGATGCCAAATAATAGGAAACATAGACAACCATATCAAACTCAAATGCTTCCTTGCTTGCTTATACAAACAGGAGCAACTCTTGTAAAGGAAATTATTTTAGACCTCAATATCATATGAAGCACTCGAACATTTGGAAGATTTCTAGAACCGTCGACATTGAACTTTCATTTCCTGAAGATGATTATCTGCTGTTCATTTGTCTTCTTTTTCTTGTGATATTCATTATATGTGTGTGTGTGTGTAGAGACACACACACACACACGATATCTAATATAATCCTGAAATGAGTATGAAGATGGTTTGTAGTCGACATCAATGCAGCAAAATAGAGTTAATCCAATAAAGCGCATCCCAATATCGGGAAACACTAGCAAGACATAACTTTCATGAACATGATTGGAAGGCTTATAAAGCGTCGTCATCTTTTCCTTTCAACATGTTTTTAGAATGACTGTGAATTGAGGTATACACTGATTTTTGACCGGCATTAGGTGCAAACGGGAACAATATAAGGCATGCAGATGTTGCCAACACAACAAGAGGTTTACTATGTACTTTGTTATTTCCTTGTCTTCCTATTTGCCATATAGTAGAGGATCTTACCATGTTCATGACATAGACATCCAGTCAATAAATTCCTCACACTTATGTGTCCTTCTCTTCAGCCCAGCAACTCAAAGATTTCTTTTTTTGTTGGTCTCGATACCACCTTGGAAATTTGAAGCTCTAGGCGACAATTTTTCATTTTGAGATCCTCAAGTTCAAACTGATTTCGAGCATTAAAATCCTCGAATTAATCCTAGGCTTTTGCAATACTAAAATTTTCCTGGTAACGTATAGGTACCTTTTCAGAATCAGGAACAGAGAATGAAGCCTTTTTACCCAAATACATGTTCTCTTTGTTTATATTGGCCTTTAATGAACGCTTGATAAACTTTACATTACTATGATCTTCCTTTCAAATCCCCAAAAGACATACACAGATTCTCCATGTCTCCATCAGCATTAAAGTTCACTTTGTAGTTATCCTTTGCTTGCAACTCTCGAACAAGAAACCTTTGAGCTGCTATCTTATGACCGTCTTCCTTGAACTTCATCCTAAACGCTCTCTGCATTTCCTTGTCACGATCCTTCAACTTGAACTTATGGGAGGAACGTATTGCATCCTGTAACAGAAAATCCTCAGGAGTAGTCACAGTTTTTGCACATTATTGCAACGTTGTCAAGCATGCCCCAATTTCTGTGTGCGTATCCTTTGATACAAATTTCGTATTCAATATGTCATACAACTGATTGATCCAACCCATGCGGTGCGTTGGACCATGAAATCTACTGTGCAAACGTTTAATGGGGTAGAAATTGCAATTACCAACTGGGAGGACAAATTCTCTTTCATCCACTCATTAGAAGCCTGCTTGAACTCGATGCCATGCTTCAGGCGACGATGGAACAACGAGCTAGAAATCAGCCAAAACATTGGCTCTTATTCCAAGCAGAACTCTCTCAAGCAACGAGTTTGTGTCCCATCGCTTCCAGGTTAAGGACGCACATCGGAGTAACTCAATAGACGTTAGCCGTTCCTTATGCACAGGAAAATGTCTCCATCTCTTGCCTCATTTCTATGAAAGTATAGTCCAGTACCTCTGAATCATTCTGCGATGGTACTTGTGTTAATGAAGCGCGTATATGCTCGTCTAGACTAACAATTAGATATTCAGGTGCTGCGGCTGCAATAAATTGTGCGAACATCCTTTCCAGGGCGACTACATCCTTACCAGGACTTTGAAATGTTGAAATGATACTAACGATGGCAAGTTTAGAGCTGACAGGGAGAACATAACAAAAGAATACAAATACAGAGACCACTCGCTTGACCTTACGCATAATTCAAATAAGGATGTGGCACGCATATAAGGTGAACATCTACACTTGGAGAGCTTTGATGAAAGAAATTGTCATTACTAATGAAATATTAAAAAGCGAGACTAAGCGAAGTTTTTTGTTGAAATCCATTTATTGCTTTAGCAAAAATTTGAGCCCCCATATCAGAAACGATAAACAAATGGCCTATGCAAGTTTCTTAGCTATTTGAAATGACATCAAATACCAAAGTCCTAATTTTTCTACTGTTTACCTAACGAGATACTGTATAGTAAGACCAACTTGCCTTTGGAAACAAAAATCGTGCTTCCAAATCCTGTCAACCCAAGCACTTCACCTCTTCTAGATGGCCTCAGGTAACGGTGCAGCTTGGAGTCTACTTCTTCAAGCTTTAAGCATTGCTACTACCTCAAGCATTGTTACTATCTCAACAAGTAAGAATGATTAAAAAAAATTATTATTTACAATCTATTACACTTTTTACTCTAGATTTTGTTCAAGGTTCTTTCCACATTTAAATACATATACACAATATACTCATATGTGGTAGTACAAAGTACTTAGGGATTAACTTATATCTCTCACTTCATTCAATCTCATATTATTGATTGTCTATCTATAGAGAGTTCTTTCAAGTATCGTGTTTCTTGCTACATCGATCTCCCTCTTCACTCTTGTGTGTACTTCTATTTCTGCTTCCTTACTCTCACACACCCAACATTGGTATCAAAGCAAGTTCAGCTCCTAGTCAACCTGTGGTTTCTTGTGTCCATCATCACGCATGCTTTTAACAATGTGAATCAGTTTCGAAGCACGAAAGTACAAGTTTTCCAACTATTAGATGTGTTAAGGTTTGAACCCCCTGTTGAACCCATTCATGTACCCAGAGTTGACATGAGAGTTATAGATTGTGAGCTACATTTCAACTTTTTGTTGTTGCTATTTTTTTTTTCTTTGGTGCAATGGGATGCAACAATGACTTGTTTGGCATGCTTCAAGCTGAAGATAAGCTTGATGCAACCAACTATCCAATGTGGTTTTACATGTTGAAGCATGTTCTTGTTGCAAAGAAGCTATGGAACATAGTGGCGAATTTTGACATGCTACCTTGTGATTCTTCTACTGCACATCCTCTTGCCATAGATTCATTTTCTTCTTAAAGTATAGTGACTATGCCTTCTACACCCATGCAAGAGAAAATTAGATGGGATGAAAAGGATGCTCAAGCTCATGCATTGTTTTCTCTTTCACTTAAGTGACACATTGTTCCACACATCTGATCATGCACCACTTCCAAACAATCTTGGAATACTCTTTTTTGTTTTTTCCAAAAGGAAGTTCCATTGAGCCCTAATCTTGCTTCTTTCTATGTTGTGTGTAATGAAGAACATGTTGCTTACTTAAGAAAGAAACTTGAAGATGTATGTATGTTTGAAAGGTAGTAAGTGGATGTACATGTTACACATCAAGGTTTTGGAGCAGTTGACAAAGATTGATGAAATCATTTTGGATCCATCACTCATTTCTACACTACTCAAAGGATTTATATAATCTTTTCAAAGCTTTGCTACTAAACTTTGTTTGGGTGCAGAAGAAAATCCAAATATGTATACTTTTGATGAGGTTGTGTCTCTTCTTTTGCAAGAACCTAAATCAAGAGGGAATAGAAGTGGTTTGCTTGAAAGAACATAAGCACTTTCTATTACACAAATGGTTAAAAGCAAGTATGATTTAGCTTTGGCTTCATAAAAAACCAAAGCCTCACTCTTCCTCTTCCCTCTCTTCCTCTTGTGATAGTGATATGCAAGGTAAGAAGATATGCAAGTATTATTCGAAGGTTGGAAATACCACTAATGAATGTAGAAATCTTGGTAAGCATAATAAAAAGAAGAAAGTACCCTACATACTCTGCAAAGATTAGGCGTATATTGGCCAACAATGGAAGATGATGTCTGTGAGATGATTAAGGATTGTTCCACTTCTATCAATAGACCCCTTGTTGAATATGCAACTTTGTACCAAGTATCATTGATACTGGATTGGAGCAGTCCATAGTTGAATTTTTGACGACGAAGAACTTCCTTCAAGTGATGACTTTAGCACATCAAAGAATTCTAAAGTAGGAGGCTCAAGACTACACAATCACTAGAGATAATCTTTACAAGAGTGGACAAGATGGATATCTTGGACTATGTGTGCACAAAAGTGAATATTTGAAGATCTTAGAGACTACATGCAAAGGTGTTGTAGGAGGACACTTTGGACCTAAGTGAGTGATCAAGTCCATTTTGCTTACAGGTCTTTGGTGGCCTACCCTTCACATGAGTGCACATACCTATGTGTAGCATTGGGGCATATGTCAGAGAACTCGTCATCCTATGCAGAAGGATGAAATGCCACTAAGACCCATTATGGGAGGATGTGCATTTTCAAAGTGGGGAATAGACGTAGGACCTAGAGTTCACACACCGAATACATCATTGTTGCAAGGCAATAGCTAAAATAAACTAGGAAGAATGATGCACACAAAATAGCTACGTTCTTATTGGAAAATGTGTTTACACAATATGGGCTACCAATAGAACTAGCCAGTGATCGTAGAACTCACTTCTTGAATGAGTTCATTGAAGATTTATTACAAGAATTCATGGTTATTCACAAAAATTATGCCCCTTATCACCTATAGGCTAATGGACAAGTTGAGAGCACGAAGAAGATCCTACATAGAGTTTTGACTAAGCTTTTTAATAACAAACATTCTTATTGGGACAAGAAGCTTCACCATGCCATTTGGGCTTATCAAGTTGCCTACAAAAGAGTGCTCACTACCACTCCCTTTCAGATGGTGTTTGGCCAAAATGGTGTGCTCCATTTAGAATTTTTGATACCTACACTCAAGATAGCACAAGGGCGTCAGTGGATTGGTCACGAGCTATTTTCAAGGATCTTGGACCTAGAAAGATTAGGTGAGACGAGACTAAGAGTATTCATGGGCATGTAGGCCACAAAGAAGAGGCAAAAAACATACTTTGATGCACACATGAAAGACAAGGGTTTGAAAGTAGGAGACTTAGTTTTGGTATATTTGTTCAAACAACATGCATGTAAACTTGAGAAGCATGGTTATAGACCCATGATCATCAATAGGATATCTACATGTGGATCCATCTAGTTAGCCACCTTAGAAGGAAATGTATTACCAAACTGATATATCTGTGGATGTAGAGTAAAGCTTTACCAAGAGTATTTGAGTTGGTCAACTTAGAATAGCCAAGAAACATAAAGAGGAGAAGAGAAGAATATGGGAAGAAGTGCAAGCAAAAGTCTTGGAGTGCATTAGATGTATGAAGTTGAGACAAAAAGTCTTAGATCACCCTAGGTATCACATGGCTATGTGCAGCAATGAGTGCTATAAAATACTCCTATTGTTAGAATATAGGATTTTCAATTAATTTTATTGAAGCTTAGCTTGTATAGTTCAGAGGAGTGGAAACCCCTTGCATGAGCGAGGTGAAGCTTCCCATCTCTATTCAAGATGTCACGATGGTTCTTATAGCACTAGTATGCTATGATGAAGACCTCACTGAGTTTTTTATCCTATGTCAAGACTCAATCTATGATCATTTAGTCAACTTAAATCTAAGAAGTGGATGGACATCTCCAAATTTGGGTAAATGAGTTGCGTGTCACGATAAAGCTAGACAATGGCATAATCAATGATCTAGACATCAAACTAGCTCTTAATATATCTATGCTTAATCCCAAAGAAAAAGATGTTATTATTGCTCAAAGCTATGTGATGCAAAAATATTCAAGTATTGAAGAACATGTGTGAGGATTGGCTTCTTTTCCAAAAACAATTGCAGTTTGAGTCAAGCTGCTTAAGAAGACTTGTGAATCATGAAGAAAAGAAGTATCTTGATGTAAAGAAGTTCATGGTATGAAGCAGACCTAGGTACACAAGGGTGAGCACCCAATTGCTCCCTTGCTTGTGCGACCATTGCAGTCAAAGAATCCAAAACAATGAGCTGAAGGACATCGAAGGTCTCATTCACAAAGAGTACTCTCCATTTGGGTACCCAAGCAGTCAATGAAGCTTGGCTACAAACCTAGAAAAATTTGGGTGTCCAAGACCCGCTTACAAGCTTAGATCACTACACATGAGCTCTTAGGGTTTAATCAATACTCATCAATCCCAACCCCCTAAAAACCTATGTTAAAAACTATTGTAAACACACCTTTATGAAAATTCAATCCAATAATAACTTGGAAATGGGTACCTACAAAGTCCCATGACCTAGTTAAGTCATCATACAAAACCCTTATATGTAGCAAAATGCAAAACTTTTAATCCCATAAGGGAAGTTGGTATTGTAATGGGAACAAGGCATCATCAGGTTTTTGTCACAATACTAATGTGATTCTTCTCCTTCCAACAAATATACAAAACACATCAATTACAGTATAAATCCATGGCTAAAGCAGACACTAGCAGCATCATAGGCACAAGATCCCAACCCAAAGATATTACCACCTTGCCTATTTCAGAACATCCCAAGGAGAGAATGGAAGCACTCTTGCAAACCATTCCCATCTAGGACCCCCTAAGGGATACATGACTAAAGTTAGTGCCCACTTCCATTGATTTAGCAAAATGGTAGGACCTTAGGTGACACAACCTACATTTGGGAAGCATAGTGTGAGTACAATAATGTATGGGGCAAATACCAGTTTTTCATTCGAGAAAAGTTGTAGAATACCATAGAACTTCAACCCATCTAGAAGAAAGGAAGATTAGTGGAATACTTTAGCACATGACTTCCCAAAACTAACTTTTTCGGATGCTATTATTTGATCCACACATTGTAGTTGAGTAATGTGAACTAAAGAAGTTTAGATTTTCCCTCAATCTAGTTAGAGAGGCCCTTAACATGAAGGGAATGCACATTCCTAGTGAGAAGGAGATGATGGTTCTAGAAAATATGAAGAACCGAAACCTTACTAAGCTTAAAGACATGGCTGGAATGACCCCAAACATTGTGGTTCCACTCAAAATTTATATTCAACACTTTGGCTCTCCCAAGAAAGATCGGTTTACACAACTGCACAAGAGAGTCTAGTTTAGTCTATACCTGGTAGAGGCCTCTAGTATGACCATCAATCTCCCATTTGAATTATCAAGCAAATCCATGCAGCTAGTAATTGATGGCCTGGCAAAGCCATCCTAAATGGATGTTATGTTCTGTTGCTCTAGCACAATGGTAAGCACCACGTTAAGAAACTCCACCTCCTTAATGTCAATCTGTGGAAGAGATAGGAGTGATCTGATAGGAGTGATATGAAGATCGTGAACGCGAGATGTAGCGAGAGTGAAGGTGAGAAGCATGGAGATGCACACACATATACACACACACATAAGAGACAAGCAAGACACAATGGAAGGTTGAAAGTAAACTCTATTGCTCAAGAACACTCTTACAAACTCAAGCTCACACTAACTCATACAAGTCTACACTAGCTCTACAAGCTAACCTCAAAAATGAACTCTTTAGTTCTTTTTATAGTTTTTAGACTAGTTTTGACCGGTTTCACATCTAGTGTTTGGCACTATTTGGAGGTCTAAACAAGATCTAAAAAATAGGTTCTAGGCACTATTTGGAGGTCTAAACAAGATCTAAAAATAGCCAAAATTGGTATGCTTAATCTAATTAAGCTCCTGAAGCTCGAGGACTCCTCAGCTTACACAAAATGGAGCTAGTAATTACAAAAGTGGGTGTTTTTATGATACATATGGTACAAAAGTGATGAAAATCACTGTTTGGGGTTTTGAAAGAGTATTATCAAATATATTGCTTTGAGAAAAAATGATTGCATGGCTCCCCATGACTCTTTGTAGTCCACCTTCACATGCTTCCTTTTCATTTGTGCCTTTGGCTACTGCCAACACCCCCTCCCTCTCACATCTGTCGTCTCCGAAAGAACCTCGTTGCGGGGTCTGCATGACATAGTTTTGTAGGAGACCGTGAGCAAGGGTGTGCTCCGCAATGGGAATACCTCGTGCAAGTTCAACTTCGAAAGAGTATTATCAAATATATATTTCAACTTCAAAAGTGATGAAAATCACTGTTTGGGGTTTTGAAAGAGTATTATCAAATATATTGCTTTGAGAAAAAATGATTGCATGGCTCCCCATGACTCTTTGTAGTCTACCTTCACATGCTTCCTCTTCATTTGTGCATTTGGCTACTGCCAACACCCCCTCCCTCTCGCATATGTCGTCTCCGACAGAACCTCGTTGCGGGGTCTGCATGACATAGTTTTGTAGGAGGTCGTGAGCAAGGGTGTGCTCCGCGATGGGAATACCTCGTGCAAGTTCAACTTCGAGTTTTTCCTAGTCTATGGGTTGAGGTTCATCGGGAGGTGGAATTCAGTAGTGTGTGGAGTACACAAGTTGTTCGCAAGCAAATAATTGAAGTATATGTGTGGGCCTTCTTATAAAAACCATGGAGTGGTACTCCCAGAAGCCTGTTGTGAACATCTCTTCAAAGGTCGTCTTATAACATGTGGGTAAGTACTTTATACAACAGTGCCAAGCATAACACACCCAGAGCGATGGCGTAGTGCTCATATCATATGTCGAGTCCTGGTTACCATGCTCAAATCTCGGGGTGTTGACATGTGGTGCTTTGACATGATGAAAGATCTTAAAAATAGTCTGCATCATATCAAATATCTTGATAGTCATGTATGCTGCAACATCATCCAGTGGCGAATTGTGCCCATCATATAGCCAACTATAGGGGGTCCGTGGGGTGGAATGAAATAAGGATAATTAAGCCAGTCTTGGCACTGCTTATTATTTTGAACTTTGATAGCAGACGCTTTCCAGGAGTTGTTTGAAATTTAGTAGGCCCATAACTAATACCATAGATCCATAGTTCCATAGGTCCAAGATCTACAACATAGAATCTAGCAATCTTCCAATATTGACAAAACATGAACATACCATACTTAATCATACAAATGATGAGACAAAGATAGAGAGAGATTAGACAACATGTGTAAAGTGTTACGTAACCCACTACTTACTCACACTATCATATATACAAATGTCAATTTACAATGTGGGAGCAAAACTCTCAACCACTCTATGTGAACAAAAATAGATGGATGAGTGAATGTACAAATGTAACAAACATATTCAGATGTATGGATAGAAATCTGAATATATATGAGATGTGTGATCTAATAGGTTGTAGAAGGTGAATATGAGTGTTAGAAAGAGGAAGGATCAGTCTAAAACTGATAATCAACAAACCCTCATCTGATTTTAGGCTATGGAAGACCCTAAGTCAGATACGTGTGTGAAAGATCACATACTTACAAAAGTAGCAAAGAATGCTAACAAGTTTGCTGCCAGAAATCCTCAAACTCATATGAACATACCTTCTCTAACACCTCATCCAAATATGCATAAAGCATACATGTACTGATTCTCTTGTACCTATGCCGAATAAGACTCCTCCTGATATGGATGCCACTGCCTCCATAAACTCCAAGTAGTACCTGTGTGCATAAAGAGAATATGTACCTGAATTCTTTAACATAAGATGTAAATCTTACGTTAACCACCATCTAATGTCTTTGAAGTAACTCGAAATCTTCATGTAGAAGACAATCTTCAAATACATCATGTAGATGGCCGATCCACACCACCAAGCTGCTAATAGATAAGTCCTCTCCATAAGCAAGAGTGTGAGTACACTCTTCTTCTCCAAGAGGAACTCCATAGCTGCTCCCCAACATGCTCCAAGAGTGCACCATGGCTGCCCCATGTGTTCTAGAGCACCACCTCTACTGAGGGACCAAAAACTGGCATTGCCAATTGCTGTAGGATATCTTGAAGTGACCCCAAACATGTTATTATATAGGATAGCCTCTATGAAATAAAGCTACTCCAAAAGCACATAAAGCACAAGATCGTTATTATCGTGGCAATTCTACGAAAAACAAAAACTCTTCGCCATATTTTATCGTCGTCCATTGTCGATTTGAAAAGCATGCCAAACTGAAAAAAATATCGCACTTTCGCTGCCGCCATCCATGGGATTTGAACCCTCATGGGGTTGATAAGAGCCGAATATACTATCCACTACGCTGGGCACTTTCTGTTGTAAAGAAGCTTCTAGACAAATTTGACCTTGGGATATTGATACCTTGACCTTTTGTCCATGGACAATGTATTATATGGCAATGTTTCCAACAAACCCCCCTGCAATATCATATTACTACAAATTGGACTGTATATGTAACTTCAAATATCAACAAACTTCATAAGCTTCAAACTTGTGCTCCCCAAATTGACCTTCAAACCTTTTCTTCAAAAGTCTTCTTCAAAACTGAATTTGAATTTCCTTCAAACTTCAAACACTGAACTTGCTGAATATGAAACATAATACCTGAGAAAATATGCAAACTAGATATCCAAGAGTGTACTCATCAAGCAATCATTTGCTTGACAACTAATGTAGCAAGTACTGACTCTGAACCTGCTATCTCCTGTTTTCTAAAACCTGAAAACATACACTAGGATCCACATATTTGCATTTACCTTACGAAAGGTTTCTCAACGTACTTTTGCTATGTCATGTAGATACACTGAATAAAATCAAGAACTAAATCCTGGGACTTGTGACTGACAACTCACAACTTGTTGGAGTTAGACGTCTGCGGAAGCATGCGAACAGCACAAGGAAGAAGAAGAAGCTTGGAGCACAACACACAATACTGAATGTATTACTAGAGAATGTACAAAGATAAGTAGCCCATTAGGGCAATAGGCATATATACAAGCCGGGGAAAAAAACATCCTAAAGACGGAAAAAAGTGCTCCGGCGGTCCTAGTGTGTTCACACACATCACTACCTAAATATATCAACAAATCCCCCCTGGGAGTGATGCGGTGAACAAGGAGCTGGCACTCATGTATAAGGAAGTGCCAAGCTATGTGGAAATCACTCCACAAAACGAAGTAAGCCCAAAGCTTTACGAAAAGCTTCAAACTTCTCCCTAGGCAGAGACTTCGTGAAAAGGTCTGCAATGTTCTCCTGCGTGGGCACATATGCCAAGTTGATCTCCCCAGCAGAGAACCTCTCCATGACATAGTGATAATGCACCTCAATGTGCTTAGTGCGAGCATGGAACACAGGGTTCCTCGCAACTGCCAATGCGCTCTGACTGTCAGTGAAGACGGTGGTGGAAGAAGTCTGACCAACACCCAAATCAGCCATAAGGCGTCTGAGCCACACACACTCAACAGTAGCTGTGAGAGCTGCCCTATACTCAGCCTCAGAACTAGAAGTGGCCACAATAGGCCGCTTCTTGCTCAACCAAGATATACATGAGCTACCAAGCATGAAGCAAAAGCCACTAGTGGACACACGAGTGTCATAGCAACCAGCCCAATCAGAGTCAGAAAAAACATGCAAATCTGGCAGTCGTGATCCCCCCTTCGGATAAAACAACCCAAGTAGCCGAGTACAACTCAAATAGCGAAAGATGCGCTTAGCTGCCTGCCAATGCTTGACTCTTGGGCAATGCATAAACATGGTCATCTGTGAGACAACAAACTGAATATCTGGCCGAGTAATGCATAAGTAAATCAAGCATCCAACAGCCTACTGATAGAGAAAAACATCAAATGCATCTCCAACATCATGAAGACTCAATCGTTAACCTGTCTCCATAGGAGTGGCAATAGGCTTACAGTCTTCAAGGCCAAAACACTGCAATAATGTGTCAATATATTTCGTTTGACACAACGCCATTCCACCTTCAACTTGCATAAACGGAATGCCCAAATATTGATGCAAATGCCCCAAATCAGACATCTCAAATGAGGCATGCAAATCAACCTTAAAATCAGGAACATGCTTCTCAATAGGACCAGTGAGCAGCATGTCGTCAACATAGACAACAATGATCAGAAGCACATCATTAGCACGCTTAACATATAAGGTGCTTTTAGTTGGACTATTCTCAAAACCATGTGCAATCAGATAGGCATGTATCTCATCATACCAAGAATGTGGTGCTTGCTTTAAACCATATAATGCCTTGTTTAACCTGCACACCTGGTTTTCATGCCCTTTCTGCACAAAGCCACAGGGCTAAAAAACATACACTTCTTCATGCAAGTCACCATTCAGAAATGTTGTTTTAATGTCCAACTGATGTACATTCCAACCATGTTGAGCTGCAAGTGCACATATGCTCCGAACAGTAGTCATACGACATGTAGGTGCAAAGGTATCATAAAAATCAATGCCTCTTTCCTGTGCATAACCCTTTGCAACAAGCGTAGCCTTATACCTGTCAACTGTATCATCCGGATTATGCTTCAGCTTGTATATCCACTTAGTGCCAATGGCCTTCTTGCCAGGAGGCAAGTCACATAAAGACCAAGTACCATTCTTCATTATAGCATCATATTCAGATTGCATAGCAGCCATCCAATTTTCTGAATTTTGTGCTTCATCAAACGAAACAGGCTCATTCTCATCACAGAGACTAGATGCAGCCATAGCATAGCAATCTGATGCAAAAGAGGCACTATGAGAGTGTGAACGAGTACGATATGATAGAGGTGCATCTAATTTGCTGTCACACAAAGTCTGCACCAGCCATTTTGGCATAGTTTTTGCTTGCTCAATATCAGCTCTCTCATCAACTAGTGCATCATGTAAATCTACATCAGAAATGGAATGATCTGCATCATCACATGAAACCTGCAAAGGCTGAGAAGTTGCCTCATTGGCACCAGCACTAGACTGTCCACCTGTAAAAAGAGGCAGCAAAGTATCATACATGTCTTTGGAGCTAACAGATGTCTCCTTAGTACATGAAAGCAATGGCTGAATAGCATCTTCCACAAAAACAACATCACGGCTAATTAGAATGCATTTAGTCTATGGATGATACAGACGATAGCCTTTACTTTCAGAACTCTACCCAACAAAAATACATTTTACTGCTTTATCATCCAATTTTTTGCGATGTTGTTCAAGCACTAATGCATATGCCAAACAACCAAAAACACGCAGATGAGCAACAAATGGCTTGCGATCATGCCAAGCCTCATATGGAGTGATAGGCTGCAACGCTTTAGTGGGACACCAGTTCAGTACATATGCTGCACACATGATAGCCTCAAGCCAGAAACTATGTGGTAAAGCCTGACTCTTGACCATACACCTCGCCATCTCCATGAGTGACCTGTTCTTTCGTTCAGCAACTCCATTATGTTGAGGTGTATATGGCACTGTACACTGGTGTCTTATCCCACGTACAGCCAGAAATGCATTAAAATCAGAAGATATATATTCCCCCCCTCGATCAGAACGGAGGGTGCCCATTTTACATGCTGATAGATTTTCAGCCAAAACCAAAAACTGTTTGAAGCACATGAACACTTCGGACTTTGCCTTCAATGGATATACCCATGCATGCCTGGAAAAATCATCGATGAAAGTCAGGAAGTAAAGATAATTCCCAAAAGAAGGTGTATGCATAGGACCACAGACATCACTATGTACAAGCTGCAATTTCTGAGTAGCCCAAACTGAACCATCTTTTGGAAAGGATGAGCGCTGCATTTTGCCCAAAATACAGCCTTCACAAACATGTTTTCTAGGTGCCTCAAGTTTGGGCAAAGAGGACATCATTTCAGATTTTTGCAGGCGTAGTAAACTAGCAAAATTTAGATGACCAAAGCGTACATGCCAAAGCTTTGCATCTGACATAGCCTGAGAATCATTTACTGCACATGCCAAATCATTTACAGATCTTTCATAGTCTATGAGCTTATACAGCCCATGACATAAAATGCCAGAAGCAATAATCACATCGCCATTTGACAGATCATGAACTGTACACTTGTCATCAACAAATTTCACAACCAAGCCAATCTTGGCTAATGCAGAAACTGATAACAGGTTCTTCTTGATCCCTGGCACAAATAAAGCATCTGACAAAGTGAAAGAACTACCATCAGAAGTAGTCAAAATGATCTTACCAACTCCCATAACAGGATAAGAAGAGTTGCTGGCACATGTAACAGTATTCCCTGTAGGGGCAGGCTCGAGTGAAGAGAAGAAACTGTGCTGCGAGGTAATATGCTTGGTCGCCCCACTATCAAAGTATCTGAGTCTATTGCAGACATGCACTGCTCATGAGAAGATGGGTCAAAACTACAAACAGTAGTGAATGCCCATTCTTCTTCCTGCACAAGATTAGCAGACTCTGTTTTTGGTGTAGAGGCTTCTGCAACAACCATTCCAGCCTCTTTCTTCTTTGCCTCTTTTGTAGCCAATTTTGGATAGTTCTTTATGATATGATCATTCCCTTTACAGTAGTTACAAAACAATTTTTGCTTTTTTGATTTTTTCTCATCTTTGTCTTGGTTCTTCGAATGTGCAGCATTTGCAGATTTCTGCTTACTAGTAGAAGAGCTCCATTTTCCTTTGCCCTTCTGACTAGCCAGGAAAGCTTGATCTACAACATGCATAATGGACCTATTCTGCTTGGACTGATCTTCCTGCAACAGAACAGAGACGAACTCCTCAAATGACAAGGCATTTGGATTGCCTTTCATCATCAACCGAAGAGTAGAAGAAAAACTCTGATATAAATCAGGAAGACCATTCAGAACGGTCTGCACAAGTGACCTATCTGGTATAACCTCATCAACAAATTTCAACTGTTCTTTCAAGTCTTTGATCTTTGTTAGGAAACTTTCCATAGAATCACCTTCATTCATGTGCTCATTCTCCAACTGTTTTCGGAGGTAAGCAACACGAGCCTCATTCCTAACTTGGTAGAATGTGGTAAGTTTATCCCAAGCATCCTTAGCTATTCCGCAAGAGCGAATATGAGGAATAATGGCACGTTTGAGAGACAAAGCTATCAATGCATGTGCTTGGGCATCTCTACCATCCCAACAAATCTGCTCTGCAGTAGGTGCAGCAGAAACCGCAACACAAATAGGAATATGCAGAATATCACCATCTTCGACACCTTCTTCATCTGCTTCAGTACCTGCAGTTGTAACAGTTACAGGTGTGATAGGATGTTTTTCAACACCCTGCACAATGTTCCACAGTCCTTTTGTAACCAACACATGTCGCATCATATAAGCCCATAACGGGTAGTTGGTACCATCCAACTTATCGTCAACAGCCAACATATGGAATACATCACTGCCTTCAGCCATGGCCAGTGACTAAAATACCTTGATGCAGAAAATTGATTGTATCTCAAAAAGTTGAACAGAATTGCCCAAACAAATTCCACTAGACTTGTAGCAGACTTCGAGACGCTTATACTCGCGAACAGAAGCTGGTATATACCTTTGGCACAAAAAGATGAAATAGCCTGCACAAGCATTGTGATAGTGCATTTGGAGGTCGAAACAAGCTAAGATCGCGATTTCGGTACCACAAAGCAAAGCTGTTTTGTTCTCAAAAACATGCTGAGTATGCTCACCAAAATTCGTGCGATTCTAAGACTACAACCGGAGGAATGTCGATGGCGCCCTAGATGAAGCGACGACCTGCTTTGATACCAATTGTTGGAGTTAGACGTCCGCGGAAGCACGCTAACAACACAAGGAAGAAGAAGAAGCTTGGATCACAACACACAATACTGAATGTATTACTAGAGAATGTACAAAGATAAGTAGCCCATTAGGGCAATAGGCGTATATACAAGCCGCGGGAAAAAAACCTCCTAAAGAGGGAAAAAAGTGCCCCAGTGGTCCTAGTGTGTTTGCACACATCACTACCTAAATATATCAACACAACTTAGTGTATTATGAACACTACTGGTTCATCTCTAACTGTACTCAAGTCAACGCAACTCAACTTAACTCATGAGTCTCATCAAAATCTATGATGTCATCTTGTTATTATCCTTGTTCTAACTGTAAGTCCTTTATACCTCTTTCCTTCAGAATTTGGTATAAACATAAATGTGCACACCTCTTAAACATACCTCTTTGAAATATCAAATTTCTCTTTAATAGAACTCTGGAACCTTCTCCCGAACAGGAACATCCTAACAAGAACTTTCTCCAGACATTCTCCTTCTCCCTTCTTCTTTCAAAGATGGAACATAAAGAGAACCTGACAAAGGAAATATAGGAATGTCTGTAGGTATGACTCTATATTCTTTCATATATGGCTGAAAATAAGTCTTCATGTTTCATCACCCCCTTGAGTGATTTAACACCGGTATCCAGAATTCTTCAAATATACCAGACTTTATGAAATCTGGAACGTCTTCCTTCTTTCAATAAATTTGATCTTCAGTGATCAATAAATGTATCTGAACAAAATCTTTGAACCCTTTTTATTAGCAGTGTACACATGCCAATAGCTTTCCTGTCATTCCTCAGCTTTCCAAATTATAGAAAAAAAGTTAGCTGATCCAATAAAACCTTTGCTGAAAGCACTTTAGGATCCATAATCTTCTGTAACATAACAAGTATCTTCTTCTATTTTTTTGCAACACAAATCTGATAGAATCTGAACCTTTGACTTTCTTCTTCCAATGTTAAATAACTTTCACACACAAAGGATAGACAACTGACTCATAAATACTCAAGATCTTCAAGACCTTCAAGATCATCCAAGATCATATAAGATCTATCATGTTCTTACAAGATCATCAAAATACCTGTGTAGAATCTGCTCTCATCAAACCTTCATGACTGAATGTTTGATTTGCTACTTGAATGTCTCAAAGTGTCCATGCTTATCACATAAAGTTATAAAACTTTCTTCAACCAAATCCTTCCAAGAATCTGTGATTCCTACTTGAAACATAGGTGGACAAACTCTCACCTTAAGAACTCCAAAAGCTGCAAGTTTGATACTTCACCTTTTCATATTCTACCCAGGTGAAATGTGATAGTATTTGCTTGACTTTGTTTTGGTTAACTCCACTTCTCAATCAAGTGATAAGATCTGATGGAACACCTTTTGAATACAAGCATGTATCCAAAAGTCAAGACAATCATAGAAAGTAGATTCTCCATGTGACTGGTACATCAAAAAATCTGAATTTTCTGAAGTTTTCTAGAAATACTGAATATGAGGTAACTTTTCCAAACACAAAACCTCAACCCAAGTCTTCAACATCTGCTACAAAAAACTCTTTTAGCTCAAGAGTTAGATAAAAGAAATATCCTTCTCTACAACTTGTCATATACAAGTAGCTCTGGATTGACACTCCAAGAATTCTTTGAGGGAATATATAAGATGCCTGCTCAAAAGCTTCAACTAAAACATAATTCATACACATATGAGTCAAAACATATATCTGCTGCTTTTCTTTCTCTCAATGCAATTCTTTGTCAAAACTTACTAAAACATGACCAAGTATAATGCAAAACAAGAAACTGCTTCTTCTTTAGACTATCTTCACTCAAGATGTTCTTGTAGACTTGTCTTTGGGTGTAGAGGATAAAAGTAAGAAAAGTATATGGAAAATATAAGAGAAAAGGAATTCTTACTTTCCCTTTGGAAATATTGGACTTTCTTCTTTTGCATCTTTCTTCCACCTCATGATGATGTCAACATCTTCAAACTTCTCTTCCATACTTTTTGTTCTTCATCTTGAAGTAGCAAACACTCTTGACTTCTTCAAATGAACTTTTCTCTTCCTCTAGTGCTAAGGGTAAGAGACAAAACGATCATGGCATATAAATGGAAGTGAACATAGGATCATGTTTTACCATCTCCTCATATCTCTTGAATCAAAATTCTGCTTCAAATGACTGATAAGTCCGAAGTGTTCATGTGCTTCAAACAGTTTCTGGTTTTGGCTAAAAATATGTCAGCATGTAAAATGGGCACCCTCCGTTCTGATTGAGGGGGGGAATATATGTCTTCTTATTTTAATGCATTTCTGGTTGAACGTGGGATAAAACAGAATGGAGTTGCTGAATGGAAGAACATGTCACTCATGGAGATGGCGAGGTGTATGGTTAAGAGTCAGGCTTTACCACATAGTTTCTGGCTTGAGGTTGTCTGTATGTAGCATATGTACTTAACAGGTGCCCCAATAAGCAATGCAGTCTATCACTCCATATGAGGCCTGGCATTATCACAAGCCATCTGTTGCTCATGTGCATGTTTTTGGTTGTCTGGCATATGCATTAGTGCCTGAACAACATCACAAAAAATTGGATGATAAAGTAGTAAAACATATTTTTGTTGGGTACAATTCTGAAAGTAAAGGCTATCATTTGTATCATCCACAGACTAAATGCATTCTGGTTCGTCATGATGTTGTTTTTGTGGAAGATGCTATTCAGCCATTGCTTTCATGTACTAAGGAGGCATCTGTTAGCTCCAAAGACATGTACGATACTTTGTTGCCTCTTTTTACAGGTGGACAACCTAGTGCTGGTCCTAATGAGGCAACTTCTCAGCCTTTATAGGTTTCATGTGATGATGCAGATCATCCCATTTCTGATGCAGATTTACATGATGTACTTGTTGATGAGAGAGCTGATATTGAGGAGGCAAAAACTATGCCCAAATGGCTGGTGCAAACTTTGCATGACAACAAATTAGATGTACCTCTTTCATATCGTACTCGATCAGGCTCTCATAGTGCCTCTTTTGCATCAGATTGCTATGCTATGGTTGCATCTGAGAATGAGCCTGCTTCATTTGACAAAATTGGATGGTTGTTATGCAATCTGAATATGATGCTATAATGAAGAATGGGACTTGCCTCCTGGCAAGAAGGCCATTGGCACTAAGTGGGTTTACAAGCTAAAGCGTAAGCTTGATGGAATAGTTGACAGGTATAAGGCTAGGCTTGTTGCAAAGGGTTATGCATAGGAAAGAGGCATTGATTTTGATGAGACCTTTGCACCTACATGCTGTATGACTACTGTTCGGAGCATCTGTGCATTTGTTGCCCATCTTGGTTGGAATGTACATCAGTTGGACATTAAAACTGCATTTATGAATAGTGACTTGCATGAAGAAGTGTATGTTTTTCAGCCCTGTGGCTTTGTGCAGAAAGGGCATGAAAACTAGGTGTGCAGGTTAAAGAAGGCATTATATGGTTTAAAGCAAGCACCACGTGCTTGGTATGAGAAGATACATGTCTATCTGATTGCACATGGTTTTGAGAGCAGTCCAACTGAGAGCACCTTATATGTTAAGCGTGCAGATTTGCTTCTGATCATTGTTGTCTATGTTGATGACATGCTGTTCACTGGTCCTATTGAGAAGCATATTGCTGATTTTAAGGCTCATTTGCATGCCTCATTTGAGATGTCTGATTTGGGGCATTTACATCACTATTTGGGCATTCAGTTTATGCAAGTTGATGGTGGGATGGCTTTGTGTCAAACGAAATATATTGACACATTATTATAGCGTTTTGGCCTATTGCCACTCCTATGGAGACAGGTTTATGATTGAGTCTTCATGATGCTGGAGATGCATTTGATGCTGTAGTCTATCAGCAGGCTGTTGGATGCCTGATTTACTTATGCATTAATCGGCAAGCTATTCAGTTTGTTGTCTCATAGATGAGCACTTTTATGCATTGCCCAGATGTCAAGCATTGGCAGGCGTTTAAGCGCATCTTTCGCTACTTGAGTGGTACTCGGCTACTTGGGTTGTTTTATCCCAAGGGGGGCTCACTACCGCCAGATTTGCATGCTTTTTCTGACTTAGACTGGGTTGGTTGCTATGACACTCGTGTGTCCACTAGTGGTTTTTGCTTCATGCTTGGTAGCTCATGCATATCTTGGTTGAGCAAGAAGAAGCCTACTGTGGCCAATTCCAGTTGTGAGGCTAAGTATAGGGCAGCTTTCACAGCGATTGTTGAGTGTGTGTGGCTCAGACGCCTTATGGCTGATTTGGGTGTTGATCAGTCTTCTGCCACCACCATCTTCACTGACAGTCAGAGCGCATCGGCAGTTGGGAGGAAACCTGTGTTCCATGCTCGCACTAAGCACATTGAGGTGCATTATCATTATGTCAGGGAGAGGTTCTCTACTCGGGAGATCAGCTTGGCATATGTGCCCACACAGGAGAACATTGCAGACCTTTTCACGAAGGCTTTGCCTAGGGAGAAGGTTGAAGCTTTCCGCAAAACTTTGGGCTTACTTCCTTTTGTGGAGTGATTTCCACATAGCTTGGCACTTCCTTATACATGAGTGCCAGCTACTTGTTCACCGCATCACTCCTAGGGGGAATTTGTTGATATATTTAGATACTGATGTGTGTGAACACTCTAGGACCGCCGGGGCACTTTTTTCCCTCTTTAGGAGGTTTTTTCCCCTTGGCTTGAATATACGCCTATTGCCCTAATGGGCTAATTATCTTTGTACATTCTAGTGGTAATACATTCAGTATTGTGTGTTGAGCTCCAAGCTTCTTCTTCTTCCTTGTGTTGTTCGTGTGCTTCCACAGACGTCTAACTCCAACAACTACTACACGTATAGGTAATCAATATCATATATATTTACTTAAATACAAAAATCACTCACTTGAAGAATCTCAATGGATTCATAAGACATCATTAACTCCACATTATGATCATTTGATTCTTGCATATCATTCCATAGTCACATTAAATTCAAGTTTTCCAATTCCATGCATGTGTTTTTACATGGAACATGCTTATGATTGTTCAGTGATGGGACATGTGACTGGCCATCCATGTCTATTTTATTCTTATCAACTGAGGTCAGTTGCTTGTCAACTGGGAGGCGTGTTATACTTTATGGAATAATGAAATGTTATATGGATTTTAATGTCTTGAGAGTTTTAATGTGATTTGTGTTTTGATTTAACAGGTAAAGACTCATGAGGGTGTGAACACATGTGGATATTTAGATATTTTTGAAGATATTTAGAAGAATATTTAGAATATATTCTTTTAGTTATTTTTTTGTAAAAATAATAGATCGCTTTAGAAAGTGACGTTTTTGTAAAAATAGTAAATCGCTTGAAAAGTGACGATTTTGTAAATAAAGCAAATTTTTGTAAATGCACGCTTTTCAAAGTGCTGCCTTCATGTATCTTCTATTTAGGACATAGTGAAAAATACGTATAAATACACATGCTCTGATAGACTTGTCCATCAGAGTATGTGGGAGGAGATTGTATGCAATCTAGTGTCAAGTCTCTTGTCTCTTTCTATTCTCGGAGTACTTTTGTGAGATTTTATTTCTGTACTATCCTTTGTGTACGTGCGTATGCAAGATCTGGGCAACGTTGTCCATGTAGCTTTCATGACCCAAACATCTTATACACAAAATTTCACAAACAAATTCCTATTATATAGGCTAAAACTACAAAAATACGAGGAGTTTTTAAGGGTCAACTTGGTCAAAATCAACACAAAAACCCCTTAAGTTAATATTTGAGTAAATAATCTTTCCAACTAAGTATACAAAAGGTTGAAATGAAATAATTGCTAAACCTTGAAGATGAAAAAAGATGGTAGAAACTTGAATGGTGCCTTAAAAAATGACCTAAAACTTGGTCGAACTTCCCGTCCTAACCATTACAAAAGACGTACTTAGTGATTTTTTCCCATGAAAATTGATTGTATACTACAAAGTACGATGTTATAGTCCCCCACATCAAAAGCACACACTATTGAAGTGCATCTTCAAATGCATAATCACACTATTGAAGTGCATCCTCAAAGGCATAATCTTCTACTTCATGGATGATGGAATGAAGGTCAAAACCTCTAATTTTCTTTGCCTTGATGTTGATCTTAGTTGCCTGTCCCTACTTCTTTTCCAAGG
Organism: Ceratopteris richardii; assembly: GCA_020310875.1. NCBI lineage: Eukaryota > Viridiplantae > Streptophyta > Polypodiopsida > Polypodiales > Pteridaceae > Ceratopteris > Ceratopteris richardii. The sequence goes on along the minus strand of CM035416.1, from coordinate 42,157,456 downwards.
ATAACCTTTTCATATCTGAATGGACGCCAAACAAACCCCTTCTCATCATGTTGATCTTCATTGCTAAGGAAATTCATACTTCTCCTGCCCAAAAGGGACACCATTTTAGAGGTGCATACTAGCATATATAAAACAAAATTTAGAAACACATCCACGATCTTTGGACAATATTCAATCCAAAACATATGTAAAACAAATCCACGATCTTTGGACAATATTCAATGCAAAGCCACTCTTGTAGAAGCCACAAGATTGGCGATCTTTAGCCACTCTTGTGGCTTCTACAATCCATTTCTTGTGATGAAGACTTCGTTAATAATAATTTATATCGCAGACACACATTTTCAGAATCATTGAAAGATGATGAATGATAATTATATCCGATTGTTATATGGAGAACCCCTCAGAAGAGGTGTGAACCACCTCTTAGATTGGTTATTACATGGGCTCACACATGAGTGCCATGTGGCACCCATGTGTGAAGCCATGTGTGGGGGATGATTCATCACTATGGATAGAGAGAGTAACTAATGATGACACTACGCGGCTGGGCGGCAAGGAAGGCATCGATCTCCGTGTTCGCGCATGTCTGAGAAGGGACCTCGAACTGCGTGCTTGAGGGAGTCACTCCAAAAGACAGGAGGCATTGAATACACCATCCAACACTGGTATCGGAGCAGGACAGCGCCAGCAGACGCCGCACGCGCGACGGACGCCACACGCCATCCAAGGAGCAGGACAGCGCCAGCAGACGCCGCCATACGCGACAGAAGCCACACGCCCACGAATGGAGCTCCTCCTCCTCCCCTCCTCTCTAGTTGAAGAATGCATAGAATGAGCTTTCTTCTTATACAAGAGCCCAAGAGAATTTTCGCCTGCATGTGGGATAAAGACCTCTGCCATAGCTCTTCGACAGTGGCTCCAAGTTTTTCGAGTGGACAGTGACATCAACACATAACAAGAGGTAAAATTCGAGAATTTTGAGGACTTGGGATTATGAAGGTGATGGTTTGGATCAAGATATTGGCTAAAGTGAGAATGCACATATGTATTATGGGTTGTGGCTTTGGGATGGGGGGGTTGGTTTGGTGAAAGAAGCTTTCATTCCTCAGTTTTGAGCTTTCCAAACCCATCTATTCATGAAGATGAAGCTTTTCACTTCCCACAGGTGACATACCCCATTTCTCCGGAGCATATCTACTTCATACCATATCGGATTTTAAAAATCTTGGTCACGTTTCGAAGCTACGTTTCCAAGCTTCGCTCAGAGACCATCGGTGTTGGATTTGGACGAGATTTGCCCCATCAAAATCTCTCTGCAGCGCTTCAGCAGGAACTAGGCGGCCACTCCCGGGCCTAGTTTTTCTTCATCCGGACTCCAAATCCAATTTTTTCACTTGGCATAGTCTCAAATTCTTGAAGTGCAGGTGCTGGGCAACAATTTGTGGACTGGCGAGGATTGGAAAATCTCTAAAATTGTTCAGTTACACTCAGTTTGCCCGTTTGGGGTTTTTCCTACGCACTTTTGGTGTTATTTTGGATGGTTTATGGTGTCTAGAACCTCCCCGGACCAAGCGGATATTTCCAATTTTCTTTTGGGACTGGCGAGGAATCGAAATCAGCAGCTTGAAGCATCAAGGACCACTTGGATTTAGCTTCCGCAACTCTACATTGTATCAGGGAAGTGCTCTTGTGTTATATCTCTCTTCTTCTTGCATATTTAAACTCTACTTCCATTCATTTTCATACTCTCTAGTTAGCAAACGGGGGAAGGGTACTTAAACATGGAAACTAAAGGCAAACAAGTAGTTGAGACCACTTCTCCACCTAGAGAGCAACTAGAGGATCAGGATGCTAGGATGGAAGAAGTAGAGTTAGGACAAGAAATAGAAGAGAATTTAGAAGAAAAAGAGCCTTCACAGCAAGAGTACACTTATGAAGAGCTTATAGATGAATTTGTCACTCGTGACCAATTCATTGATTTGAAAGAGCAAACCCTTAAGTTAGAGAAAGATTTGGGTAGCATTACATCTCTTATACAACAACTTAAGTCTCAAATGATCTCCCTTGAGACTAGTGTCACCTCTTTCCTAGCTACGAAGGAAAGAGAGACTCCTACCATTCCTCTAGAGATTACTAGGAAAGAGACTTCTCTTCCTAGTAAACATAAAGGAGAGAGCTCTAGGGAAGCTCCCCTCCTGAAAGACTTGAAACCACCTATCTTCACGGGGGATGACCGAGACAGGAATAAGGATGCAATCTACACTTTTTTACAAAAGTGGCATGATTTGCATCAATTGAAGGGCACCCCACCTGAGTATCGTGTGCTAGAGGCGAGTCTTTCCCTCGGCCCACGTGCTTATAAGTGGTGGATGAGTCTTAAGGAGGCGAACTCTATCCCTAGTGACTGGACTCAGTTTGAGACTCTTTTCCTAAAAGAGTTTCTTCCTGAAAATGAAGAGGAAAGGAATTGGGATGAGTGGGATAGGATTACTCAAAGAGGCAGGCCTCTTTCAGTCTATCTATCCCATTATAGAGAGATCACTTTGAAGCTTAAGGGTCTAGATGATTTTCAGAAGACCAGAGGGTTTGTTAGGGGTTTGGATAAAGCCATAAAGAGGGAAGTCAGGAGGAATGCACCTAAGACGTTTGAGGAGGCGATCAAATATGCACAGATATATGAGGACCATAACCGTCCTCAGTATACTCCTATGGAGACGGATCAGCCCCTTAAACCTCTTAGCACCACTAAATTTAAGAAGAAGTTGCCTTTCGGGAAAAACAAGGTTTTTATTAAAAAACAAAGATCACAAGGGCCTAAGCTATCCACAGACCAGTTTGAGAAGGCCAAAAGAGAGAACCTGTGTTTTAGGTGCCTATCCCCTAGCCATTCACAGTGGAACTGTCCACTCAAGAAGGGGGAAGAAAAGAAGAAAGGACCAGAGTCTAGTACGGCTCCTGAAAGGGGCAAAAAGGCGGTCCACCTAGTGCAGACCCTTCCCATTCATGGCAGCTCTAGCTGCAAGGGAGTAGAGGTGATGCACGAGGATATAGAGCACACGTGTTGTTTGACTCAGTCATTGTGGTCACCGCAGTTTGGACCACATGACTTGGTTAAGCTACATGGTAGTGTATACGGGACAAGGGTGCGAGTCATGATAGATGATTCTGCTACTCATAACTTCATAAACTATGCTTTGGTCAAGAAATTGAAGATTCCCCAGCAGCCTAGTGCACATAAATACATTGTATCTATGATGCAAGGGCAAGATAAAAGAATATGGGATACTATGGTATCCAATTTGGAAGTCAAGATGCAGGATTATACAGACCATATGGACTTCCAAATTATGAACATGGAGAGGACAGATCTAGTCTTAGGAAGAGAGTGGCTATGGGGGTTGGGAGATACACTTAAGCGCAGCTATCAAAATAACACACTCGAGTTTGAAAAGAATGGAAGTAAAGTTTATATTCAGGGAGAGAGAGATGTACCTAGTGCACCTCTCATCTCATCATTAGAGTTGTATAGTCTCTGTTGTTCACAGCATGTACAGGATATGTTTTTATTGTATAGTCATGATATGGAGCATTGTATAGACAGCTCATCTGATGTATATTTTCATGCTTTGAATGTAAATATGAACAGGACTTTCTACTATTCTTTTTTGCAAGAGTGTGTAGTTAAAAGTTTTAAGGATCTTATGTTTGAATACAGAGATGTTTTTCCCACTGACTTACCTAGAGGGCTACCACCTGAGAGAGGGGACATTGACCATGCCATAGAGGTTGTTACTAACACTAACCCTATTTGTAGACCACCTTATAGGCTTAGTGTTTCTCAGCATGAGGAGGTTGAGAAGCAATTGCAGGATTATTTAGATAAAGGCTTCATCAAACCTAGTAACTCACCATGGGCATCGCCAATGCTCCTAGTTAAAAAGAAGGATGGCTCTATGAGACTATGTATAGATTATAGAGCACTTAATAAGGTAACTATCAAAAATAGATTTCCAATGCCTAGGTTGGAAGATCTATTTGATCAGTTACATCAAGCTCGGTATTTTATCAAGCTTGACCTTAGATCAGGATATCATCAGATCAGGATTAGGGCAGAGGATGTCCCTAAGACTGCATTTAGGACTAGATATGGGCACTATGAGTTTTTGGTGATGCCTTTTGGTCTCACCAATGCTCCTGCCACTTTCATGAAACTCATGAATAGTGTTTTACGGCCTTATCTAGGACACTTTGTAGTAGACTTTTTAGATGACATTCTGATCTATAGTGCATCAGAACAGGAGCACTTGGAACACTTGAGAAAAGTATTTCAAGTGCTAAGGGAAAATTCGCTCTTTGCTAAGGAGTCAAAGTGTGAATTTTTCAAGACAGAGGTTAAATACCTTGGGCATATAGTCTCCCAAGATGGAATCCAGATGGATCCTGAAAAAGTAAGGGCTATTATGGAATGGCCACATCCATGGAACCTGGAAGAGCTGCAGATCTTCCTAGGTTTATCAGGTTTCTATCGAAGATTCATTAAGAGCTATGCCAAAATTGCTGTCCCGATGACGGAACAGCTTAAAGGGAAAGGGAAAGCCTTTCATTGGGGAGACGAACAGAAGCAAAGTATGGAAAAGTTGAAGGTAGCAATTGCTACAGCTCCACTTTTACATATAGCAGATCCCAATAAACCATTTGTGGTTGAGACTGACGCGAGTGATTTTGCTATAGGAGCGGTTTTAGTACGGGATGGTCGACCAGTAGCTTTTGAGAGCAAGAAAATAGAACCGGCTCAAAAGAATTACTCCGTCTATGAGAAGGAGTTGTATGCAATTGTCCATGCTTTGAAGAAGTGGCGTCATTATTTATATGGTGCCGAAGTTACGATAGTGTTTGATCAAGAGAGCATTAAGTGGCTCTCTAATCAAACAGACCTTAAAGGTCGTAAGGCCCGATGGGCAGAGACCCTTCAAGAGTTTGATTATGAGCTTAGGTATAGGAAGGGAAAGTTTAATGTGGTGGCTGATTCACTTAGCCGCATGCCTATGCTCAATGGACTGAGTTTTACTCAGATCACTAGTGAGCTACTTGAGTCTCTTAGAGGGAAATGTAGGCTTGATCCTGCATATTCCAAGATTTGGGAAGCCATAGAGAATGGGAATCGTGATATACGGGTTTCCAATGAGGATGGAGTATCGACGGGTACTCAAGAAGGATTCAAGTGGAAGAATTACAGTGTCCATGATGGATATCTGTTATATAAAGGTAAGGTGTGTGTCCCTAGAGATACTGAGATGAGATGGCATATTTTGTATGAGTGTCATGACACACCTAGTGCGGGACACCCAGGAGTTAACAAGACTTATGATCTTGTTAAAAGGCAGTTTTATTGGCCTGGACTTCATAAGGACGTCCTAGAGTATGTGCTTAAGTGCAATAAATGCCAGGTCAACAAAGCTGAGAGGTTGAGGATTGGAGGGCTACTCCACCCATTGGATATTCCTAATGGGAAGTGGGAGAGTATCTCCATGGACTTTATAGTCGGATTACCTAAGACACAGAGAGGGCACGACTCGGTCTGGGTAATTGTGGATAGGTTAACCAAAATGGCTAGGTTTATTCCAACACGTACTACAGTGAAGACACCTGAGTTGGCTAGACTCTTTGTAGAGAACCTATACCGGTTATATGGTCTTCCTTTAGACATAGTTTCTGATCGGGATAGGAAGTTTACTAGCCACTTTTGGAGAGCGGTCTTCAAAAGGTTAGATACAAAGCTTAGCATGAGTACGGCCGAGCATCCACAGTCGGATGGGCAAACAGAAAGGGTTAACCAAATCCTAGAGGATATGCTTCGAGCATATGTGAATGAAAGGCAAACTAATTGGGAGGAGTACTTACCTATAGTAGAGTTTGCATATAATAGTGCCAAGCACTCTTCCACCGGGCATAGTCCATTTATGCTTATGTATGGGTTTCAGCCAAGGGCTCCTTATGCAGTTGGCTTGCAGAATGAAAAAGTTCAAGCTACAAAGGACTTCTTGGAAGAAATGAATGATATGCTTAGACTTGCTAAGGACAGCATTAGGAAAGCTCAGGATAGGGCTAGAGCCTATGCTGACCCTCAAAGAAGAGATATCAACTTTGAGGTAGGAGAGCAAGTCTATCTTAGAGTTCCCTTTAGGTCTGAAACCATGAAGACGGGACCTTGTCCAAAAATATCTCCTAGGTATTGTGGACCTTTCCAAATACTTAAGAGAATAGGAAAGATGGCTTACCAGCTCCAACTTCCAGAGAATAGTCAAATCCATCCAGTTTTTCATGTTAGCCGGCTTAAGAAAAGGCTGGGTGAATCTGACAACCTCATTCCAGATAGTGAGGTAGTAGAGCCTATTTCTGTTCAATCTATTCCACATGAGCCAGAGAGCATACTACGCACTCGAGAGAAACGGACGAGGAGTCACTTGTATAAAGAATGTCTAGTAAAGTGGAAAGATAGTTCAGAAGATAGTGCCACATGGGAGCGGGTTAGCACCCTTCAGAGACGGTTTCCCAGTTTCAGTTTACCTTCCCAAGAGTTTTCTTAAGGGGAAGGATATGGGGAAACAACACGGAGACAGGACCATGTATTTCTATACATGGGGATATAGTGGGAGTAGTGTTATTATTAGTTCTCTCTTTCTATTACACCTTCCAATACCATTTTTGAGGACAAAAATGGATTTAAGGGGAAGGAAATGTTATATGGAGAACCCCTCAGAAGAGGTGTGAACCACCTCTTAGATTGGTTATTACATGGGCTCACACATGAGTGCCATGTGGCACCCATGTGTGAAGCCATGTGGGGGGGATGATTCATCACTATGGATAGAGAGAGTAACTAATGATGACACTACGCGGCTGGGCGGCAAGGAAGGCATCGATCTCCGTGTTCGCGCATGTCTGAGAAGGGACCTCGAACTGCGTGCTTGAGGGAGTCACTCCAAAAGACAGGAGGCATTGAATACACCATCCAACACCGATCATAGACACTCCGATGCCGAGTGCAGTTAGATCCTTGAACCAAGGAACCCTCACCCCCATCCTCTCGAAAAGATGAGCAATGTTAAGGGCTATTCCTTGAACAAGGACATGTCCCGTAACGATAGATGAAAATGAAACATGGATGTCTTTTTAGACTCACTTAAGGATGGATTGTTTTCGCAAAATACTTTGATGTTTACTTGGAGGATCCTTTGAGCATTGTATTGGACATTTTCACTCTTGGGGTGCAAGAAGAAAAGCTGTCTAACATGTTCTTCTGTTTTGAGGCACCTTTTACACAATGAGACGCTTGTGTTAGAAGCTTGACCTCTTATGCCCCTGTTCAAAAGCTCGATATCAGCACTTCTTTTGATCCACATGTTCCCCATTTTTCCGTGTCAAAGATTTGCATTATAAGACTTTAAGTTGGGCGAAATGCTGTTTTATGGTCAATAGCACCATGGAGAGTATACGTTGAAGACTTGTAGTAGAGTACATGGAATGAAGACTTATATGTACTATGAATCACTCATATGATTAGGAGAGGCGTATGAAGAGGGTTTGTGGTCCATATCAATATAATACGAAAAAGTTAAGGCAAGAAGCAACACTAGTAAATAAGAAACCATCTCTTTTTTTTTTCCCCGAAAATGATTAAAGGTTGTAAACCGTAGTCATCCCTTTCCTTCAGCATGTTTTTGGAATCATTGTGAGTGTGGTTCACAATCTCTCCATTTTAAATCTTTAAGTTTTAATCATGCTTACATTTTCGACCTAACAACCTACATTAGTATGTGCATAGCCTATGTACCAACTGATGCTCGTGAGTTGGACAGGGATTCAGAAAACCTTAAAAGTCTTTACAATTGTTTAGAGCATGTTCAGACAAGATAGGGAATTCCCCCGTCCACTTGCTAACTTGTTATTGGATACCACATCTGGTTTTTTATACGTTTATAAGCCTAAAAAAATCAAGATTTTAGTGAAAAGAAGAAAAGCTAAAAACGCAGCAGGGTAAGGGCGAATTCCAATTTCCGGGAACCGAAAAAAAAAAAGATTCTCGATGTCACATGTGATTGGTCGCAGTCGATTTTCAGCCAATGAAATGAAGGGTGATGGCATTTTTCTCTTTCGCCTTCACAAAACCTAACTGCTGTAATCTTGGTCTTAATCCGGCCCAAAAATAGACATTCAACCAATAAAAATGAGACGCTATGACCGCATCTTTCTTTCCTCGTATCACAAAACCTAACTCAAGTAATCTTTGCTCGCCTCACAAAACCTAACTCAAGTTATCTTGTCTTAATCCAGCCTATAAGTAGGAGTTGATGCACGTCAATTCCTAAGCGTTGATTTTTCCGATTAAATTGGCAACTCAATACCAATATTTGGTTATCAAAATTAATTCAGAACAATTAAAAGAAAAAAAGAATCTTGAAATTGTGTAGGACGAAGTTCGAACTACTCTAGTAACTCAAGTTATCTTGTCTTAATCCAGCCTATAAGTAGGAGTTGATGCACGTCAATTCCTAAGCGTTGATTTTTCCCATTAAATTGGCAACTCAATACCAATATTTGGTTATCAAAATTAATTCAGAACAATTAAAAGAAAAAAAGAATCTTGAAATTGTGTAGGACGAAGTTCGAACTACTCTAGTAACTCAAGTTATCTTGTCTTAATCCAGCCTATAAGTAGGAGTTGATGCACGTCAATTCCTAAGCGTTGATTTTTCCCATTAAATTGGCAACTCAATACCAATATTTGGTTATCAAAATTAATTCAGAACAATTAAAAGAAAAAAAGAATCTTGAAATTGTGTAGGACGAAGTTCGAACTACTCTAGTTAACCGCAACAGTAACCTCCCTGTCAGTCCCTGGGCCTGATTCCTGACCATTGGTTCTGTGGAGCTTTATGGTTCTTCAAATGTTCATCCGACTATTTTTAACATGCCCCAACTTCCAAGAGCTAGGAAACATATAGTACCGGGAGACTTTAGGAGTGGGGCCAACGAGCGAACTGGAGGACACGGTCTTTGGAGCAACACTGCAGGAACATTTGTTGCTCATGTTTCAAATTCCGAGATCCATTAAACAATCGATTATGATTGGGTTGCAATGGAGTTGCTCCAGACATGCCGATCGCATTTTCCCCCCACCATCACCCTCGCCATCATCCATCAGTGCATCACGACCATCACCGCCACTACTACCACTATCGCTCTATTAAGAACAAACGAAGGATTTCCTCCTTTGTCTTCTGTATTCCCTGCTGGTCCTTAATCTCATCCTTACGTTTAGGGTTTTGTAAGCCCCCCCCCCTCGCTCTCGATCACCGCTTGCTAGAAGAGATCGTCGGCGTGAATCTCTGCTATGTTTTTCCTTTGACGTCTTGTTTTTCTTTCGAGTCTTCCGACCCTAAGATACAGAAACATACATGCACTTGCAGCGGCTTCTTTTAGTTTTTCTGCACGGCAAGGTTTTGACAAACTTCCGCGTACTGCTAATTCCTCAAGCTGTAGGGGTTTTATATATTCTGCAGCTCCGAATTTTTTTCCTAGTTTTGACAAACCTTCACGCAAAATCAATGGAGCAAATCTTAAATAGATGATCAATTAGACGCTCTCAGAGTTGCAGCACGATTTCCAGAGTAATCAGATATTCAAGCATTTCACACGTTTCCAGTTCTTGACAATGATGAGTGAAAGCATATCCATCTGTGTGGAAACACAAGATAGCTCTGCGTTATCAACTCAGAACAATACGGTTGTTGCAAACTTTCACAGAGACACGCCTTATCTGTCCAGAAAGCTGTCTTTTCCTAATAAGGAGCGGATAATCAGACAAAGATCGTCATCTTCTGTGGCTCTCAAAGAGGATGCAACATATTTCTCGTTGCAAAAGTCGAACTCGTGTCTATCTCTTCGCAAGAATGACATATTATGTCCTCAAAAGGATGTTGAAATACATGTGCCAGGCATGAGCCCAAACACGCAAGGCAATCGTCAGGTCAGCATTTCTTTTGCGGAGTGTAGAGTCTGCCAGGAAGAAGATGACATTTCGAATCTTGAATCACCCTGTGCTTGTGCAGGAAGCCTCAAGGTAACAAATTGAGATATATTGATGTTTAATCGTGGCATGTCCGCTAGTTCGGTTATGTATATGTATTTTTTAATCTGTGCCCGTCGAAAGTGTACACTTCTTGAATACATCTATCCATACAGCTCTCAATATCCTTGCTCTAACCGTTGCGATTGCGTGATTACAGTTTGCACATAGGAATTGTGTACAACGGTGGTGCAATGAAAAAGGCGACACAACATGTGAGATTTGTAGGAAGGTTTGTTTTTGACCTCTTATGCTTATTCATAGCGATTGATTTTCTGTTACATTCTTATCATTCCGGTCCTTATCTATTTTGGGTGCGTTTTAGCCATATGAAGGTGGCTATACTGCTCCCCCATCTACTGTCAGGCTTGGGAGTTTCCCAATCAACATAAGGTATTGTTTTGTTCTCTTTTAGTATCTCAAGAGTATCCGTTCTCTATGCTTCTATAAAAATAAATTGAAATTCTTACCAGTCAAACAACGAGTTGTGCCGATTCTTATTTTTTTGCGGTTCTCAGTGACAGTTGGGAAATTGCAAGTGGCCATCGATATGATCTACACGAGCCAACAATTTTCACGGTTTCATCCGAACATCTGTTTTCTGAGGCGGAGTATGAAGAATATGCTAGAGCAAATGAGCGAAGCGCAGTTTGTTTCCGCACTGTAGCATTAATTGTACGTGTGAATTTTAAATATAGCAGACGTGATTTACTTTGTGGAGACTAATTGCTGATACAAGTTATATTTATGTAGTTGATGATTTTACTGCTTCTACGACATATTCTTTCAGTCACAGCAACAGGAGCAGTTGATGATGGGTCCACCTTTCTCATGGTAACGCACATACCTCTACATGCTCGGTAGAATTTCATTTGAAACTTGTAATGATTAGGCAAATCCTCCATGCTACACATGTTGCATTTTTTTTCAGTTTTCTGAGATTTAGGTAGGATCATGGCTATAGATGATATTGAAGATGTCAACGTGTGTCGAATTTTCATTTGCAGCTTTTTCTACTGCGAACCGCTGGATTCTTTTTACCTTGCTACATCATAGCACGAGCATTGAATGCTTTACACCGTAGGCAACAAAGACGGGTAAGATATTATGCTATTTTACAAGCGTTCCTGTCAGCAGTTGTCGGCTCTTCATTGCCGGTGCTGCTCCTACCTGCAGCTTCTAATAATTGTAGTCTTTAATCAGGATTCTGCTCTAGCTGCAGCAGAGGTTGCATATTTGCTACAGAATAGACAGGCTCAGGGCGTACATATTGCTGTCTCTCCTGGGCTTCTAGCATGAAACTAAGTGATTGATTTAAGTATCTTTGAATTTATTCATCACCGCTTTCCTTGAAGCAGCGTGATGGCACATACAAAGTTAAGGCTAAATCTTAGATCAATAGTGGCATCAAGAAACGGAATGCTCACTAAAATATAGATAACTATCCCCTCTGAAAACTTCCAATGAATGGAGTATTAGTGTTACAAAGGAGTTTCCTTTGTTCACACCGAACCAATATACAGTTGCTACTTCCCAAAGTTGAATAACCTCTATTCTATAAAATCCAAGCCAGTCGATCTCGAGCTTCATGTACTGTCTATTGGTGGTTGTTCACATACTAAGTTATGTGTAATCTAAAGAAGTTCTATTGTAAAACTTCTGAACGTGTAAATATGAATATAACTTTTGCAGTACGGTTTCATTCATATATATTGCAAATGAAGTGATTTGGTCCTTCTTGACGGGTAATATGCATGATACGTTGAATCGTTCAATTGTGACAGTTCTGCTAGATTTCACATTTCGCAGGTTGAAGATTATTGTTTGATGTTGACAGTCTGGGCGCTTGATGTTTCATATTTCATTACTGTATTTGCCTAGATACATGGTTCCCTTGCTCCATGATATGACATACTTCATGACAAAATTCTTTTGAATTGTTACAACTTTTCTGTTATGCTATGCGAATATGAGATTCTTACCTAGATGGTGATTCACAGGCAATAGTGACTTTTCCTATGAAGGTGACATGTTTTTACGAGTATGTGACTTATAAAGTCTTTGGAACTTTCGTGTTTACAAAAAGCTTGCTGTTTTGGATATGATAGAGGATAGTGTGGTCATCATCCACTATCTACTGATTAATGGATACATTTGATGGTACTTTACTAAATGGGCAGTATTAATGCATCCTAGCTAATCTATTAATGCATCCTGGCTAATCATGTTACCCTGACAACTACGTGATTAGCTGCCTCTCGACATTCATCACCTGGTAGCTGTATCCCGACTTGATGTGTGAATAGTTACATGTTCGTGACAAATAGCAGCACTTCCATTGCGAATTGCACAGGCAGACAGGCAAGATAGGACGAGAATTCTTATTCTGTTACAAAGGAACATCTTTATCATTTAGTAGATTTGTTGATATGCGTATGGAACCAAAGTAAGTTTACAGAGGTAATGGACTTGCGTAAACACTAGTAATCATGGGCAGAGAAAGATGGGGGTGAGCTTTTTGATAAAAATAATTATCCTACCAGATGTTTAGGAAGGACCAAAAGTCCAGAGTGCAATGGAGTACTCAAGTGAAAATGATGCAGTAACATAAGAAATGTTCCATGGCAAATAGAATGATAATTAGGTGGTAGAAGAGCTAAATTGCTTGCCAGTCTTGTCAGGGAACTGGAAAATCGTCTGTTTTGTAGTAGAAGGTTCTTAACTGCATTATTTCCTGCTGTTTTGTTCCATGAAGTGCAACTTTGGCGTTTGATCTTCTTTCAATCAGTAATACGCCAGAAAGCTTCACTTATGCAGTTTTTTAATGGTACACAGAGGGAGTATAAGCTGTGATAGAAATGAAAGCTCCTGACATGCGCTGCAGCAGTAAGCACAGGATTGTTATCATATGAAAGGCAAGAAAAAGAACCTAAGCACATGTGCTATCCCACTCTATAAGTCTCTCTATTGACCATGCAAAAGATAAGAGATAATGGATGCTAACCCAAAGCTTATTGAGGATAATTTACTTAAATAATGAAGAATACTAATAATATATTTGCAAAAAGAATTATCGGGAGGGATTTGCTTAGTCTGCCGTTTTTATCTCCTCAATAGTCCGGGTGGGAAGTACATTTTGATCTGAACCTATTATCCAGGATGAGAATTATCAGAGAATGCCTAAGTGGATGACAAATATCAGTGAACGCCTCAATGCAGCTTCACCTCTGCAATGTCGTCGTAATTATTCAGCGAAAGCAGGAAGTGCTTTGGAGATGTAGACTGCACACCACTTCCTGAAGTTGGTGTTCCCATCACCTCAGATTTTCCAATGTACTCTTTTAAGGACGTTCCTAAGCAGAGTTAATAAGCCTTGGCGTCTCTAACTAGAGCTTATTTGCCATGAACTGCCTCTAAGAAGCTTTAAGATACCTCCAAAGGTTGTAAAGGGTAGTGGCACACTCTGGGCCATGGCAAGATGTGTTTTTTATTCTTCTTTGCCTCTCATGCATCTTCTACATCGTCAAAACCCCAAGCCACAGCTTTTAAGCTCTTGCATTGGTTTGGGTTAAAACCCCAAAGGCTTTTGAATCTGAGATGACACAAATAAGAAATTTAGTATTTACGCCAAGTTATGTTCGACGTGATCGAGATACCTTGTGAATTGGTGGAATATCCAGGTTGTTCTCTCTTCCGTGCATATCCCTGTATCCAGGAGACAGTTGACCCCTTGATGATGTATATCTTCTCTTTCTGTTTTCGTCGTTCTACTAAAGCTGACCCAGTCATTACGTGACTCTTAGTGTCGGACTGTCTTTTAGGGAAATCTAATCATGTGTTGAAACCTTTCCTGAAAAGTAGTGTTGCTTATTAATATTATCCAAGTGATTGGGTTGACTCATGGCAATTCAAGGCATTGGGTCGACTCACGAGTCACGGCCAAATTGAAATGTCAATGACTTGAGATCGAGGTGGACCAAACCAACCTTTCACCTTTAATAGAACGGCGCTGGAAAGCTTATCATTTCGATTCGGATTTTTGTAGAAGGGGGAAATTAGAAGGTTCACCTTTATTTTTGTCAATCTCATACACCGAGTGAAAGGAGTCATAAAAGTGTCGTATTCGTCAAGCTCGAGCCAACTTTTGCCATTTGGAGAGAGATATTTCCCGCTTTATTAGCATCAAACATGCGCAAGCCTCCCATGGGATTTAGGGAGACAATGCTATACACCATCTGGTGTCGTACTTTTTTTGTCGAACTCCTCCTTAAGAAGCTTTTATAGTTAAACCATCAGTTGATTAGGGGCTGAGCAAGGAGGTGTCCAACATGAGAGAACAAAATACCAAGATGATGTAAATTATGTATATGATTGCAATCAATACGTTTCCATTTGTTCAGCTTGCCTTCCATTTCATAGATATCCCATTCTTACCTTTAATACACGATCATATTGAAACACTGAAACGCACTGGATGCGTGAGGTTTAAAATTGACCTAACCTTTTACTTGATGATCCATTTTTGTTACTATATTCTGGTAGTGAGGTGTGAACACACTCTCGACCGCTTGGGAACTTCTCTTCATCTTTAGGAGTTTTTTTCTCTTCCTTGATTGTATATATATATGGTAATAATCCAAATGGGCTACTTATTTTTCTACACTCCAGAATCACTAAAACATTTACATTCCACAATCACTAAAACATTGTGTCTAGAGCGTGTGAACTTCTTCTTCTTTGTGTTCATAATGTGCATTGCCCCTTGCGAAACTACAACAATTGGTGTTGAAGTAGGGTGTTGCTTCTTGAGGTGCATCATTGGTATAGCTTACTCATTTTTTTTTAATTTGTGATAGTTGGTGTACATTCTTAGGGTGATATATGCTACAAAGAAGCTCTTTGTAGCATAAAGAGCTAGGTGCAAAAAGAAAATTTTGGTTTGAGCTCGTTCGACCTCTGAATGCATTACCATAGTGACAATTTTTGCCTTGTGTTATTTTTTTTTGTTAGTTGATGCGCATCAAAAGTTCACTGAAGGTGCAAAGCTTCATGGGGTACTTTTGTTCAATGTTTTCATGGAACATTCACTTTTTTGCATCAAGATACAATTTTTGGCCATGGTTGAGAACAATGATGGATTTTTTGTGTTGACTGTTGAGGATGAGTTGGGGTTTCAACTACCCATTGTCGTCATGGATGATGCACCATGTATTATTTGCAGAGGGATTCTTGAATATTGTGCAAGGTGCTGAATAACATTCCCAAAAGACTATAAATGCTCAAAATGTAGTTGATGGAGGGGATGTTGAGGATGTCACAACTTCCAATTGTGATGGAGTACCTATTTTCAACTCTCTTGCAAATCCTTCTTTAATTATGTCACCTACACATTAGCATCCCAACCATTGCAAAATAACTTTGATGGGATGACAGAGATGCACATGCGAATGCCTTGGTTGCTGTTTCACAACTATTATAAGGCAAATGACCATGTTATAAAGAATTGTTTTAAACTACTTGTGGAAGATGAAAAGAAGAAAGAGACCAAATTTGTTGTTGCAAACACATCGGCTTCTAAAAACAAATCTACTATTTTTGGCAAAATGAAGAACATATAAGATAAAAAAAAAGATGAATGCATCAAAAGAGGAGAGAATAGATATATATAACTTGAAATATTCTTCCTAACAATATATATATTAGTGATGGCATTGTTGACCTATGTGTTTTCAAGGTAGAGCTTAAACGGCAATCTAGATGACACTAAATGGAGATTACAATGTAGAGGTACATATGTTATACTCCATGTTTGGACTAGCATAGAAGTTCTCTATAAATAGGTCGAGGTGTGCCTTTTATGGTTGGCAAGGCATGGGCCATTGTACATGGGTGGCCACTGCCTACACAATAGTCTGCAAACCATATGTGGGTGATACATAAGGTCCCTCAACACTATGTCGAATTGATGAACCAACTTCATAATCAACAACGGACAAAAAAAGCCATATCGAGCTATGTGGTTAGAATTGAGCTCAATTTCATGATCTAGATTCATCTCAATCTTAAAATGGGACCCACAAGTTGAAGCACTTTCACCTTTAGCTTGCATTCCATACCATTTTAATCAAAATCTCACTTGGTAATAAACCAAGTCTACCTAAGCCATCTACAAGCCATAAATGGTCCAACTTGGCCTTCATCTAGCATATAAGTTGGGGTTCCTACCAATGGGGTAATGCATGATTGGATTCTTGTTGGATGGTAAAAGAGCTTGCAAAAGCTTGGTAGATTGATTCAGTGGGATATTGACGATCATATGATTAAAAAACAAAATTTTCCCATGTAATTATCCGCTGGATGCTAGCCTCTTGAGGATCTCCTCTTTTTAACAAAGGATATGAGAGACTTCGCATGTGAGGAAGAAGAAGATGTCTTTGGCTAGAAGTATAGACTAGAACACACATATCGATTCCTTTCTAATGAACTTTCCAACCACCTACATACTCTTACAATACTTCTTTGTGTCTCTCTTTCTCTCTCCATGTGATGGAGCATCCACATGGCTCCTCACATGGGTGCCAGATGGCTCTCATGTAAGAGCGCATGTGTGAAAGGTTATAAGGAAGGGTTCCCACCTCCCCCTCCACATGCTCTTATATAACATTTCCTTCCTCTTGGATCCATTGTCCTCAAAAGTGGTGTTGGTAGTTCTCGATGAAGGAGAAAGAAATACTAAAGTACTCCCATTGAACCCCATGCATCCTAAGTACATGGTCATCTCTCCATGGTGTTTCTTATGTATCCTTTCCCTTAAGAAAACTCTTGGGAAGGTAAATAAAGTCTGAAAAGCATATCTAAAGGTTACTAACCTACTCACATGTCCTCTGTACTATCTTTCCACTTTACGAGGATTTCTTTATATACATGAATTCTAGTATGTTTCTCTCGAGTGTGTAGCATCCTCTGATGCTCGTGGAGTAGACTTTAATAGAGACATTATTAGGAATGAGGCTGTCAACTTCACTTTGCCTTCTCTTAAGTCAGATAACATGAAATATTGGATGGATCTGGCTATTATCTACAAGCTAGTGCTAGTATGCCATCTTTCATATTCTTAATTATTGGGAATGGTTCAAAATACGTAGGAGATAATTTTGGACAAGGTCTCATCTTCATGGTTTTAGATCTAGAGGGAATTCTATCCCTCTAAGATAG
Organism: Ceratopteris richardii; assembly: GCA_020310875.1. Lineage (NCBI taxonomy): Eukaryota > Viridiplantae > Streptophyta > Polypodiopsida > Polypodiales > Pteridaceae > Ceratopteris > Ceratopteris richardii. Next base: position 42,140,109 of record CM035416.1, on the reverse strand, counting down.
AATTCCCCAATGTTGTCCTTATCAATACATAAAGACATACTTTTGGAATACCTAAGTGCCTTGTAGCACACTATTCAAGCAAATTTTGATATGCTTTGGTGAAGGAGTGGCCAATATTTTCTTCTTCACTTATCTTCTTGACAACTCCACAAAAAATCACGTCCATAAGCCTTTTAAAATGAGAGAATGTGCATGAGATCTTGTGTCTCTTCATCTATCCTTGCATATTCTCTGTCCTCATAAACTTTCACTTCTTTTACTTTGTCCTTCCATTTCCTTTGGTGACTTCTGGTGCTCCAATCCACTTCATATGGATAAGGTGGTGCCTTTTTTGTGTCCTCTAGCTCATGGCCCATCCTTTGACTCATATTTAAGTCTTATGCACATAAGCTTGCACCTTTATTTTCAATGTTTGAGTCTTAGGTAATCCCACTATGAAATCCATGGAGTTACTTTCTCACTTCCCATTGGGAATATCCAATGAGTGGAGAAGACCTCCTATCCTCAATCTTTCATCTTTATTGACTTGGCATTTTTTGCACTTAACACATAATCTAGGATGTTATTATGAAGTATATGCCAATAAAACTGCCTCTTAACAAGATCATATGTCTTATTAGCTCCTTGGTGTCCTGCATAAGGTATGTCATGAAACTCATATAAAATATGTCATATCATCTTCAATTCTCTTGAGAAACATAAAATTCCTTTTTACAATAATATTAGGTTGGAGTTTGAGGTAGGTATTGTTACTGTCAAGAATGAATTGCATGTACCTAGTATAAAAAAAAAATTGATTTCAGCTCCTACTATTGCTAGTGAAAGACTTAATATATACTTTGTTGATAACAAATGTATGGTTCAAGATTTCAACAATATTGATGTTATTCTAATGTTAGGGACATTATGGTGTGGTTTGTTTTGCATGCATATGAATAAGAGAGTTGCCTCAAATTCCTCTCTTACACATACTACTTCTATGGCTGAAATAGAGTTATGGCATGCTCGTTTTGGTCATTTGAACTTCAGTAGTTTGCTTCACTTGTAAAAGAAGGATATGGTTTTTGTTTTTGCAACACTTGATTCCATTGAAAATTGTGTGATAATGTTCAAGCAAAGGTACCACTTCTAGTGTTTTTGTAGTATTTTAAATTGTTCTAGAAATGGCTCTTGGAGTTAGAGGTCTGCGCAAGCATGCGAACAACACAAGGAAGAAGAAGAAGCTTGGAGCACAACACACAATACTGAGTGTATTACTAGAGAATGTACAAAGATAAGTAGCCCATTAGGACAATAGGCGTATATACAAGCTGGGGGAAAAAACCTCCTAAGGAGGGAAAAAAGTGCCCCGGTGGTCCTAGTGTGTTCACACACATCACTACCTAAATATATCAACAGATCCCCCCTGGGAGTGATGCGGTGAACAAGGAGCAGGCACTCATGTATAAGGAAGTGCCAAGCTATGTGGAAATCACTCCACAAAAGGAAGTAAGCCCAAATCTTTGCAAAAAGCTTCAAACTTCTCCCTAGGCAGAGCCTTCGTGAAAAGGTCTGCAATGTTCTCCTATGTGGGCACATATGCCAAGCTGCTCTCCCCAACAAAGAACCTCTCCTTGACATAATGATAATGCACCTCAATGTGCTTAGTACGAGCATGGAACACAGGGTTCCTCACAACTACCAATGCACTCTAACTATCAGTGAAGGTGGTGGCAGAAGACTGATCAACACCCAAATCACCCATAAGGCGTCTGAGCCACACACACTCAACAATAGCTATGAAAGCTGCCCTATACTCAGCTTCACAACTGGAAGTGGCCAGAGTAGGCTGCTTCTTGCTAAACCAAGATATACATGAGCTAGCAAGCATGGAGCAAAAGCCACTAGTGGAGACACGAGTGTCATAGCAACCAGCCCAATCAGAGTCAGAAAAAGCATGCAAATCTTGCGGCAGTGATCCCCCCTTGGGATAAAACAACCCAAGTAGCCGAGTACCACTCAAGTAGCATGCGCCTAACCACCTGCCAATGCTTGACTCCTGGGCAATGCATAAACCTGCTCATCTGTGAGACAACAAACTGAATATCTGGCTGAGTAATGCATAAGTAAATCAAGCATCCAATAGCCTCCTGATATAGAACAACATCAAATGCATCTCCAGCATCATGAAGACTCAATCGTAAACCTGTCTCCATAAGAGTCGCAATAGGCTTACAATCTTCAAGGCCAAAACACTGCAATAATGTGTCAATATATTTCATTTGACACAAAGCCATTCCACCATCAACTTGCATAATTTGAATGCCCAAATAGTGATGCAAATGCCCCAAATCAGACATCTCAAATGAGGCATGCAAATCAGCCTTAAAGTCAACAATATGCTTCTCAATAGCACCAATGAGCAGCATGTCATCAACATAGACAACAATCATCATAAGCACATCATTAGCACGCTTAAGATATAAGGTGCTTTCACTTGGACTGCTCTCAAAACCATCTGCAATCAAATAGGCATGTATCTTCTCATACCAAGCACGTGGTGCTTGCTTTAAACCATATAATGCCTTCTTTAAGCTGCAGACCTAGTTTTCATGCCCGTTCTGCATAAAGCCATGGGGATGAAAAACATACACTTCTTCATGCAAGTCACCATTCAGAAATGTTGTTTTAATGTCCAACTGATGTACATTCCAACCATGATGAGATGCAAGTGCACAGATGCTCTGAACAGTAGTCATACAGCATGTAGGTGCATAGGTCTCATCAAAATCAATGCCTCTTTCCTGTGCATAACCCTTTGCAACAAGCCTAGCCTTCTACCTGTCAATTGTACCATTTGGTTTATGCTTCAGCTTGTATACCCACTTAGTGCCAATGGCCTTCTTGCCACCAAGTACCATTCTTCATTATAGCATCATATTCAGATTGCATGGCAGCCATCCAATTTTTTGAATTTTGTGCTTCATAAAATGAAACAGGCTCATTCTCATCACAGAGACTAGATGCAGCCATAGCATAGCAATCTAATGCAAAAGAGGCACTATGAGAGCCTGAACGAGTACGATATGATAGAGGTGCATCTAATTTGCTATCACGCAAAGTTTGCACTAGCCATTTTGGCATAGTTTTTGCCTGCTCAATATCAGCTCTCTCATCAACTAGTGCATCATGTAAATCTGCGTCAGAAATGAAATGATCTGCATCATCACATGAAACCTGCAAAGGCTGAGAAGTTGCCTCATTGGGACCAGCACTAGACTGTCCACTTGTAAAAAGAGGCAGCAAAGTATCATACATGTCTTTGGAGCTAACAGATGTCTCCTTAGTACATGAAAGCAATGGCTGAATAGCATCTTCCACAAAAAGAACATCACGACTAACCAGAACGTGTTTATTCTGTGGATGAAACAGATGATAGCCTTTACTTTCAGAACTGTACCCAACAAAAATACATTTACTGCTTTATCATCCATTTTTTTGTGATGTTGTTGAGGCACTAATGCATATGCCAAACAACCAAAAACACGCAGATGAGCAATAGATGGATTGCGATCATGCCAAGCCTCATATGGAGTGATAGACTGCAGCGCTTTAGTGGGACACCTATTCAGTACATATGCTCCACACATGAAAACCTCAAGCCAGAAACTATGTGGTAAAGCTTGACTCTTGACCATACACCTTGCCATCTCCATGAGTGACCTGTTCTTTCGTTCAGCAACTCCATTCTATTGAGGTGTATACGACACTATACATTGATGTTTTATCCCACGTTCAACTAGAAATGCATTAAAATCAGAAGACATATACTCCCCCCCTCGATCAGAATGGAGGGTGCCCATTTTACATGCTGACAGATTTTCAGCCAAAACCAAAAACTGTTTGAAGCACATGAATACTTCCGACTTTGCCTTCAATGGATATACCCATGCATGCCTGGAAAAATCATCGATGAAAGTCATGAAGTAAAGATAATTCCCAAAAGAACGTATCTGCATAGGACCACAGACATCACTATGTACAAGCTGCAATTTCTGAGTAGCCCAAACTGAACCATCTTTTGGAAAGGACGAACGCTGCATTTTGCCCAAAATACAACCTTCACAAACATGTTTTCCAAGTGCCTCAAGTTAGGGCAAAGAGGACACCATTTCATATTTCTGGAGGCATAGCAAACTAGCAAAATTGAGATGACCAAAGCATGCATGCTAAAGCTTTGCATCTGACATAGCCTGAGAATCATTTACTGCACATGCCAAATCATTTACAGATCTTTCATACTCTATAAGCTTATACATCCCACGCCATAAAATGCTAGAAGCAATAATCATATCGCCATTTGACAGATCATGAACTGTACACCTGTCATCAACAAATTTCATAACCAAGCCAATCTTGGCTAATGCAAAAACTAATAACAGGTTCTTCTTGATCCCTGGCACAAATAAAGCATCTGACAAAGTGAAAGAACTACCATCAGCACTAGTCAAAATGATCTTACCAACTCCCATAACAGGATAAGAGGAGTTGTTGGCGCATGTAACAATATTCCTTATAGGGGCAGGCTCGAGTGAAGAGAAGAAACTGCGCTGCGAGGTAATATATTTGGTCGCCCCACTGTCAAAATACCAAACATCCGAGTCTACTGCAGGCATGCACTGCTCATGAGAAGATAGGTCAAAACTGCAGACAGTAGTAAACACCCATTCTTCTTCCTGCACAAGATTAGCAAACTCTGTTTTTGGTGTAGAGGCCTCTGCAACAACCATTCTAGCCTCTTTCTTCTTTGCCTCTTTAGCAGCCAGTTTTGGACAGTTCTTTATGATATGATCATTCCCTTTACAGTACTTACAAAACAATTTTTGCTTTTCTGATTTCTTCTCATCTTTATCTTCCTTCTTCGAATGTGCAGAATTAGCAGATTTCTACTTACTAGTTGAAGAGCTGCATTTCCCTTTGCCCTTCTGACTAGCCAAGAAAGCTTGATCTGCAACTCACATAATGGACATGTTCTACCTAGACTGATCTTCTTGCAACAGAACAGAGACTAACTCCTCAAATGATAAGGCATTTGGATTGCCTTTCATCATCAACCGAAGAGTAGAAGCAAAACTTGGATGCTTGGGAATAAATATTTATGCAAATGGGATGGGAAAATGTGAGTGGTGGTGACGTTCGTGGAGTGGGGGTTGAGAGTTTTGCGTGAAGTGGTGGTCTAGGTGAGGTTGGAGGTGAAATTTCCATAGCATCAGACATGCTTGTGTGTTGTGCTAATTGTGAAAAGTGGTAATATGGGTGTGGTCTGTGATAATGTACTTTTAAAATTAGATAAAAATGATGACAAAACAGGAATCGATTGGGTAATAGGGGATTAAAGAAAGGACCTAGGGGGATCTGGGATGAAAAAATATTTTCCCATGATAGAATGCATGAGGAAGGTGGATCTAATGATGAAAAGAAGATAGGAGGAAACCATAAGGGAGAAGTGGGATGGAGTGGGGATAAAAATAAAGCAAAATTTGGTTGAAGAGGTGGTGGAAACAGTGCAATCATTCGTGTAGTGGAAGAGGTGGTAACAATGGTAGAGACAATAGTGGCTAGTGATGATGTTACAAGGAAGTGTTCATGAGTAACAGTAGATGTACAAGGAGGGGACCAAGATTGAGATACAATTGGTACATGATAGCGAGGTGGGTTTGTTGGGAGGTCTTGAAAATGGATTGGAAATCTTGTGATAATTGGGTAAAGGTTGTGACAGGATGGGTTGCTCAATTAATGAGGAGGTCTTGATGGGCGGGATTCAAGGGGACATATGTATGGGAAGTGTGGATCCTTGGGAGAGATTCGGGGGTACATGGACTTGGATGGGTTGACTTGTGTGGGGTTGAAGGCATACTCAAAAGGATCAAACCTTGTGGGTGGTTGATTTTAAAGATTGTCCAATGATTCTACAACACCAAGAGCTTGTGTGAGAGATGTATCATTTCATAAAGTGGGTGTCAAAGCTAATATTTTCCAATTCCTATTGTAAAAATAGCATGGCTCTGCTCTTCAGTGAGTTTGCAATGATTGTGAACTACTTGCATGGTTTCATGGAGGCATTGTAAGGTGACGATGTAAGCAGCTCATTCTGACGCATGGTCATCTCATGATCATATTCTATGTCTTTTCCTTCATCCTATTCTTTGTGTGTATCTTGATGATCTTGTTGGTCTATCATCATCTTATTAGCCTTTGCGATTCCTTCCTTCCACCTAAACATTCTGTGAACTTGGATAACTCGTTCGTTCATACTCTTGTGAGACATAATGGGTGTGTGAGAGATAGAACTCTATATGCATTGGTCTTGTAATATCAAAATCTAAGGTAGCTAGGAATTCCTCTATGATGGTGTCAGACACAGGGAATACAAAACCTTCTCAAGTAATATTCTTGACCTAATTTGTAGCTATTTGTTTGATGGGGGATGTTCCTACTAGTTTTTCAACATGAATTATGCCTTGTCGTTCCAAAAGGGTGGGCCATGGAATACAAATACGAATGGGAGGAATCACAGGGTGAGGACCTAGAGAAGATGGTTGTGGAGACACTTTTGGTGAGGGTGATGCCTCATCAGGTTGAAGCCATGGAATAGTGCCATGCATTCTCTTGGTAGGCTGAGATGTTGATGCTCTACTACTCTTGAATGCTTGTGTCTGATCACATGTAAGTGCCCTCTCAAAAGGAATGACATAGTCCAAGCACATGCATACAATCTTGGTGGCATATCAGCCATTAAGCACATGTTTCCTAATCCATGTGTTGCTTGCTGCATATAGTTGTTGATATATTTCGATAGTGATGTGTAGTAACACACTTACAACCGTCGAGGCACTTTTTTCCCTATTTACAAGGTTTTTCCCCCCAGCTTGTATACGCCTTTAACTATAATGGTTTACTTATCTTTGTACGTTTTCACTTGGTAATTCTTTCGTTGTTGTGTTGTGTTCCAAGCTTATTCTTCTTCCATGTGTTATTTGTGTGCTTGCGCAGACCTCAAGCTCCAACAATTGGTATTAGAGCAGGTCACCACTTCATCTAGGGCATCCTCAACATCCCTTTGGTCATAGTATGAGAATTGCATGAAAATTAGTGAGCATATTCAAGGCGATTAGGAGCTCAAAGCAAGTTTCCCATGTGGCATCAAATTTTTTATCTGAGCTCATTTTTGCCTCCACATTATCACAAAGCCTATGTAAGTAATTTCGTCCTTTTGTGTCAAACATATATACAGGTTTCGGTTTGCTAGTCTAAGTGCCTCAAAGTCTACTACAGGTTTAGTAGAGCTCAACAAGGTAATCCTATTAAACTTCTTGAGATACAATGTTTTTTCTTGTTTCACACAATTTTGTTAGTGGCCATGGGTAAAAGCAATGATGTATTCCATATTTTGGCTCTTGAGGACATGTTGGATGGCACTAACTACCGATTATGGGCATATATGATGACTCATGTATTCGTAGCAAAAGGGCTTTGGAATATTGTGTAGGGTATTGAAAAATGTCATATTACACCCTTGAATAGAGCTATTGAAGGTGATATAGATGGAATTGAAGATGATGATCTTCAGATTACTCTTCATACTATGGTTCCTCTTGCACCTACTATAGACAAACTTTGTTGGAATGACAAAATTTCTCAGGCACATGCATTGATAACTTTGTCTATCAAACATGCCATTATCCCTAATATTCACTCTTGTAAGACAAAAAAGAATGCTTGGGTACACTTAACAACCTTACAGTAGGAAAGAAATGAGGATCATGTTGCTTACCTCCGAAAATAGTTGGAGAGTGAGCACATGAATGAAAAAGATTCCATGGAAAATTTTTTGACAAAGACGAAAGATTTCAAGCAGTAGATGATTTCTACAGATGAAGCATTGCTAGATAGTTCACTCATGCGAACTACCTCTAATGGTCTTCCAAGTTTGTATAAGAGTTTTGCTTGTATTCTTCAATTGATGATGAAAGGTAATCCAAGTACCTTAACATTTGAGGAGTTAGTCTGTGTTTTGTTGTAGGAAGACCGATCCAAGAAAAACAAGTCTATTGTGTGTTGTAGATCAAGCTTTCTTAGCTAGTGAGAAGGAAAAATGTAAATGGATCTCATCTACTAGTAAGCAAAATTTGCCAATGGTGCACAATTGAAGAAGGACGAAAAAGACCAGAAGAAAAAAGAAAAGCAAAAATAGTTTTGCAAATACTATAAGGGAAATGTTCATGTCATAAAGAGTTGCACAACTAGCTACAAAAAAAGGAAAATAAGAAAGAGGCTAGAATGGTTGTTTGCTAATCTTGTTGAGAATGAAGAATAAGCATTTACTGCTCTATGCAGCTATGATCCAGCTTCTCATGCATAGTGTTTGTCTACAATACACTTTGATGTTTGGTACTTCAATATTGGGGCAAGCAAACATATTACCTTACAGCAGAGTTTCTTTAGTTCACTTGAGCTGCCCCTACAAGGAATATTGTCACATGTGCTAACAACTCCTCTTATCCTATAATGAGAGTTGGGAGGATCAATCTAATTACTATTCGTGGTAGCTCTTTCACATTGTTAGATTCTTTGTATGTGCCACGAATCGAAAAAAAAACTGTTTTCAATTTCAGCATTAGCCAAGATTGGCTTGGTTGTCACATTTATTGATGATAGATATACAATTCATGATCTCTCAAATGGAGATGTTGCTATTACTTCTGTAATTGTATGTTGTGGGTTGTATAAGCTCATAGACTATGAAAAATGTGTGAATGATTTAGCATGTATAGTTCAAGATTCTAAGGCTATCTCAAATGCAAAGCTTTGGCATGCATGCTTCAAATCATCTCAATTATGCTAGTTTGATATGCTTGTAGAAATTTAAAATGATGTCCTCTCCACCCAAACTTAAGGCCACTTGTAAACACATCTGTAAAGACTCTATTTTGGGCAAAATGCAATGTTCTTCCTTCCGTACAAATGGTTTAGTTTGAGTTGGATTTGCTGAAAGAAAGATCACATCTCTCTTAGAGATGGTGAGATGTATGGTCAAAAGTCAAGCTTTACCACATAGCTTTTGAATTAAGGTTGTTATGTGAACAAAGCACATAGCTTAATAGGTGTCCCATCAAAGCACTATAATCGATCACTCCATATGAGGCTTGGCATAGTCGCACACCATCTATTGCTCATTTGTGTGTCTTTTGTTTTCTGACATATGCATTAATCCGTAAACAACAATGCAAGAAATTAGATGATAAAACAATGAATGTATTTTGTTGGGTACAATTTAGAAAGCAAATGTTATGGTCTTTATCTTCCATAGGCTAAGCACATTTTGGTTAGCCGTGATGTTGTTTTTGTGAAAGATGCAATTCATCCTTTACTTTCATGTACTAAGGACACATCAATTAGCTTGAAATATTTGTATGACACTTTGTTGCCTCTTATTATTGGTGGAGAATCAAGTGTTGGTCCAAATGAGGCAATTTCTCAGACTCTACAGGTTCCATGATTATGTAGATCATTTTGCTTCTGATGTAAATTTACATGATGCACTTGTTGGTGAGAGGGCTGATATAGAGGAGGCAAAAACTATGCCTAAATGGCTGGTGCAAACTTTGACAGATAGCAAATTAGATGCATCTCTATCATATTATATAGAATCACGCTCTCATAGTGCTTATTTTGCATCAGATTTCTACGCAATGGGTGCCTCTAGTCTTTGCGATGAAAATGAGCCTGTTTCTCTTGATGAAGCACAAAATTCAAAAAATTGGATGGTCATTATGCAATCAGAATGCGATGCTATTATGAAGAATGTCACTTGGTGTTTATGGGATTTGCCTCCTGGCAAAAAGGCCATTGACACTAAATGGGTATACAAGCTCAAATGTAAAACTGATGAAATCATTTACAAGTATAAGGCTAGGCTTGTTGCAAAAGGTTATGCTCAAGAAAGAGGCATTGATTTTTATGAGACCTTTTCACCCACATGCTAAATGTTAGCATATGTGCACTTGCAGCTCATCATGCTTGGAATGTACATGACTTGGACATTAAAATTGCATTTCTAAATGGTGACTTACATGAAGAAGTGTATGTATTTCACCCTTGTGGTTTTGTGCATAAAAGGGCATGAAAACAAAGTGTGCAGGTTGAAAAAGGCATTATATGGCTTGAAGCAAGCACCATGTGCTTGGTATGAAAACATGCATGCCTACTTGTTTGCACATGGTTTTGACAACATTTCAACTAAGAGCATCTCATATGTTAAGTGTGGAGATGGTGTACTTTTGATCATTTTTGTGTTTGTTCATGACATGTTACTTAGTGGTCCTAATCAGAAGCATATTGCTGAATTTAAGGCTGATTTGCATGCCTCTTTTGAGATGTCAAATTTGGGGCATTTAAATCATTATTTGGGCATCCCATGTATGCAAGTTCATGGGGGAGAAACTTTATGTCAAATAGAATATATTGAAACATTATTGCACCATTTTGGCCTTGAATATTGCATACCTATTGCCACTCCTAAGGAAACAAGTTTAGGGTTCAGTCTTCATGATGTTGGAGATGCATTTGGTGTTGTTTTCTATCAGCACATTGTTGGATGTGTGATTTACTTATGCATAATGTGTCATGATATTATGTTTGTTATCTTGCATATGAGCAAGTGCATGCATTTCTAAAGTGTCAAGCATTGGCATGCAGTTAAGAACATCTTTCACTACTTGCGTGGTAACTGATGACTTGGATTGTTTTATCTGAAGGGAGGATTATTATCGCAAGATTTAGATGCTTTCTTAGACTCCAACTAGGCATGTTTTTATGACACATGTTTCCACCAATGCTTTCGTCTTAATGCTTGGTAGCTCATGCATATTTTGGTTGAGCAAGAAGCATCCTATTTTTGTTCACTTCTAGTTGTGAGGTTGAGTATAGGGTAGCTTTTGCAATGAATGTTGAGTTTGTGTGGCATAGATTCCTTCTGGATGATATGGGTGTTGGTCAGTCTTCTAGCACCATGGTCTTCACCCACAATTAGAGTGCATTGGTAATTGCAATGAACCCTGTGTTCCATGCTCACACAAAGCACATCGAGGTGCACTATCATTATGTCAGGTAGAGGTTCTCTACTAGAGAGATTAGTTTGGCATATGTGCCCACACAAGATAACATTGAAAATCTTCTCACAAAGGCTCTGCCTAGGGAGAAGTCTGAAACTTTTCGCACATCACTCCCAAGGGAATTTGTTCATATATTTTGCTAATGATGTGTGTGAACACACTTAGGACACCAAGGCACTTTTCTCCCTCTTTGGGAGGTTTTTTTCCCCAGTGTGTATATATACCTATAACCCTAATGGGTTAGTTATCTTTGTACATTTTCACTTGGTAATTCTTTCATTGTTGTGTTGTGCTCTAAGATTCTTCTTTTTTCTTGTGTTGTTTTTGTGTTTTCAGAGATGCCAAACTCCAACAATAGTTGTTCCATAATACAATGTAGTAGTTGAATGCGAATAGGCATGTTTTGTGCTAGACATAAGCTAAAACATATCTTTTTGTGTGGTTGTGTAAATTTATCTTGTCTTGGAAATGCAGTGTTACATACACATGTGCAACACAATAGACAAGTGAAGAGTGATTTTTGACATTTGTGATAGCTTGAGTATGTTGCTCTTCTTCATAGCTTCTAGAATTAAGGTTTTCTTATCTGATGGAATGTGCATAACATACATCTTTGATGCTTCTCTAACAAGCTTGTGGGTCACCTTGAATTTCTATAGTGATTGATCAAGTAACATTGATGGGAGTACACCACGAACATCTTTATTCATGCCCCATTGTAGTGTATGAATGAGAAAATAACATCTATAGAAATCTAGCGTGGGCAAGGGTACAAAGAAATACTCATCGAGTCTGACTTTCTCCCATATAAGTTATAATTCCTTTGAATTCTAAAATGCTTTGAATTCTTGTGAGAAGAACTAGAAACAACCCCAATGGTGGTTGAACTCTAGCTTTGGCTCAAACATGTACTTTAATTAATAATTTGTTAGTTCATCAAGATTACACTATGGTTGAGGTAGATTTTCTCTACATCAAAAACCATCATTTGGATGGTGCCATAGATACTCATTGAAGAGTCTTCATTAACATACATTTATGGTATTTTCTAAGGATCTTTTATGATCACTTACTCATGTAAGAATCCAAGAGTTTTACACTTTTAAAAAGGATAAAGAAAAGTTTCAAATTCCATGAGCTTTTGGTTTGGTGCAATTACCAAATCAATCAAATACATAAATCAATTTTAGAATTGATTTCCACTTTTCCTAGATTACACGAAAGTAGGAAAAGTTGTTTGCTTCATCACAACAAACCACCCTGTATGGATTTGGATTCAAATTTATCAAAGAAGAATCGTGAGAAACATCAAAAGATTATATATAAGGACTCACAACCTTTTGTACATCGTGTTGGATCAGTACATATACTTTTTGATCATCAAATTTGCTCCGTTTTCATGTATGTATCATCTTCTTCAACTACAATCAACTTGCAGGAGTTTATTCTCTCCCTACAAAGCTTGAAATTTGATGAATGCGCATTCATTGAAAGGTATTACTATCTACTTGTTGTATATAAATTTTTGTAGCCTTTAGTTTAGAGGATTGTGAGAAATCAACATTTTCATGTCTCACAGTCTATCTCTGCATACTCTAAAAATTATGCATATCACCAATCATTGTTAAGCTTATTGCAAACTCATTGATTGATAATAAATCCTTCTCTTATGCATTTTAGCTTCTCAACCCTATGTATAACACACCTCCAAAATTATTTTTTTCAATTGTAATCATTTTGTCTGCCTGGAGTATTTGAAGTTGCATCATTCAACCCAAAATAGCAAGTTTTAGCAACTACTCATTGTGCAAACCCACCTCTTTTGGATCAACTATTTCTCATAGATGTTCCAAAGTACATAGTGAGTTTTATTGGACTAATTGCAATCCTATAACGTTTATTTGACACTCCAAGAGTGAAAGGGCTAGATGTGTGCTAATTGTCTTGACCAAACTTCATCACTTTGAACCTCACATTTCTACCTCCCTTAAGCCTCTTGAAGTTCTCTCTGTGGTATCAGAGCTAGATCAAGATGGATGCTGGATTTCCCTCAATTATTGAGAATCTTGATAGAAAAATCTATGCTACTTGGAAAATCAAAATGGATGCCTATTTGCAAGGCAAGAATCTTTCTAGAATCGTAGCAAGTAGTGAACTTATGCCTACTCCAAGATCCAAAGCAGGACCTACAAAAGAGGAGACAAAGAAACTCACACTTTGGTGTACAAGGGATGCTCAAGAAAGGTCATAAATAGTAAAGTCTATCTCGAATTTTTTGCTTCTGCATATTAGAGGATGCAAAACATCTCAAGAGACTTGGGGTGCACTTGAGACCTTCTTTTTTGATATTACCAAACAAGAAAGAACCATCTATGGAATGAGTTCAACCAAATGAAAAGATATCAAAACAAATTATCGCAGAGATTTTACCAAGGTCAAGGAGGTTGCAGATCAATTAGCATCCATTAGAGAGTTGATTGAAGAAGAGGACATTATGAGGAAGATTATACATGGAATTAAAAGTGATAAGCAATGGTAATCCTTCACCACAACTTATGATCTCATCATGGATGTACAAACCCGCAACTATTCAACCAAGAGGCCAACAATAATCTAAAGGAAGGTAAATCTTATCAAGGTAATACAATAAGTGCTCTTTATGCACATAAGAAAGACAAGAAGCACGAAGACAAGAAGAAGGAAGATGATGAATAGAAGATTTTGCAAGCTAACTATGCAGGCAAGAGCATGTGGAAAGGGAAGAAGAAAGGAGCAAATCATGACAGATCAAAAGGAGAAGATGTTCAACCTTGTTCCATTTGTAATAAGACCAACCATACCACTCAAAATTTTTTATTCAATGGAAGGACCCAAAAAAGAGGTGGAAGAGGTGGATTTGGCAACACTAGAGGTAGAGGTGGACACAACTTCAACAATAACAATAGAATTCATAATAGAAGGGTATTCAATGATTAATCTAAAGATCAATAACACAAAGATTCATTACTTCTAATGAATTTGAGTCACAACGAACGTAAAGAATATGACCTTTTTTTCTACATAGATTCAAGATGTTCAAACCATGTTGTAGGCAACATTGCTCTTCTATCTAACTTTCAAAGTCCAAAGCATAGACATGAAGTACAAACAAGGGATTATACTAAGCACATTGTGGATGAGATTGGTAATGTCAAAGTTTCCAATGGGAGTACAAACATTTTGAGTAAGTTCTCTATGTACCCACTATCACTAAAAACCTACTAAGTGTGAGTCAAAAATTTGAAAAAGCCTTGCGAGTTAGGTTCACCCAACATGGAGCTTTTGTGGAATAACCTATGTCAAGGCTTCAAGAAGATAGCAAGAGGTGAGAAGCATGGTAGAATCTTTACTTTTGAAGTAGGGGGGACGATGAACATACCTCTATTCAATTTTAGGTCTCAAAATATAAGTGAGCTTGAAATTTGGCATAAGATACTTGCGCATGGGAACGAAAAAACCTTGAAGGGTAAATGTAGGGATCAAAGTGTTCTAGGGCTTCCAAACATATCAAAGAAATACATAATCGATAGATGTGATGCTTATTAGATTGGGAAGGCACAAAAACAACCATTCAACCACAACGGTTACATCCACAACAACCTTTTGGACTTAGTACACCCTAATTTGTGGGGACCAAGCCAAGAACCTTCATTAGCAGGCTCAAGGTATTATATTTCATTTGTTTATGATCATAGTAGGTGGACCATTTTGTATTTTATCAAGAACAAATTGAAATGCTCGAATGCTTCAAGAAATACCTAGCACATGAGGAGATTCATAAAGGTAGATCATTAAAAAAACTCTTATTTGATGTAGGGAGAGAATACTTCTCCAAGGAGATTGATGAATTCTTGCAAGATAAAGGCATCAAAAGGGAAGTGACTACCAGGTATTCTCCTAAATTGAAGGATCAGTAAGAACAATGCTTGAAGAGAAGAAATTACCACATTATCTATGGGTAGAAGAAATGTCAATTTTTGTATATCTTGTGAATAGACTTCCATCCAAATCACTTCAAGGTATGAACCCTTATGAATCTTGGAATGGTAGAAAAACAAGTCTAGGTCATTGCAAGGTATTTGGGTTGCTTAGCTTTTCTTCATTTACCTTCACAAATCAAAGGTAAACTTGATGAAAGGGAAACCAAGTACTCATTGGCTATTATTAAACTCAAAGGGTTTACAAGTTTTATAATCCATCCACCAAGAAATTTACCATAAGTAGGCATGTTGTGTTTGAAGAAAAATCATGGTATGATGAGGAAAAATAGAAGGTAAATCTACCCTATGATCTTGACTCTGATTTACATCCATTAGGCAGAAAGCATGATACACAAGTGTAGGATCCATGAAGTGAATCTTATGATGATCAAGATGACAAGGAGAGAGACTATAAGCTCTGGAACTCAAGAGGTAAGGCCAAAATGCAAGAATGTGGAGAATGCTCCAAGCATACTCCTATAAGGTCAACAAGGGAGAGAAAGCAACCTAAAAGGTATGGATGTGAATCTACATTTGTTATAAGGCACTCTATTTACTTGGCCAAAGATTCAATTTTAGACGAACCTTCAACATATGAATAAGCTAAGGGTAACCCTAATTGGGACAAAGCTATGAAAGAGGAGATAGAAGCATTAAAAGAAATGGAAACATAGGAATTGGTCCCATTGCAAACCAATCAGAAGGTAATAGGTTGCAGATGGGTTTATAACTTGAAAAGAAATTAAAATGGATCAATTTGTAGGTACAAAGTCAGATTAGTTGCTAAAGGATGTGCTTCAACTCATGGCATATACTATGAGGAGACCTTCTCACCAATTGCAAAGATGACTACGATCAGGACATTGTTAAGTGTAGCTGCTGCAAGAAATTGGAAGTTGCTTCAACTTGATGTGAAGAACGCTTTTCTCAATGGTTAGATTAATGAAGAGGTATGTATGTCACAACCTCCAAGATTTGAAAACCCTAATCATAAATGTTATGTATGCAGCCTCAAAAAGGCATTGTATGGATTGAAACAAGCTCCTAGAGCTTGGAATTCATATTGCTGGCCTATCTACATGATCAAGGTTTCATGTCAAGCAATGCATACCCTTTCTTGTTCATCAAAAGTGATCACAATGAAGTAATCTATTCGTATGTATATGTAGATGACATAATTGTGACAGGAGATGAGTTGAATGTTATACAAAGAATCAAAAGGCACATGGAAGAGGATTTCAAAATCAGTGATTTTGATTAGCTCACATTCTTTCTAGGTATGTAGGTCCTACATATGGATCAAGGGATGTATTTAACTCAGAGGATATACATTACATTTAAGATCTGCTCCTAAAGTTCAAAATGGAGAATACTTAACATGTATGTACACCTTTGGAAATGAATCATAAACTTAGTGTTTATGAAGGTGAGAAGATTGAAGACATTAGAGAGTATCAAAGCTTGGTTGGTAGCTTGATCTATGCTATGCATACGAGGGTACATATCTCATATAATGTAGGAGTGATAATCCACACATATTTAAAGATAATGTAAGTTCTATGCACCTAGCAACAAACCCTTTTTTTCATGCAAAAACTGAACACGTAGAGTTTCATCACCACTTCATCAGGGAGAAGCTCATGGCAAAAGAGATTGACATATCTTTTGTTCCAAATGAAAAGCAAGTAGCAGATATGATGACAAAGGCACTTTATGGGATAAAGATTTGTAGATTTAAATCAACGGTAGGTATTCAACCTATAGAGTACGAAGACTCAAACATACTTTTGCTTGAGGGAGAGTTGTTAGTTCATCAAGCTTACACTATGCTTGAGGTGTAGTTGCTCTACATCAAAAACCATCATTTGGATGATGCCATAGATACTCATTGAAGAGTCTTCATTACCATAAATTTATGGTATTTTCTAAGGATCTTTTATGATCACTTACTGAAGTAAAAAGAAGAGTTTTATACATGTAAAAAGGATAAATGAAAGGCTCAAATTCCATGAGTTTTTGGTTTTACAGCATTACCAAATCAGTCAAATACTTAAATAAAGTTTAGTCTTGATTTCCACTTTTCCTAGATTATAGGGAAGTAGGAAAAGTAATCTTCTTCATCACAACTACATATATTGTGTAGCCTTTGAATTAGTGAAGTGTGAGAAAATAGCATTTTAAGGTCTTAGGGTCTATCTCCACATACTCCTAAAAAGTCAAGGTACCACCAATCATTGTTAAGCTTATTAAAAACTCATTGGTTGATAATAAGCCTTCTCTTATGCATTTTAAGCTATTGAACCCTATGAATAAAATTCTCCAAAAGGAATTTTTCCAATTGTAATCATGTTGGCTGCCTTGAGTATTTGAAGTTGCATCATTCAACCCAAAATTGCAAGTTTCGGGAACTATTCATTGTGCAAACCTATCTATTTTGGACCAACTATTTCTCAATGTTTCAAAGTACATATTTAGTTTTACTACACTAATTGCAAGCTTATAAGGTGTATTTGACACTAGAAGAGTGAAAGGGCTCATCTTATGCAGGTTGGTTGGACCAAACTTCTTCACTTTGAAACTCACATTTCTACCTCCCTTAAGCCTCTCTAAGTTCTCTCAAAGTGGCCATGTTAGGCCTTGGAACCAATTTAATCTCACATTGATTTGGTCAATCTATCCAATTGGTGGATATCCAATTGGAAGTGCACCTTGAAAATCTACTAGCTCACATGGTGGTAACAGTGGATGCTCCTCGATAGGAAGGGCGTGGTTGTGCACAAGTCACTAACTGGGACTTGGCATCGAAGGATCTCCTTCTCCCATGGTGAATTTATTATTTTTCCACTCAAAATTTATCAAGAGGTTGTACAAGGGTTTTCCAATGATTGCATATATGTGGATAAAACATTAGTGTTAGCGGCCAAGATGGACTAAGTCACCCAGGAAGTATGCAGCAAGGATATCAAAGACAAGAGAGTCATAGAAAAGAATAAGAAAAACCAACAGGCAGATTAGTGAATGCCGATCAAGAAATGAATAGGCCTAATCACCATGTTTTATAACCCATTATTCCAACATTGATTTTATCTCTGACCCTCATTGTACATATTCATTTTTGGTATATCAAACTACATTTTGTTCAAGCCAAGGAGCCTTCAAGCTTGCGGATTATTCTAAGAACCAGTGTACCAATTTTCATAATTTTTAAAGCTCCTTTGAGCCTTCAAAATAGCCTACTACCCTAATTTTTAACTAGGGGAGACACTAAGTCTGAAATAGTCCAAAGCTAGTCTAAAACTATAAAAGCAGCTAGAGAGCTCATTTAGGAGGTTGGATTGTTTATGAAACATTGTAATTTGAGCTTTTGAATGGAAGATTCCATTGCTCTACTCTTTTTCTTGCCTTGTGTGTGTGTGCATGCTTTGTGCTTCTCACTCACTCACATTTGCACTCCACTAGCTCTTGGTCACCATACCATCTTCACATCTCCATAGATTGACAAATATGAGATTGATCTCCTCACGTTGGTACTCACCATTGTGCTAGAATGACATCGAATTTTGTGTCATTGCCAAGAAGCAAGATTCAGGGATGCTTGTCTAATGGCAACATGTAGATCTTTGAGATTGAAATCATAGGTAAGTAGGTAATTTTCTATTTTCTTCACTTCTTACCTTCTTCGTCATCATCCCTTCCATCCATACTCTCCCCCTAGCTTCATCTCCCTCATCGTGAAATTCTCACCTCCTTGGTCATATCCCCTACTTCACTTCATTTCCCCTCATTTCATTTGTGAGAGAGAGCGAGAGCGATGTTGTGTGTTATGTTTTTTGTTTGTTTCTAGGCTTTTTGGAAGGTCCAAAATGAAGAGTAGCAGTAGCAACATTAGTAGCATCAGTAGGTATGATAGAACTCTACATGCATCCTAGGATGATGACCTCTATCTCTGCGACAGACAAAAAATTTAGGTGTTTGGTAATGCAAGTAGAGTATAATAGAGTACGCACTAAGGGCATCACAAATCAATAAAATATTAATTCATAAATAAGCATTTTTTATGTCCATCGTGATAGAAAAGACTTGGGACAGATGTGTCCATCAGGACAACCATCCTATCCATCATGATAGATAGTCCATTGAGTGTTCATTCCATTGCAATAGAATCAACTCACCAATAGACATTGTCCATTGCGTGATAGATGATAGACAAGGATTTTGGAT
Source organism: Ceratopteris richardii (assembly GCA_020310875.1). Lineage (NCBI taxonomy): Eukaryota > Viridiplantae > Streptophyta > Polypodiopsida > Polypodiales > Pteridaceae > Ceratopteris > Ceratopteris richardii. Next base: position 42,120,716 of record CM035416.1, on the reverse strand, counting down.
AAATTTATCTGTTGCAACAGATAGACATAATTGATGATAGACAATAGCCTTCGTCAACCACAACAAACCAGTTTATCACAACTGACTTTTCCATCACGATAGATACCCACTCATGATAGCCTCTGTCCATCATGATAGAGAGGGTTTTCCATCATGATAGACAAGAAAAATGGAATTTTTAAGGGTTTCCATTTTTTGTCAATTTATGCCCTAATGTTTGAGGATTTTTGTAGCTACTTGAAGCTATTGGGAGTCTAAGCAAGATATCAATGCCTAGAAAGATTAGGGGCATGCATCATATACAATTGAGCATCAACAAGGACAATCAATTTCAAGTTGGAAGAATTGTGAACCTTCTCAGTTAATTTCCTAGCCTAGGCTACAGTGCCAGTTGTGCTCTAATTAATTAGGGCAATGATAGACACAAAACAAGTTTAAGAAGACTTAATCTTCTTGGTCCAAGATCAGACAGAACAAAATTATGGAGAACCTAAATGAAAAGTATCTAACTTGATCGAGAAAAAATATCAAATTGTGATGCAATGCAAGTATTAGTGACGATGCACATCTTAAGAAAAGAACTGATATCAGAACGAATCTAAAATGAACAAGTGGTTATTACAAAAGAACCTTGCAACATGGTTGTACTTGGGTATTGGGCAAACAACATCAATCATATGAACCTTAAATCAGGTAGATACCTAAAAAGAGATAGACAAAGCATCAGATGATGTGAGGCTAGTGTCAAATACACAGCTAGGTCATGGACTCAATGACTAAATGATCATCCATACATGTTTAGCTCAAAAACAAGTGATTTAGAAATGTCATATAGCATGGATAGACCCATGGGTAGTTCAAGGCTAGCATACTTACAAATCCTTGAAGGCCCCTACAAGACTCAACTAGAGTACATCCAAACCAATTGGTTAGGTGCACACACTTGTGAGGATGGTTTGAGGTAGTCTGTAGTCAAACTAAGAAAGACCAATCAACCCTTGGGAATAAAACCCTCCGTTGTTAAATTCAAAGAATGCTCTTACATTTACAAGCAAAGAAGCATGTATGTGGTAATCAGCTTGTGGGGTAGGAGTGATGAGTGTGCAATAATCATCCCCGAGTCAGAATAGGAGACTTGGGACCGGAAAACATTGGAAAAGATCCTAGAACACTTCATGGTAAGTCAATTCTGGAAATGATAATGACACTAGAATGGATCCCTCAAGACAAGAAAAACATAGATCTCTTCTTGAATAGAGACACTAATGGTGTTCTAGAGGTTCAAACTAGATAAGTCTAGTGAGATTCATGGAGTAACCATCTATCAATTCAAAGACCTTGATGTTCGAGGGAAAATATTCTATTTAGATAACTCTTTCAAATGGACGTATTGTTGATATATTTAGGTAGTGATGTGTGTGAACACACTAGGACTGCCGGGGCACTTTTTTCCCTCTTTAGGAGGTTTTTTCCCCCGGCTTGTATATACGCCTATTGCCCTAATGGGCTACTTATCTTTGTACATTCTCTAGTAATACATTCAGTATTGTGTGTTGTGCTCCAAGCTTCTTCTTCTTCCTTGTGTTGTTCGCATGCTTCCGCAGACGTCTAACTCCAACAATTGGTATCAGAGCAGGTCGTCGCTTCATCTAGGGTGCCATCGACACTCCTCCGTTTGTAGTCTCAAAATCGCACAAATTTTGATGAGCATACTCAGCGTGTTTCCGAGATCAAAACAGCTTCCCTCTATGGTGCCAAAATCGTGATCTGAGCTCGTTTCGGCCTCTAAACGCACTATCACAGTGCTTGTGCAAGCTATTTCGTCTTTTTGTGCCAAAGCTATATACCAGTTTCTGTTCGCCAGTTTAAGCGTCTCGAAGTCTGCTACAGGTCTAGCAGAACTTGTCTGGGTAGTTCTGTTCAACTTTTTGAGATACAGTCAATTTTTTGCATCAAGGTATTTTAGTCACCGGCCATGGCTAAAAGCAGTGATGTATTCCATATGTTGGCTGTTGAGGATAAGTTGGATGGTACCAACTACCCATTATGGGCTTATATGATGCGACATGTTTTGGTTGCAAAAGGAGTGTGGAACATTGTGCAGGGTGTTGAAAGACGTCCTGTTACACCTGTAACGACAGGTACTACAAATACAGGTGCTGGAGCTGATGAAGATGGTGTCGAAGATGATATTGTGTAGATTCTTGTTCGTGTTGTTGTTTCTGTTGCACCTACTGCAGAGCACAACTAGGGATGCTTGGGATACACTTACCACATTGTACCAAGCTAGGAATGAGGCTCGTGTTGCTTACCTCCGACAACAGTAGGAGAGTGAGCACATGAATGGAGGTGATTCTATGGACAGTTTCCTAACGAAGATCAAAGATTTGAAGGAACACTTGATTTCTGCTGATGAGGTTATACTAGATAGCTCACTTGTGCAGACCGTTCTGAATGATCTTCCTGATTCATATATGAGTTTTGCTTCTACTCTTCGGTTGATGATGAAAGGCAATCCGAATGCCTTATCATTTGAGGAGTTAGTCTCTGTTCTGTTGCATGAAGATCAGTCCAGGCAGAACATGTCCATTATGCGTGTTGCAGATCAAGCTTTCTTGGCTAGTCAGAAGGGCAAAGGAAAATGGAGCTCTTCTACTAGTAAGCAGAAATCTGCAAATGCTGCACATTCGAAGAACTAGGATAGAGATGAGAAGAAATCAGAAAAGCAGAAATTGTTTTGCAAGTACTGTAAAGGGAATGATCATATCATAAAGAACTGTCCAAAACTGGCTGCAAAAGAGGCAAAGAAAAAGGAGGCTGGAATGGTTGTTGCAGAAGCCTCTACACCAAAAACAGAGTCTACTAATCTTGTGCAGGAAGAAGAATGGGCGTTTACTACTGTTTGTAGTTTTGACCCATCTTCTCATGAGCAGTGCATGTCTGCAGTGGACTCAGATGTTTGGTACTTTGACAGTGGGGCGACCAAACATATTACCTCGCAACGCAGTTTCTTCTCTTCACTCGAGCCTGCCCCTACAGGGAATACTGTCACATGCGCCAACAACTCCTCTTATCCTGTTATGGGAGTTGGTAAGATCATTCTGACTACTGCTGATGGTAGTTCTTTCACCTTGTTAGATGCTTTATTTGTGCCAGGGATCAAGAAGAATCTGTTATCAGTTTCTGCATTAGCCAAGATTGGCTTGGTTGTGAAATTTGTTGATGACAGATGTACAGTTCATGATCTGTCAAATGGCAATGTTATTATTGCTTCTGGCATTTTATGTTGTGGGCTGTATAAGCTCATAGACTATGAAAGATCTGTGAATGATTCGGCATGTGCAGTTCATGATTCTCAGGCTATGTCAGATGCAAAGCTTTGGCATGCACGCTTTGGTCATCTGAATTTTGCTAGTTTGCTACGCCTGCAGAAATCTGATATGGTGTCTTCTTTGCCCAAGCTTGAGGCACCTGGAAAACATGTATGTGAAGGCTGTATTTTGGGCAAAATGCAGCATTCCTCCTTTCCAAAAGATGGTTCAGTCCGGGCTACGCAGAAATTGCAGCTTGTACATAGTGATGTCTGTGGTCCTATGCAGACACCCTCTTTTGGGAATAACCTTTACTTCGTGACTTTCATTGATGATTTTTCCAGGCATGCATGGGTATATCCACTCAAAGCAAAGTCCGAAGTGTTCATGTGCTTTAAATAGTTTTTGGTTTTGGCTGAAAATCTGTCAGCATGTAAAATGGGCACCCTCCGTTCTGATCGAGGGGGGGAATATATGTCTTCTAATTTTAATGCATTTCTGGCTGAACATGGGATAAAACACCAGTGTACAGTGCTGTATACACCTCAACAGAATGGAGTTGCTAAACGGAAGAACAGGTCACTCATGGAGATGGCGAGGTGTATGGTCAAGAGTCAGGCTTTACCACATAGTTTCTGGCTTGAGGCTGTCATGTGTGCAACATATGTACTTAACAGGTGTCCCACTAAAGCGCTGCAGTCTATCACTCCATATGAGGCTTGGCATGACCACAAGCCATCTGTTGCTCATATGCGTGTTTTTGGTTGTTTGGCATATGCATTAGTGCCTACACAACATCGTAGAAAATTGGATGATAAGGCAGTAAAATGTATTTTTGTTGGGTACAGTTCTGAAAGTAAAGGCTATCATCTGTATCATCCATAGACTAAACGCATTCTGGTTAGCCGTGATGTTGTCTTTGTGGAAGATGCTATTCAGCCATTGCTTTCATGTACTAAGGAGACATCTGTTAGCTCCAAAGACATGTATGATACCTTGATGCCTCTTTTTACAGGTGGATAGTCTAGTTCTGGTCCTAATGAGGCAACTTCTCAGCCTTTGCAGGTTTCATATGATGATGCAGATGATTCTATTTGTGATGCAAATTTACATGATGCACTTGTTGATGAGAGAGCTCATATTGAGCAGGCAAAAACTATGCCAAAATGGCTGGTGCAGACTTTGCGTGACAGCAAATTAGATGCACCTTTGTCATATCGTACTCGTTCAGGCTCTCATAGTTCCTCCTTTGCAACAGATTGCTATGCTATGGCTGCGTCTAGTCTCTGTGATGAGAATGAGCCTGTTTCTTTTGATGAAGCACAGAATTCTGAAAATTGGATGGCTGCCATGCAATCTGAATATGATGCTATAATGAAGAATGGTACATGGTCTTTATGTGACGTGCCTCCTGGCAAGAAGGCCATTGGCACTAAGTGGGTATACAAGCTGAAGCATAAACCTGATGGTACAGTTGACAGGTATAAGGCTAGGCTTGTTGCAAAGGGTTATGCGCAGGAAAGCGGCATTGATTTTGATGAGACCTTTGCACCTACATGCCGTATGACCACTGTTCGGAGCATTTGTGCACTTGCAGCCCATTGTGGTTGGAATGTACATCAGTTGGACATCAAAACAGCATTTCTGAATGGTGACTTGCATGAAGAAGTGTATGTTTTTCAGCCCCAAGGCTTTGTGTAGAAAGGGCATGAAAATCAGGTGTGCAGGTTAAAGAAGGCATTATATGGTTGAAAGCAAGTACCACGTGCTTGGTATGAGAAGATACATGCCTATCTGGTTGCACATGGTTTTGTGAACAGTCCAACTGAAAGCACCTTATATGTTAAGCATGCTCATGATGTGCTTCTGATCATTGTTGTCTATGTTGATGACATGCTGCTCACTGGTCCTATTGAGAAGCATATTGCTGATTTCAAGGCTGATTTGCATGCCTCATTTGAGATGTCGGATTTGGGGCATTTGCATCACTACTTGGGCATTCAATTTATGCAAGTTGATGGTGGAATGGATTTGTTTCAAACGAAATATATTGACACATTATTGCAGCGTTTTGGCCTTGAAGACTGTAAGCCTATTGCCACTCCTATGGACACAGGTTTACGATTGAGTCTTCATGATGTTGGAGATGCATTTGATGTTGTTCTCTATCAGCAGGCTGTTGGATGCTTGATTTACTTATGCATTACTCGGCCAGATACTCAGTTTGTTGTCTCACAGATGAGCAGGTTTATGCATTGTCCAGGAGTCACGCATTGGAAAGCGGTTAAGCGCATCTTTCGCTACTTGAGTGGTACTCGGCTACTTGGGTTGTTTTATCCCAAAGGGGGATCACTACCACCAGATTTGCATGCTTTTTCTGACACTGATTGGGCTAGTTGCTATGACACTCGTGTGTCCACCAGTGGTTTTTGCTTCATGCTTGGTAGCTCATGTATATCTTGGTTGAGAAAGAAGCAGCCTACTGTGGCCACTTCCAGTTGTGAGGCTGAGTATAGGGCAGCTTTCACAGCGACTATAGAGTGTGTGTGGCTCAGACGCCTTATGGCTGATTTGGGTGTTGGCCAGTCTTCTACCACCACCATCTTCACTGACAGTCAGAGCGCATTGGCAGTTGCGAGGAACCCTGTGTTCCATGCTCGCACTAAGCACATTGAGGTGCATTATCACTATGTCAAGGAGAGGCTCTCTGCTGGGGAGATCAGCTTGGCATATGTGCCCACGCAGGAGAACATTGCAGACCTTTTCACGAAGGCTCTGCCTAGGGAGAAGTTTGAAGCTTTCCGCAAAGCTTTGGGCTTACTTCCTTTTGTGGAGTGATTTCCACATAGCTTGGCACTTCCTTATACATAAGTGCCAGCTCCTTGTTCACCGCATCACTCCCAGGGGGGATTTGTTGATATATTTAGGTAGCGATGTGTGTGAACACGCTAGGACCGCCGGGGCACTTTTTTCCCTCTTTAGGAGGTTTTTTTTCCCCTGGCTTGTATATACGCCTATTGCCCTAATGGGCTACTTATCTTTGTACATTCTCTAGTAATACATTCAGTATTGTGTGTTGTGCTCCAAGCTTCTTCTTCTTCCTTGTGCTGTTCGCGTGCTTCCGTAGACGTCTAACTCCAACAAGTATGTGGTTATGTGACATGGTAGACATGCCTTCACATGGAAGGGTGAACTAATTTTCCCTCCAGAACAACCGCATGAGTCTCATGGCAAGCATGGAGTTGGATCCTCTCACATTTCAGATAGTCACAAAGAGAAAACTCAAGAGAGACCAAAACTGTGTTTTGCAAACCCCTCTAGAAGAGATAGATCGGGATTCGATACTAATAGAGCCAATCAAGAAAGACTTAGAGAACATAGACCCCATCAAAGAGGCATGGAGGAGTTCCCTCTAGCTAGACCTAGAGAACACCGTTGGATATTGAGACCCACTTAGATATTAAAGTCAATGAAGAACTACTTTGATGGTATCAGAGACCTTGATGTTCAAACAAGTGCTAAGATCAATTCAGGTATATCAACCAATTGTTATAGATGTTCATCACAAAATTCTCTAAGAGTGGCATCCGGCATAACACTTCATCATTGACCCATAGCTTTAAGCAGATGCTACATAAGACAATCAAGTTAGCAGAGACAAGGTCTAGACAATACATTGAATGATGTCCAATCCTGAAATTACCTACCCAAGCTAAACAAATCTCCTTGTTTAAATACGGCTTCTTGAGTTCCAAGCTATGATCTTATATCTATCTAAAGGAACATCGAACCATAAATAAATGTGTGGGAAGTTGTACTGACATTGAGGAAAACTTGGGTGATGATTTAGAACTTTCTAACCTTTATAAAAATTATGATTGTTCTACTAGTTTCACTTCAAATCCCTGAACATCAATTGATTAATTAGTAGAAAACATGGCTCAAAATCTAGGATTCTCAAGTGGACAAACCCTTATGATGGTTTCAGTCAAACAATGTCCAAGTTCACAGGTACTTTGTCATGTTCATTGATGATTTCTCAAGATATTCATGGATTTACGGTCTTAAAGTGAAGTTAGAGGTTTTTTCTATTTTCAAGAAATTCTTAGCTATGGTTGAAAATGAGATTCAATCAAAGATACAGATTATAGAAGTGATAGAGGAGAGTACATGTCTAAAGACTTTAAGTTTTTTCTTGAATACAAAGGTATCTCTCATCAACTCACTATTGCTTACATGCTAGAATAGAATGGTGTTGTAGAGAGAAAGAATAGGATACTTGTTGAGATGATGCATAGTATGATCTCATCCAACAATCTTTCTCCAAAGTTTTGGTTTGATGCAGTACATACAGCTAATCACATTTTGAATTAGGTCTTCCACAAATACTTTGAAGGTTATTGCACCTTATGAAGCTTATTATGGGAACAAGCCCAATGTGAGTTACTTCAAAGTTTTTGGTTCTCTAGATTATGTTCACATTGAAGTAAGCTTGATGTAAAAGCCATTAAAGCCATCTTTATTGGTTATGCAATTGAAAGCAAAGGATATAGATTTTATGTTCCAGATATAGATGATATCCTACTCTCATGTAATGCATATATTACAGAAAGTCAGATTTATGATAAGAAGGAAGAGATTCTAGATTTTATAAATCATCTTTATTGAATGACGGCACATTGGCACTTTCAAGGAACCATGCTCGCACAAAGCACATTGAGGTGCACTATCAGTATATTTTGGAGAGACTCTCTGTGGGAGGGATTAGTTTGGCTTATGTGCCCACATAGGATAATGTTGCAAACCTTTTCACAAAGTCTTTGCCTAGGGATAACTTTGAAGCTTTTTGCAAAGCTTGGGCTTACTTTCTTTTGTGGGTTGTTTTGTTTCCACATTACTTGGCACTTCTTTATTCATGAGTGTTAGCTCCTTATTCACCAGATCACTCCTAGGGAGGATTTGTTGATATATTTTGATAGTGGCATGTGAACATAATTAGGATTACCAGTGCAATTTTTTCCCTCTATAGAAGGTTTTTTCCCTTGGCGTTTATATGCACCTATAACCCTAATGGGTCACTTATCTTTGTACATTCACTTGGTAATACATTCATTATTGTGTTGGTTTCTCCAAGCTTCTACTTCCCTTGTGCTACTCATGTGCTTCCACAAACATCAAACTCCAACACAACTAACACTTTTGTTCTCTCCACTTTTGGTTGTCCCAAAAAGATCGGATCTCATATGCTTGTTGTTTAAATCTTGGAGTAATATGAATCCCCTCTGCTCCTTAATGTAAGATTGAAAATGGGTTGTTGGTATCTAACAGCATGACTCTATATGGTTCCCTATTACTGGCATAAGAAGACTAGAGGAAGCTAATATTCAAAGGCCAAAAAGCTTTGGCCAAAAGATTCTCATAAGTGGAAGCAACTTTGGGACCAAGATAGAGGACATTGGATCATATTCAAGGAAATTGACATTGGCCGCAAAGTGAATTAAGAAGATGAGTGTCTTTTAAGACATAACCAATGCTTGGGCTGCCTCAGTAACTTGTCTCCAGCTTGATCAAGAATCCCCCAATTTGAAGGGTTTGAAGTGAAAAATGCGAAGAAAATGGAGGATATTTTGAAAATCAAAAGAAATTTAGATATCCACCAATCTTTAAAAAAGCAGTGATTGGTCTTGGATTAGATGGGAATTCAAGTTTAAGGACCTATCATGCCTACTTATATAGAACAAGCAAGCAGACCTTGTGGTAGATTCTTCAAAGGGAATTGGACAAACATCAAAGCAAGCAAAATCTACAAAGCCCCTCGATGGTGTAAAAGATGTTAAGTGGCAAGGAAGAGATAGTCATGTTTTCAATGCATGTCCAAAGAGTACCTTGATCTAGTGCTCTACCATTAAGTCCTTGTTATTGGGTAATCAAATGAGCTAGAATAATTCTTTACTCCAAGAAGCTATTGACTTCTTCATGGCTCTATTGTCTGTTGTTAGAAACAAAGATCTCTCAAAAATTTGGAAAGAAAAATGCACAGAAAACTTTGACAAACCCACCAAAGAATGGTCTCTCAAAAAGTCTCATCACTACCTAGCTTATATAGCAAGAGAAAAGTGAAAAAATGATTCCTCTAATGGCATGCAGGTTGTTTTAATAAAAAATTTCTTTAAATTATAAACAAAAAAAGATACAAGATACTTAGAAGGTAAATAATTTTTTTGTCCTATTTGTGAGGGACTCGCCTATTTTTCAGCTTGTTGTTTTCTAGTATGAACACCTTGTGGTGCCTAAAGAGGGGGGGATGTTCCTTACAGCCATGAATCCTTCTACCTAGGAAATCAAGGGATTTCTCTATTGACCATTCTCTAGGAGGCTTTTTGAAATTGGCCACACATTTTTCTTTCCAGACATTCCATAGTGCTTCACTTCTAATAGCATTCCACAAGGCTGAAGAGCAATGTGATCATTTCATCGAGCAAAGATTGCTTCGAATTTACTTATTGATCCAACAAAAGGAACTTTTTGAGGTGTTTCCAGGTTACCATGCTCCTCAGACAGGACAAGAAAAGGTGACCTAAGTATTTGTTGATATATTTAGGTAATGATGTGTTTGAAGGTTCTTGTTCTCCACTCTCATAGTACTTGAAATAGGGGAAAAACAAATCCTGATATTTAATGTCAGTAGCCTACTTCCAATCATCACTAATGGGACAAAAGGGTTTCATTTTGATCCAAGCTTTCCACAAGAAGCACATCAAATTTGAGACCTTGGGGACAATTGGGAAAGGCTAGAACAAGATCATGATAAGATCAATTTATTTCCATCTAGGAATCCCCACAAGAGAGAGGGAGGTGTTGTCCTTGAAAATGACTTTTGCCCAAGAAGTATTGTCATTACACCATGATTTGATCGTCCATTTGGCCATGAGCTTGTTTGAAAAGTTGACCACATCTAGAATGCCCCAACCCCTCTAAATCCTTTAAGCATGAGGAAATTTCCCATTTGATCTTTGACACTCCTCTCTTATTTGGATCACCTCTACAAAGGAAATTTCTACAAATTCTTTCTGACTTTTGCAATTCCTTGTTACTCATCTACCAGTAGGCTAAGAACTAGACGATAGAAGAGATGAGGAGCTAGTTAACCACCATCCACCCTTGCCACATTAAGTTGCATTCCCTTCCAATAGTGGATCTTATTCTGAAGCTTGGCAAACACCCAATCCCATCATTACCCCACAAAAAACCTTGAAACCCAATGAGATGTTGAGCAAATAACAGACTTGGCCATTGAGGAGCTTCTACCAACTATGAGTCCTTAGAAATTATGGGAGTGCCTAGCAGTTTTTGAATGGTTTATTCTCATCCAATATCATTCCATAGAAAAACATTGGTATAATTGGTGAAGAGTCTTAGAGCCATTTGATCCTACCCGCGTAGGAGGGCTAGACCATGAATATGACCTAGTTGAACTTGATTAACAATTAGGTAGCTTAGTTTTTCTACAGTGATAGTGAAAAATAAAGTGAGCACCATTGTCTAATAGAGTTCTTAAGGAACTAGAGAGAGTTGGCTTTTAATATTAGTACAAACATATGCATTTCCAAGAAATGTGGAAACCATTTTGATAAACCTAGGCTTGCATCCAAGGTCCTTTGAGGGATTCAAGGATAAAGTCCCATTCAAGTTTGTCGTATGCTTTGTCAAAATAAACCTGGAGGAAGATGATTTTTTAAGAAGACTCCTTTGCATAGCCTAATCCCTCCCAAATATCAATGATAACCTCAAGGTTGGATCTACCTTTGATGAAATATTTCTAATCCTCATTGATCCATGAGTGGAGATGACCTACAATGCGATTGGCCAAAGCTAAAAGCTTCTTGCCAAACTAGAAAAAGAGGGCGAATATGAAATTTTTGGTGGAATTTGTTTCTCTCTTGCCTTTGATATTTGGGCCATACAATCACACCAAGGAGAAAACAGGTTAGAGACTCCATATAGTTGAGCAACTCTTAGCACAGGAGTGAAAGAAAAAGACTTGTCTCCAAGCAAGAGAAATTTCCTATTTGATCGAGTGGAGTGAGAACATTGGAAGATCCGTATGGAACTAGAAAGCTTTCCTACAAACCACGAGAAGCTTCAAAAGGGATATTGGTCCCAAAATACAATATCAATGCTCTAAGAGATGGAGGGGAACCGCAAGAGATTGATGATGTTCTAGAACATGTGGAGCCTATCTTCTTGTTTTCCAAAGATCAATACTGGACTGAAGGTTCTTTGACTTCAATACGATCATGCCTTTTATTTTTTTTGAATCCTTCAATCACACGATCCTTCTCTTTCTATCTATCTAAGATCACGTCCACCATGTTAAAATTGCCACACAAGATAATCTCCATGGCTAGAGTGTCAAGAGATTTCCACTTTTTAATTATGTTGAGTTTGTGGCTAGGGGCATACATAGAAATGATGATGAGGGGATGAGTGTTGGAGCAAGTGTATGACAAGCCTAAGTATTGGATTGAGTCCCACAAAGTCATAAAAGAAGCTTTAAAATGAAGACTATGTAAAGTTCACTTGTGAAGTACCTCTTGTAACTTTTGAAGAGTTTACTTAATTTAAAAGTGAAAGAATCTTAAGTGGTTGAGTCCACTTGATCAAAAAGGAAAAGAGGAGCCACGAATTCGTGATTTGTGGTAGGTAGAGAATCAAATCAATCATTGATTGATTGGAGAGTGATTCTGGGAAGTTAGCCTCCCAAACTCAACTATAAATAGATGGCAGTTTTAGTCATGGTGAGAGAGACCTATGTGAAGACCTCCAAGAGCTGAGCTTTATGCTATATCAAGGTGTGATTACAAGGCACACATATGTATCAGTAAGTCATTGTATTGTACAAGCAATATACTTTCATTTTCATGATTATTTGAGTTCATATGTCCATGTTCTTGTGAAGTGTACTACTCACTGCCATTACTCTTAGTTTTCTCAGTCAGATTGCAAAGATGTTTTCTCTGAGCTTGGTGCATAATTTTCAGTGATTTAACTTGGTAAAGTTAGCTCTATAAGTCTACTATAGTCTCACAAATTTTCATGTCATTTGGATGTTGCAATCTTCAGTTATGATCAGTTGAAGTCAACAGTGTCTGTTCATCTTCACTTCTCTGTCAGGTACCCGACTTTTTCACTCACATTGTCAGAGCCATTTCTCGGTGGTTACTTATCCCAATTCAATTATTTAAAGCTTGTTGGATTCAGCTTACTGTCTAGTATAACCATACAAATTTTCATAATCATTGCATTCCTACGTTTTGAGTTATGTTCATTTTTTTGCTCATTGGTCTCAAACTGTAGCAGCCCGTGAAAATCGGGATGACATCATCACTTGTCAAAACTCATTCTCAGTGTGTGATTTATTATTTTTGATGAGATTACTCTTGAAAGTTAGCTCTTTAAGTTAACTAAACTTCCCCAAGAGGAATTAAGCTAATTTCTACTGTGCTCAGAGAATTATGCAAAACAGTGGACATGTGTATGAACCAAAATAGCAAGTTTTTCACCTCTGAGCTAACTCCAACTTATCTATTTTGATCTATCTTTTTTAGAGTGATCTTCCAAGGTACATAGGGTGTCTAATACATCCATTGGCAAGCTAAAAGGGTCCACCATATTGTAGATCAAGGATTTTGCAACACCTCTTCATCTTCAAGCACATACCTATCCATCTCTTCACAGTGGTATCAGAGCAAGGTTGGACAACATGGCAGATGGATTTCCTTCATCAATTGACAAATTGGACAGAGGTAACTACTCAGCTTGGTCATTAAGAATGTAAGCTTATCTCCAAGGTAGAAGTTTATATGGTTATGTGGCTGGAGATGAAGTTATGCCAAGTTTCAGGAACAAAAGTCAACCAATACAAGAAGAGCAAGAAAGATTGAGCACATGGTGCTCCAAGGATGCACTTGCAAGGTCTTATCTCCTCAAATCTATCTCATATTTTTTGTTGCCTCACATTAGAAGTTGTAAGACATCTCAGGAAGTGTGGGATGCACTTGAAGCTTTCTTTTCTTCAAGTACTAAAGCTAGGAAGCATCAACTATGGCTGGATTTCACAACTCTCAAGAAGGCTCCCAAAAAAAATGTGACTGATTTTGTCACAAAGCTCAAGGATATAGCAGATCAGTTGGGAAGCATTGGAGAGGTAATAGATGAAGAGCAAATTGTAAGGCAAGTCATCAATGGCTTGAAGGCAGATGACAAGTGGGAAGCATTCACCACAGCTATGGATTTGTACATGGACATGCATGTACTTGATTTCAATACACTCATTGGACTACTTACTCAAGAGGCAAAGCTTATCAAAAATGGAGAAAGCTCTAAAGGTAATCAATCTTCAGCTTTATACACTAATAAAAGCAAGTCCAAAGATAACAAAGGAAAGACAAAGAAAGTGGATGATGAAGCAGGTACATATCAAGCTAACTATGCAGGTAGAGGAAGACATGGAAGAGGTAGAGGAAGAGGAGGTAGACAAGGCAGGGAAAGATCCCAAGACTCCAACTCATGTTCTATTTGTGGACTAACTAATCATACAACTGAAAATTGCTTTAGGAATTCCAGGAATCAAAGAGGAAGAGGATACAATAGAGGAATTTATGGCTACTCAAGAGGAAGGTTCAACAATTATCATGGCAGCTACAACAACTACAATCATTCAAACTATCAAGGAGTCTACAAAGGAAGGAGAGACTACAATAACTACACAGAAGTCTCAAACAAAGAGGATTCATTATTGATCATGAACATGGCTATGCCACAAGGTAAATCTGATGAGCATGTTTTCTACATAGATTCAGGTTGTTCAAATCATGTGGCAGGAAATGTGGCACTCCTATCAGATTTAGAAGATCCAAGGAATAAGCATGAGGTACAAACAGGAGATAACACAAGACATCCTGTGGAGAAAATAGGCAATGTCAAAGCACTTGATGGAAACATCAACCTACTCAGTAAGGTACTCTATGTCCCATACCATTACAAAGGATTTGATAAGTGTTGGGCAGATAGTAGAGAAAGGGTTGCAAGTCAGGTTCACAAAAGTAGGAGCATTTGTTGAAGATCCAAGTCAAGGATTCAGAAAAATTGCAAAAGGTGAAAAGACAGGTAGATTGTTCACATGTGAATTACAAGAAACTAGAAACATTGCTCTCTTTAATTATGGTAGTCAGACACTCACAGAATTGGAAGTATGGCACAAAAGGTTGGCACATATTGGTGAAAGGTCATTAAAGCAAATTTGTAGGGACCAAAGTGTACTTGGACTCCCTAACTTGTCAAAACAACATATGATTTATAAGTGTAGTGCATGTCAATTTGGAAAGTCTCATAGGTTACCATTCATGAAGAAAGGTTATATGCATGAAGATCTCTTGGAGTTGGTTCATACAGATGTATGGGGACCTAGCAAGGAAGCTTCAATATCTGGATCAAGGTATTATGTCTCCTTTATGATGATTGCAACAGATGGACTATCCTATTCTTTATGAAACACAAAGATGAAGTTTTTTCATGTTTCAAAAGATATTTGGCTCTTGTGGAGAATCAAACAGGTAAATCACTAAAAAGGCTAAGATCAGATGGAGGGGGAGAATACTTCTCCCATGAGTTTGATTCTTTTCTTCAAGAAAGAGGAATCAAAAGAGAGGTAACTACAAGGTACACTCCTGAGCAAAATGGAGTGGCAGAAAGGAGGAATAGGACAATTGTTGAAGCTGCAAGGTCTATGTTAAATGAAAAGCATTTACCTAATTACTTATGGGCTGAGGCTGTATCTACAGCCACTTACTTGATTAACAGGTTGCCTTCAAAATCCCTTGATGGGATGACTCCATATGAGGCTTGGAATGGAAGAAGACCAAGCTTTCAAAAGGGCTACATGTTATACAACCCTACCAACAAAGGATTCTTGGTAAGCAGAGATGTAGTTTTTTATGAAAACAATTCATGGTATGAAGATTCATGCAGGAAGATCAATTTACCATATGATCTTGAAGAAGATTTTCCAAAGCTTGGTAGAGAACAACCAAAGATTGAAGAACAAGACACCTCAGAGGATGATGAAGAATCTCAGATGGAAAAGATCAAAGCATGGAAGTCTAAAGGTAAAGCAAAATTGGAGGAACTTGGACATGAGGCAGAATCATCACATCATGGCCTAAGAAGATCTATGAGGGAAAAGAAAAAACCAAAAAGGTATGGATTGGACACCTCATTAGTAACTAAACATTCTATCTACATAGCACAAGACATAAACCAAGAGGAGCCATCATCCTTTGAAGAGGCCAAAGCAAAATCAGAATGGAAGCATGCAATGAAGGAAGAGATTGAAGCACTTGAGGAAAACAACACTTGGGATTTGGTGCCCAAGACTTCATCCATGAAGGTAATAGGCTCAAGATGGGTCTATAAACTCAAGAAGAATTCTGATGGTTCCATTAACAGGTATAAGGCAAGGCTTGTAGCAAAAGGCTTTGCACAAATTCAGGGAATTGATTATGAGGAGACCTTCTCTCCTGTGGCAAAGATGCCTACTATTAGGGTTTTGCTTAGTATTGCCTCTTCCAAGAATTGGAAGATACTTCAACTAGATGTAAAGAATGCATTCTTGAATGGTTGGATAACAGAAGAGGTATATATGGCACAACCAACTGGTTTTGAGAGTCCAGTTTATCCTGATTATGTGTGTAAACTTAACAAAGCATTGTATGGTCTCAAGCAAGCTCCAAGAGCTTGGAATGTTAGGCTTGTTTCATTCTTGCAAGACAAAGGCTTTCAACCAAGCAAGGCAGATCCTTCACTCTTTATCAAAAAGAGTAACTCTGAGATCATCTACTTATGTGTATATGTAGATGATATCACAGAAATGATGCAGATGGTATGAAGAAGATCAAAGATCAGATGAGAGAAGAGTTCAAGATAAGTGATTTGGGTTCACTTACCTACTTCCTAGGTTTGGAAGTTCTCTACAAAGATCATGGTTTGTTTCTCACTCAAAGAAAGTACATTAAGGACATGTTGGCAAAATTCAAGATGCAAGATTGTAAGATTGCAGGTACTCAAATGGAGGTCAATCACAAATTGAGCTCACATGAAGGTGAACTCATAGAGCACATCACATCATATCAAAGTCTAGTGGGTAGTCTCAACTATACCACATTGACAAGAGTAGATATATGTTACAGTGTGAGTGTGCTAAGTCAATTTATGCACACACCAAGGAAACCACACATGGATGCTGCCAAAAGGATTCTCAAGTATCTCAAAGGAACCATAAATGAAGGACTTTATTATCCTTATGTATCTGATTTAGGTTTGAAGCTATTTTCTGATGCAGATTGGGCTGGCTCCAAGGAAGATAGAAGGAGCACTTCAGGTTATCTTACCTTTGCAGGTTCAAAGCTTATTTCATGGTCATCCAAGAAGCAACCCACAGTTGCTCTCTCTTCTACTGAAGCTGAATATAGAGGTCTTGCCATAGCTACTCAGGAAGCTATGTGGATGAAGACATTATTCAAAGATCTTGGATTGGAGTTTGGAACTCCATCTACTTTTGGTGACAATATGAGTTCTATTCACTTAGCTGCTAATCCTATTTTTCATGCAAGGACTAAACATATTGAAGTTCATTATCACTATGTATGAGAGAAGGTTCTAAGCAAAGAGATTCCAATATCATATGTGTCCACTCATCAACAATGTGTAGATATTCTAACCAAAGCATTGGATGGTACAAAGCTTTGCAAATTCAAGGCTATGATTGGTTTGCAGGTAATCTTGGAAGATTGAAGACCTCAAGCATACTTGGCTTGAGGGGGAGTTGTTGGAGCAAGTGTATGACAAGCCTAAGTATTGGCTTGAGTCCCACAAAGTCATAAAAGAAGCTTTAAAATGAAGACTATGTAAAGTTCACTTGTGAACTACCTCTTGTAACTTTTGAAGAGTTTACTTAATGTAAAAGTGAAAGAATCTTAAGTGGTTGAGTCCACTTGATCAAAAAGGGAAAGAGGAGCCACGAATTCGTGATTTGTGGTAGGTAGAGAATCAAATCAATCATTGATTGATTGGAGAGTGATTGAGGGAAGTTAGCCTCCCAAACTCAACTATAAATAGATGGTAGTTTTAGTCATGGTGAGAGAGACCTATGTGAAGACCTCCAAGAGCTGAGCTTTATGCTATATCAAGGTGTGATTACAAGGCACACATATGTATCAGTAAGTCATTGTATTGTACAAGCAATATACTTTCATTTTCATGATTATTTGAGTTCATATGTCCATGTTCTTGTGAAGTGTACTACTCACTGCCATTACTCTCAGTTTTCTCAGTCAGATTGCAGAGATGTTTTCTCTGAGCTTGGTGAATAATTTTCAATGATTTAACTTGTTAAAGTTAGCTCTATTATAAGTCTACTATATTCTCACAAATTTTGATGTCATTTGGATGTTGCAATCTTCAGTTATGATCAGTTGAAGTCAACAGTGTCTGTTCATCTTCACTTCTCTGTCAGGTACCCGACTTTTTCACTCACCTTGTCAGAGCCATTTCTCAGTGGTTACTTATCCAAATTCAATTATTTAAAGCTTGTTGGATTCCGCTTATTGTCTAGTATCACCATACAAATTTTCATAATCATTGGATTCCTACATTTTGAGTTATGTTCATTTTTCTGCTCATTGGTCTCAAATTGTAGCAACCCGTGAAAATCGAGATGATGTCATCACTTGTTAAAACTCATTCTCAATGTGTGGTTTATTATTTTTGATGAGATTACTCTTGAAAGTTAGCTCTTTAAGTTAACTAGACTTCCCCAAGAGGAATTAAGCTAATTGCTGCTGTGCTCAGAGAATTATGCAAAACAGCGGACAGGTGTATGAACCAAAATAGCAAGTTTTTCACCTCTGAGCTAACTCCAACTTATCTGTTTTGATCTATCTTTTTGAGAGTGATCTTCCAAGGTACATAGGGTGTCTAATACATCCATTGGCAAGCTAAAAGGGCCCACCATATACTCTTGGATTTCAATTGGCTGGTGTAGATCAAGGATTTTGCAACACCTCTTCATCTTCAAGCACATACCTATCCATCTCTTCACAATGAGGCCCCTCAAAAGACGTAGAAATCCAATGACGCAAGGGTCCAATATAGAACCCCATAAAGGTTGCTTACCACCAAGAATAACTGCCCACAACTCCGAGTGTGATTGGTCAAGATCCCAGAGTGCTAAGAGGAGATACTATGTAGACTTCATGAGATCAACACCAATAATTTCAACTTCTTGAAGACACATAATATCTAAGTTTATATTCTTTTTCTCGAGCCGTTGGCCAATAATAGCCATTTTAGAGAGGCTTGAAAGCCCTCAAAATTTAAAGAAGAACACAATCATTTCTGATTAGGTTAGTCTTTTTGAATCAAGGTTTTCTCTTTATTTTTATGTCTGATCACAAGGGCCCCACTCCCAATTGGTTATTAGGGCTTTTCTACCTTCTTCTGACTTCAATAAAGTTGTATGAAGAGGACACACATGAGTCTTCTTTATCATTTTCAACAAGGATCTCCTTGAGACCTGCTCCCCCACCTTTGGGAACGTGGTTGGTCATCAACCATGATTGTCTATTAAGGCGCATCTCTAGATCAGCCTTATATTTCTTTGGGATTCCTTTCTCAAAAGTCCTTAATTTTGTGGCCCTTCATACCACACAAAAAGCATGTGTTTGGTATGTTTTGGCAAACAATTTCTTGTTGAGGTTCATTAATCAAGGAAGGGAGCTCTTTGTTGAGGTTTTCCTCCACACAAATCTAAGGATTCCACCTAGAATTTCAAGAGCAAGATGAACCCTCATAAATCCAGCCCTCCACATCCTCCCTTGCCATTGGCGGGCAACCGATTGGAGCCACAAATTCCCTAATAAAACTATAAAGGAAGAAGGGAAGGTTGGCCTAGTGGGGGTACTTTAGAGGTTTACACAAACTCCGAAAACTTAAACAAGCATATGGTAGTCCACAAGACCTGCTAAGTGCCAACTTGGAGGGCTTAGAAGGCCTTTTCTTCATTCTCAAAAACAAGATGAATGTGGTTCACCCGATAGGAATTGACACTTAAGGAACATGATTCCATGCTTAAAACACTCTCCCCAAAGCTCTGACTATCTCTAGAGGAGTCCATGGGAGAAAGAGTTATCTAACTAGATATCACTTTTTTAACTTGTCCTGCTTGTTTGCCACTTCAGCCTTCAAAATTGAAACCATCAAGGGCTTAAGACCAAAGAGGGGCAAAGAATCATCAAGGTTGCTCACAACCAGATATGGAGTTACCATTACTTCTTCCTCTATCTTTTTTCTTCTTTTATCTTTCTAGCCCTTTAATATCTTCTTCTTTTAAAATTAAAAGTCACTTTTAGCAAAAAAAATCTAATAGAGAAGGCTAGATAGAGAGAATCCAAATATGAATCCAACTAAAGAAAAAAGCTACACTAAACACAAGCTAAATTTAAAAAAAGACTCAAAGAGTAAACTAAAAAAGACTAAGCTAGACTAAAATTAAAGAAAAAAGCTACACAAATATAAGCTAAAATAAAATTTAAAAAGTAGACGAAAATTAAAGTAACACCTGAACAAGAAGCTCACAAACAACAAAAAAACCAACAAAAATTAATGAAAATGAAAGTGAAACTTACACCAACACAAACTGCCAAGATTTTCTAGCACTGAGAGATGGAGCTATGCCAAGAGTGGTGTCAACATGGGCCTCAGAAGCGAGAATAGAGACATTAGTGAAAATAACATGATGAGGGAGAAATGTTGTAGGGTTGTCAAGAAGGTACTCACAAAGTCCAACTTGACAAGAAGGTGCCTCAACCACGTAGTAGCAATCAATGGAAGAGCACTCAACTAGGGAAACGATAGTTTTCCTAGTATTACAAATGAGGACAAGAACACCACAACGATCCATGAGGGTAGGCGACATCTAAGAAGGATGAATTACTTAAGCAAATTGAAAATTTCTCACAAATAGTAATGGCCCTGGCTCGGGAAATAATGGCAACCAAGTAAGATGAAATCTTCAAACACCAATTCTCTATCTTGAGGCAAAGACGATGCTTCAAAGACCAAAGAGAGGGACAAGGACAAATCCTCTATCCCTCAGAAGCCACCACGAGCCCCAATCCTCTTCCTAAAAGCTTCTTCAATTGGAGATCATACAAGATCAATTGCACCCATTCAACATCCTACAATGTTGTTTGAACAGAAGCACAACTTTGACTATGCCAACCCTCTACCAACAATCGACTTGACCTTGCAACAACCACAACAATGATTTTCAATCATTGAATGCCATCACCACAAATCTCATCATCATAATCAGGTATTTCTTTCATAACGGAGTGGTGAAAATCATAATGCAAGTTGTTGGAAGGATAATTTGCGGTCACTGTATTGTTTTGGCAATCTCACTATATTATATTTCCCAACTTTAAAAACTTCCATGTATAGAGTTGCATGAGAGACCCAATGAATACCAAATATCAAGGTGGCCATTTTAGAATAGAAGAAAATATCAAGAATTGGATTATGATCGAAGTCTTAGAATACTAATGATAAGCAAACTGAACAAGGAACCAAGTACTAGAATACAAACAATAATCAAACTTTCAATCCAACTTCAAGTTTTATGATGGACATTTTTTACCAAAAACATGGGGAAGAGTAAATAAATCCACCAACCGATATTTAGACTAGGTGTGGAAGTCAAACGTTGTGTCTTTTGCACTTATTAATTCTTGATAATGTCAATCTCAACAATGTATATGTTTCATAAGAAATCCCTAAATGCAAAAGCAAACAATCCCAACCAAAATAGTAAATCCATATTTTTATTTTTGTACGAACTAGGAATGGATGGAGCAAAACAGAGGAACTTTTCTTCTCCAAACCAACTTTGTGTTTCTTTAAAATGTGACCCTCACAAAGTTCCTCATCTCCACATGGCAAAATATGAATGGAAAAAGAAATCTTTGAAGGTCTTGGGGATAAGGGAGGAAGGGGTGGATGAGTTGAATGGACCCAAATAAATGTTCATATTAGAAATATGTAATGATCACCTATCTCATGATGCATTTGTACACAAAGAACTAACAATAAAACTCTCATTGTGCTTGTAACATCAATTGGTGTAGAGTTTACATTGTTTCTATTAGAACATTAGGAAAATGATGATCATAATTTACAATGCTTTTTATATCACTCATCATTGGGATGTTATTTATCTTATCAGAACTCGTATCCATCCTATTCATGAAAGAATATGAACCACATTCAAATCATATAAATGTCCTAGTGGACATTCAAAATAAATCTCCATGTCTCAATGCATATTCGTATGGTTGAACTCAGTATACAAGTGTTTTCAAGGAAAGATTGAAACTCTCTTCAATTTTGTGAGGACAATGGTGTAACAGAGCTAGTTTGGTTCTTAGATCTCCATATCATGGTAGACTTGTCACAAAAGATCATGCTCAAATTCTACATAAATTGATTATTGAAAAATTACTTTTAGCTTGGAATTTGCAAGACAAAGGTGTCTATATATTTTCCCTAATATTTGCTCCCAAAAAACAAAACTAGGGTTTGTATGAGCACGTTGTATTTCATATGAAGAGATGCATTTTTTTAATCATATGGATTTCAAAACAATCCAACCAAAAGCAAATTGTTTGTGAAATGTGTAGATGATGCATAACACTATATGTTGGCAAAAATCTACCCATTATGCAAAAGATCATGCTCAAGTTCTACATCAATTGATTATTATAAAAAAAATTACCTTAATATTCGCATGCCAAAGGTGTCTATATTTTGTCCCTAAAATTTGTTCACTAAAAACAAAACAAATAGGGTTTGTAGGAGCACCCTGTATTTCATATGAAAAGATGCATTCTCTTAATCATATGGATTTCAAAACAATCCAACCAAAAGCAAATTGTATGTGAAATGTGTAGATGATGCATTTACACTATATGTTCGCAAAAATCTACCCATTACTCCCGATGAAATACACCTTTGAGTTTATATTGCATAAATCTTTCCAATTTTATGGCTTCGACATCACTATTAAGCATTCCATTCCTACATGATCAAGAATTTGCTTTGTGATTGGAAGATTTACATTGAATGACCCTGGTGAGTTAATCCTCCTAGTGATTTTCTCCACTAGTTTTTCATGTCCAAGCCAATGTACACAATCCATTTCATCAAAGGAAAGATCGCAATCATTACCGTCATGTTCATGAGCCACTTTTCATGTCCGAATGAGAACCCAAGTTGTCATTAGCAATTACAGAAAAGATATTGATCATTACATCACGTTCATGAAGCATACCTTCATGGCCAAGAGCAGAATTGACCTGAGCATTATACTACTTACAAAGCAGCATTGAGATACACCCTGTGGATCATCAGCATCCATTGCATGACAGAAAAGATAACTAAATTTCTATCTTCTCATAAGTAGCTGAAAGAAAAGGTAGATGGTCATCCCAACGCATCTAGCTTTTCTTTCAGCTGCAATAGTAGATGCTACCATATGGCAGGCATAAGCTAAAAAAATCACATCACTACTGTCACAGATAAGAAAGAGTACACTAAGCTGTACGCAGATTTCATATAGATCGTTCGCTCATGTTCAAAGCAAAGAGCATCTGTTCCAGAGTGGTGGTGATTGATGAGCACTTGCATGTGCATCCTGCTACTGTTCAACTTGCATATGCACCATTCTACTATTCAACTTCTAGGTCATTATACTTGTTATAATGTTCTATGATTGAGAATATTAAAAACTAATTCATGTTATTCATGGTTCTACCTTTCATATACATTTCTTAGTATTAAAAGTGGAGCATCCTACAAGCCAAAAACAATCAAGCATAAGAATCCTTTTGAAGACACTAGATTATAGAAGTACCAAGGACAAATACAATACTAGTACTACACATGCATGCGCAGATTGAAACACATAGTAATAGCTAACTGCCAGAATGAAGAGTCCACAAAATTTAACAACAGCTATCAGACAATTAGGTGTTGGAAATTCATTGATTTTAAGGCTGGCTTCACGTTGGGGGGCGACGAGTTCTCTATTTTGTAAAAGTGGTTCCAGGTGGAACTGCTTCAAAAACTAATTGCCACCTGCAGCCTCTTCATGGGTGGAACATGGAACAAAAGAGAAGCATGCCACCACCATATGTCAAGAGAAAATAACGATGGAACAAACACGAAGTTATGTATTTTTAGAAAATATCAAAATGTTTATGGCCTCTGGGATACACACGCTCCTATCCTATGAGGTGGCATGTTAACATGTGTGCTGCTACTGCTATGTGAATGGAAGATGTCAAATGATAACATCTTATTGCATCTTTCATCTCCAAAAGAAGTGCCGCTAAATGTAAAACCATCTTTCCTAAATGGCACAGAGGCTAAGCTACAAACACGTGAAAGAATATAATTAACTTGGTCTATCTTCTCATAAGTAGCTGAAAGAAAAGGTAGATGGTCATCCCAAAGCATCTAGCTTTTCTTTCAGCTGCAATAGTAGATGCTACCATATGGCAGGCATAAGCTTAAAAAATCACATCACTACTGTCACAGATAAGACAGAGTACACTAAGTTGTACGCAGATTTCATATAGATCATTCGCTCATGTTCAAAGCATAGAGCATCTGTTCGAGAGTGGTGGTAATTGATGAGCACTTGCATGTGCATCGTGCTACTGTTCAACTTGCATATGCACCATTCTACTGTTCAACTTCTAGGTCATTATACTTGTTATAATGTTCCATGATTGAGAACATTAAAAAACTAATTCATGTTATTCATGATTCTACCTTTCATATACATTTCTTAGTATTAAAAGTGGAGCATCCTACAAGCCAAAAACAATCAAGCATAAGTATCCTTTTGAAGACACTAGATTGTAGAAGTACGAGGCCAAATACAATACTAGTACTACACATGCATGCGCAAATTGAAACACATAGTAATGGCTAATTGCCAGAATGAAGAGTCCACAAAATTTAACATAAGCTATCAGACACTTAAGTGTTGGAAATTCATTGATTTTAAGGTTGGCTTCACATTGTGGGGCGAGGAGTTCTGTATTTTGTAAAAGTGGTTCCAAGTGCAACTGCTTCCAAAACTAATTGCCACATGTAGCCTGTTCATGGGTGGAACATGGAACAAAAGAAAAGCATGCCACCACCATTTGTGAAGAGAAAATCACGATGGAACAAACACGAAGATATGTATTTTTAGAAAATATCAAAATGTTTATGGTCTCTGGGATCCACACGCTCCTGTCCTATGAGGTGGCATGTTAACATGTGTGCCACTGTTGCTATGTGAATGGAAAATGTCAAATTATAACATCTTATTGCATCTTTCATCTCCAAAAGAAGTGCCGCTAAATGTAAAACCATCTTTCCTAAATGGCACAGAGGCTAGGCTACAAACACGTGAAAGAATATAATTAACTTGGTCTATCTTCTCATAAGTAGCTGAAAGACCCAAAGCATCTAGCTTTTCTTTCAGCTGCAATAGTAGATGCTACCATATGGCAGGCATAAGCTTAAAAAATCACATGCTTATTGTCACAGATAAGAAAGGGTACACTAAGTTGTGCGCAGATTTCATATAGATCGTTCGCTCATGTTCAAAGCATACATCATCTGTTCGAGAGTGGTGGTGATTGATGAGCACTTGCATGTGCATCGTGCTATTGTTCAACTTGCATATGCACCATTCTATTGTTCAGCTTCTAGGTCATTATACTTGTTATAATGTTCTATGATTGAGAACATTAAAAAACTAATTCATGTTATTCATGGTTCTACCTTTCATATACATTTCTTAGTATTAAAAGTGGAGCATCCTACAAGCCAAAAACAATCAAGCATAAGTATCCTTTTGAAGAAACTAGATAATAGAAGTACAAGGCCAAATACAATACTAGTACTACACATGCATGCGCAGATATAAACACATAGTAATGGCTAACTGCCAGAATGAAGAGTCCACAAAATTTAACCTAAGCTATCAGACAATTAGGTGTTGAAAATTCATTGATTTTACGGCTGGCTTCACATTGGGGGCGAGGAGTTCTGTATTTTGTAAAAGTGGTTCCAGGTGGAACTGCTTCCAAAACTAATTGCCACCTGCAGCCTCTTCATGGGTGGAACATGGAACAAAAGAGGAGCATGCCAACACCATTTGTGAAGAGAAAATAACGATGGAACAAACACAAAGTTATGTAATTTTAGAAAATATCAAAATGTTTATGGTCTCTGGGATACACACGCTCTTGTCCTATGAGCTGGCATGTTAACATGTGTGCCGCTGCTGCTATGTGAATGGAAAATGTCAAATGATAACATCTTATTGCATCTTTCATCTCCAAAAGAAGTGCTGCTAAATGTAAAACCATCTTTCCTAAATGGCACAGAGGCTAGGCTACAAACACGTGAAAGAATATAATTAACTTGGTCTATCTTCTCATAAGTAGCTGAAAGAAAAGGTAGATGGTCATCCCAAAGCATCTAGCTTTTCTTTCAACTGCAATAGTAGATGCTACCATATGGCAGGCATAAGCTTAAAAAATCACATCACAAATGTCACAGATAAGAAAGAGTACACTAAGCTGTACGCAGATTTCATATAGATCGTTCGCTCATGTTCAAAGCATAGAGCATCTGTTCCAGAAAGGTGGTGATTGATGAGCACTTGCATGTCCATCGTGCTACTGTTCAACTTGCATATGCACCATTCTACCGTTCAACTTCTAGGTCATTATACTTGTTATAATGTTCTATGATTGAGAACATTTAAAAACTAATTCATGTTATTCATGGTTCTACCTTTCATATACATTTCTTAGTATTAAAAGTGGAGCATCCTTCAAGCCAAAAACAATCAAGCATAAGTATCCTCTTGAAGACACTAGATTGTAGAAGTACAAGGCCAAATACAATAATAGTACTACGCATGCATCTGCAGATTGAAACACATAGTAATGGCTAACTGCCAGAATGAAGAGTCCACAAAATTTAACATTAGCTATCAGACAATTAGGTGTTGGAAATTCATTGATTTTAAGGCTGGCTTCACATTGTGGGGCGAGGAGTTCTGTATTTTGTAAAAGTGGTTCCAAGTGGAATTGCTTCCAAAACTTATTGCCACTTGCATCCTCTTCATGGGTGGAACATGGAACAAAAGAGAAGCATGCCACCACCATTTGTGAAGAGAAAATAACCATGGAACAAACACGAAGTTATGTATTTTTAGAAAATATCAAAATGTTTATGGTCACTGGGATCCACACGCTCCTATCCTATGAGGTGGCATGTTAACATGTGTGCCGCCGCTGCTATGTGCATGGAAAATGTCAAATAATAACATCTTATTGCATCTTTCATCTCCAAAAGAAGTGCCGCTAAATGTAAAACCATCTTTCCTAAATGGCACAGACGCTAGGCTACAAACACGTGAAAGAATATAATTAACTTGGTCTATCTTCTCATAAGTAGCTGAAAGAAAAGGTAGATGGTCATCCCAAAGCATCTAGCTTTTCTTTCAGCTGCAATAGTAGATGCTACCATATGGCAGGCATAAGCTTGAAAAATCACATCACTAATGTCGCACATAAGAAAGAGTACACTAAGTTGTACGCAGATTTCATATAGATCGTTCGCTCATGTTCAAGCATAGAGCATCTGTTCCAGAGTGGTGGCGATTGATGAGCACTTGCATGTGCATCGTTCCATTGTTCAACTTGCATATGCACCATTCTATTGTTCAACTTCTAGGTCATTATACTTGTTATAATGTTCTATGATTGAGAATATTAAAAAACTAATTCATGTTATTCATGGTTCTACCTTTCATATACATTTCTTAGTATTAAAAGTGGAGCATCCTACAAGCCAAAAACAATCAAGCATAAGTATCCTTTTGAAGACACTAGATTGTAGAAGTACAAGGCCAAATACAATACTAGTACTACACATGCATGCGCAGATTGAAACACATAGTAATGGCTAACTGCCATAATGAAGAGTCCACAAAATTTAACATAAGCTATCAGACAATTAGGTGTTGGAAATTCATTGATTTTAAGGCTGGCTTCACGTTGGGGGGCGAGGAGTTCTGTATTTTGTAAAAGTGGTCCCAGGTGGAACTGCTTCCAAAACTAATTGCCACCTGCAGCCTCTTCATGGATGGAACATGGAACAAAAGAGAAGCATGCCACCACCATCTCCGAGATACACACGCTCCTGTCCTATGAGGTGGCATGTTAACATGTGTGCCACTGCTGCTATGTGAATGGAAAATGTCAAATGATAACATCTTATTGCATCTTTCATCTCCAAAAGAAGTGCCGCTAAATGTAAGACCATCTTTCCTAAATGGCACAGAGGCTAGGCTACAAACAAATGAAAGAATATAATTAACTTGGTCTATCTTCTCATAAGTAGCTGAAAGAAAAGGTAGAAGGTCATCCCAAAGCATCTAGCTTTTCTTTCAGCTGCAATAGTAGATGCTACCATATGGCAGGCATAAGCTTAAAAAATCACATCACTACTGTCAGAGATAAGAAAGAGTACACTAAGCTGTACGCAGATTTCATATAGATCGTTTGCTCATGTTCAAAGCATAGAGCATCTGTTCCAGAGTGGTGGTGATTGATGAGCAGTTGCATGTGCATCGTGCTACTATTCAACTTGCATATGCAACACTCTACTGTTCAACTTCTAGGTCATTATACTTGTTATAATGTTCTATGATTGAGAACATTAAAAAACTAATTCATGTTTTTGAAGACACTAGATTGTACAAGTACAAGGCCAAATACAATACTAGTACTACACATGCATGCGCAGTTTGAAACACATAGTAATGGCTAACTGCCAGAATGAAGAGTCCACAAAATGTAACATAAGCTATCAGACA
Organism: Ceratopteris richardii; assembly: GCA_020310875.1. Taxonomy (NCBI): domain Eukaryota; kingdom Viridiplantae; phylum Streptophyta; class Polypodiopsida; order Polypodiales; family Pteridaceae; genus Ceratopteris; species Ceratopteris richardii. The sequence goes on along the minus strand of CM035416.1, from coordinate 42,092,339 downwards.
CTTAGGTGTTGGAAATTCATTGATTTTAAGGCTAGCTTCACATTGTGGTGGCGAGGAGTTCTGTATTTTGTAAAAGTGGTTCCAAGTGGAACTTCTTCCAAAACTAATTGCCACCTGCAGCCTCTTCATGGGTGGAACATGGAACAAAAGAAAAGCATGCCACCACCATTTGTGAAGAGAAAATAACGATGGAACAAACACGAATTCTGTCTTTTTAGAAAATATCAAAATGTTTATGGTCTCTGGGATCCACGCGCTCCTGTCCTATGAGGTGGCATGTTAACATGTGTGCCGCTGCTGCTACGTGAATGGAAAATGTCAAATGATAACATCTTATTGCATCTTTCATCTCCAAAAGAAGTGCCGCTAAATGTAAAACCATCTTTCCTAAATGGCACAGAGACTAGGCTATAAACACGTGAAAGAATATAATTAACTTGGTCTATCTTCTCATAAGTAGCTGAAAGAAAAGGTAGATGGTCATGCCAAAGCATCTAGCTTTTCTTTCAGCTGTAATAGTAGATGCTACCATATGGCAGGCATAAGCTTAAAAAATCACATCACTACTGTCACAGATAACAAAGAGTACACTAAGCTGTACGCAGATTTCATATCGTTCGCTCATGTTCAAAGCATAGAGCATCTGTTCCAGCGTGGTGGTGATTCATGAGCACTTGCATTTGCATCGTGCTATTGTTCAACGTGCATATGCACTATTCTACTGTTCAACTTCTAGGTCATTATACTTGTTATAATGTTCTATGATTGAGAACATTAAAAAACTAATTCATGTTATTTATGGTTCTACCTTTCATATACATTTCTTAGTATTAAAAGTGGAGCATCCTACAAGCCAAAAACAATCAAGCATAAGTATCCTTTTGAAGACACTAGATTGTAGATGTACAAGGCCAAATACAATACTAGTACTACACATGCATGCGCAGATTGAAACACATAGTAATGGCTAAATGCCAGAATGAAGAGTCCACAAAATTTAACATAAGCTATCAGACAATTAGGTGTTGGAAATTCGTTGATCTTAAGGCTGGCTTCACATTGGGGGGCGAGGAGTTTTGTATTTTGTAAAAGTGGTTCCAGGTGGAACTACTTCCAAAACTAATTGCCACCTGCAGCCTCTTCATGGGTGGAACATGGAACAAAAGAGGAGCATGCCACCACCATTTGTGAAGAGAAAATAACGATGGAACAAACACGAAGTTATGTATTTTTAGAAAATATCAAAATGTTTATGGTCTCTGAGATACACACGCTCCTGTCCTATGAGTTGGCATGTTAACATGTGTGCCGCTGCTGCTATGTGAATGAAAAATGTCAAATGATAACATCTTATTGCATCTTTCATCTCCAAAAGGAGTGCTGTTAAGTGTAAAACCATCTTTCTTAAATGGCACAGAGGCTAGGCTACAAACACGTGAAAGAATATAATTAACTTGGTCTATCTTCTCATAAGTAGCTGAAAGAAAAGGTAGTTGGTCATCCCAAAGCATCTAGCTTTTCTTTCAGCTGCAATAGTAGATGCTACATTTTGGTAGGCATAAGCTTAAAAAATCACATCACTACTGTCACAGATAACAAAGAGTACACTAAGTTGTACGCAGATTTCATATAGATCGTTCGCTCATTTTCAAAGCATAGAGCATCTGTTCCAGAGTGGTGGTGATTGATGAGCACTTGCATGTGCATCGTGCTACTGTTCAACTTGCATATGCACCATTCTACTGTTCAACTTCTAGGTCATTATACTTGGTATAATGTTCTATGATTGAGAACATTAAAAAACTAATTCACGTTATTCATGGTTCTACCTTTCATATACATTTCTTAGTATGAAAAGTGGAGCATCCTTCAAGCCAAAAACAATCAAGCATAAGTATCCTTTTGAAGACACTAGATTGTAGAAGTACAAGGCCAAATACAATACTAGTACTACACATGCATGCGCAGATTGAAACATATAGTAATGGCTAACTGCCAGAATGAAGAGTCCACAAAATTTAACATTAGCTATCACACAATTAGGTGTTGGAAATTCATTGATTTTAAGGCTGGCTTCACATTGTGGGGAGAGGAATTCTGTATTTTGTAAAAGTGGTTCGAGGTGGAACTGCTTCCAAAACTAATTGCCACCTGCAGCCTCTTCATGGGTGGAACATGGAACAAAAGAGAAGCATGCCACCACCATTTGTGAAGAGAAAATAACCATGGAGCAAACACGAAGTTATGTATTCTTAGAAAATATCAAAATGTTTATGGTCTCTGGGATCCACACGCTCCTGCCCTATGAGGTGGCATGTTTACATGTGTGCCGTTGCTGCTATGTGAATGGAAAATGTCAAATGATAACATCTTATTGCATCTTTCATCTCCAAAAGAAGTGCCGCTAAATGTAAAACCATCTTTCCTAAATGGCACAAAGGCTAGGCTACAAACACATGAAAGAATATAATCAACTTGGTCTATCTTCTCATAAGTAGCTGAAAGAAAAGGTAGAGGGTCATCCCAAAGCATCTAGCTTTTCTTTCAGCTGCAATAGTAGATGCTACCATATGGCAGGCATAAGCTTAAAAACTCACATCACTACTATCGCAGATAAGAAAGAGTACACTAAGTTGTACGCAAATTTCATATAGATCGTTCGCTCATGTTCAAAGCATAGAGCATCTGTTCCAGAGTGGTGGCGATTGATGAGCACTTGCATGTGCATCGTGCTAGTGTTCAACTTGCATATGCACCTTTCTACTGTTCAACTTCTAGGTCATCATACTTGTTATAATGTTCTATGATTGAGAACATTAAAAAACTAATTCATGTTATTCATGGTTCTACATTTCATATACATTTCTTAGTATTAAAAGTGGAGCATCCTACAAGCCAAAAACAATCAAGCATAAGTATCCTTTTGAAAACACTAGAGTGTAGAAGTACAAGGCCAAATACAATACTAGTACTACACATGCATGCGCAGATTGAAACACATAGTAATGGCTAACTGCCATAATGAAGAGTCCACAAAATTCAACATTAGCTATCAGACAATTAGGTGTTTGAGATTCATTGATTTTAAGTCTGGCTTCACATTGGGGGGCGAGGAGTTTTGTATTTTGTAAAAGTGGTTCCAGGTGGAACTGCTTCCAAAACTAATTGCCACCTGCAGCCTCTTCATGGGTGGAACATAGAACAAAAGAGAGGCATGCTACCACCATTTGTGAAGAGAAAATAACGATGGAACAAACACGAAATTATGTATTTTTAGAAAATATCAAAATGTTTATGGTCTCTGGGATACACACGCTCCTGTCCTATGAGGTGGCATGTTAACATGTGTGCCGCTGCTGCTATCTGAATGGAAAATGTCAAATGATAACATCTCATTGCATCTTTCATCTCCAAAAGAAGTGCCGCTAAATGTAAAACCATCTTTCCTAAATGGCACAGAGGCTAGGCTATAAACACGTGAAAGAATATAATTAACTTGGTCTATCTTCTCATAAGTAGCTAAAAGAAAAGGTAGATGGTCATCCCAAAGCATCTAGCTTTTCTTTCAGCTGCAATAGTAGATGCTACCATATGGCAGGCTTAAGCTTAAAAAATCACATCACTACTGTCAAAGATAAGAAAGAGTACACTAAGCTGTACGCAAATTTCATATAGATTGTTCGCTCATGTTCAAAGTATAGAGCATCTGTTCCAGAGTGGTGGTGATTGATGAGCACTTGCATGTGCATCGTGCTACTGTTCAACTTGCATATGCACCATTCTACTGTTCAACTTCTAGGTCATTATGCTTGTTATAATGTTCTATGATTGAGAATTACATGTTTTTGAATTCATGTTTTTGAAGACACTAATTCATGTTGTTGAAGACACTAGATTGTAGAAGTACAAGGCCAAATCCAATACTAGTACTACACATGCATGCGCAGATTTAAACACATAGTAATGGCTAACTGCCAGAATGAAGAGTCCACAAAATTTAACATTAGCTATCAGACAATTAGGTGTTGGAAATTCATTGATTTTAAGGCTTGCTTCACATTGTGGGGCGAGGAGTTCTGTATTTTGTAAAAGTGGTTCCAGGTGGAACTGCTTCCAAAACTAATTGCCACCTGCAGCCTCTTCATGGGTGGAACATGGAACAAAAGAAAAGCATGCCACCACCATTTGTGATGAGAAAATAACGATGGAACAAACACGAAGTTATATATTTTTAGAAAATATCAAAATGTTTATGGTCTCTGGGATCCACACGCTCCTGTCCTATGAGGTGGCATGTTAACATGTGTGCCGCTGCTGCTATGTGAATGGAAAATGTCAAATGATAACATCTTATTGCATCTTTCATCTCCAAAAGAAGTGCCGCTAAATGTAAAACCACCTTTCCTAAATGGCGCAGAGGCTAGGCTACAAACACGTGAAAGAATATAATTAACTTGGTCTATCTTCTCATAAGTAGCTGAAAGAAAAGGTAGATGGTCATCCCAAAGCATCTAGCTTTTCTTTCAGCTGCAATAGTAGATGCTACCATATGGCAGGCATAAGCTTAAAAAATCACATCACTACTGTAGTATGTCACAGATAAGAAAGAGTACACTAAGCTGTATGCAGATTTCATATAGATCGTTCGCTCATGTTCAAAGCATAGAACATCTGTTCCAGAGTGGTGGTGATTGATGAGCACTTGCATGTGCATCGTGCTACTGTGCAACTTGCATATGCACCATTCTACGGTTCAACTTCTAGGTCATTATACTTGTTATAATGTTCTATGATTGAGAACATTAAAAAACTAATTCATGTTTTTCATGGTTCTACCTTTCATATACATTTCTTAGTATTAGAAGTGGAGCATCCTACAAGCCAAAAACAATCAAGCATAAGTATCCTTTTGAAGACACTGGATTGTAGAAGTACAAGGCCAAATACAATGCTAGTACTACACATGCATGCGCAGTAACTGCCAGAATGAAGAGTCCACAAAATTTAACATAAGCTATCAGGCAATTAGGTGTTGGAAATTCATTGATTTTAAGGCTGGCTTCACATTGGGGGACGAGGAGTTCTGTTTGTAAAAGTGGTTCCAGGTGGAACTGCTTCCAAAACTAATTGCCACCTGCAGCCTCTTCATGGGTGGAACATGGAACAAAAGAAGAGCATGCCACCACCATTTGTGATGAGAAAATAATGATGAACAAACATGAAGTTACGTATTTTTAGAAAATATCAAAATGTTTATGGTCTCTGGGATCCACACGCTCCTGTCCTATGAGGTGGCATGTTAACATGTGTGCCGCTGCTGCTATGTGAATGGAAGATGTCAAATGATAACATCTTATTGCATCTTTCATCTCCAAAAGAAGTGCCGCTAAATGTAAAACCATCTTTTCTAAATGGCACAGAGGCTAGGCTACAAACACGTGAAAGAATACAATTAACTTGGTCTAAAAACAGAGCAGACAAAAACGTGAGACCCCTAAAAAGACCTTCAGATTCAAAAAAATATGACAACAAAGTTTCACTACAATTTACACCATCAACAACAACAGGCAAGCGTTGAAGACTGTATCAGGCAAACATTGAAGACTATATTAAAGATATGCTGTGCATTGAAGGATACTAGAGGAAGGAAAACAAATAGGCTCAACTAAGAATAGGAATAACAGATGAACAGAATTCAACTTGAATACAGAATTGTGATGAAGGGATGCTAGTAATGAGGCAAACAAGCATTCTCAAGAAGTCAATGGAAAAAATTTAAGATCAACAGGTAATGGAATTTGTTATGTAGAGAGCATAAAAAAGATTATAGAAAATACTTGATAGAAAGGGTGCTGGAGCAAGTTAAGCCAATCCATAAATCTCGTGCAGATGAGGAGGCTGCAGACTAGTATGGAAAGCGGATCAGAAAAATTGCATCACTGTAACAAATGGTCCAAGAATCTATCTTACGATGAAACATGACACAGACGCAATCACAAAATCACTGACTCGTCTAGTGATTACAAAAGATGATACATTGGAACTTCTGATCATGGTAGCTAATTTATTTGTCATAGGAGATAAACTTTTTCCATCTTGACTTTCCCTTATGGAGGTACATTCAATTCCAGGTGAACCAGCCAATCATTTTATCACGCAGCTAACCCATGTTGACCAGCTTTCATGATCGTCTCAGACCCTAGGGTAACCCAAACTCCCTTAATATGATTATAGTAAGACTTCTTATCCATTCAGCCTTAAAAGGGATCTAATGCTAAACTAACAGCTAAGCCAACAGCAATTGACAGAAAATGCTTCTCAAAATCACAGCATAATTTTGATGCATGGAGGCAACCACCTAGTAGATACAGGGAGATCAGGGAAAAAGATCAGGAAAAATTTTTCAATGGATCTGCTTCTATGATGCGGTAGTAATTGACTCTAGGATGCTAGTGCCAAGCTTCTGAGCCCTTTCAAGGCAACCACCTGATTGATATAGGAAGGTCTCTCAAATTCCTTCCAGTGATCTGCATTTGTTATGCATAACATGAACACGTTGGTGATTGACGTCTAGAAGGTTAGCTCCAAGCTTCTAAGCTTTTCTATTGTTTTGAGCTTCTTATGTTTCTTTCTATTATTTTGTCAACATCAGAGCATAATCATGAAGCATACAGACAACCATCTGATTAATGTATGAAGGGTCTGTGACATCCCTTCTATGATCTGCTTCTGTGATAATGTAATGTACTACAGTGATTGACTTCTAGAAAGGTTAGTCCAGACTTCCAAGCTTATCTACTGTTTTGAACTTCTTACGTATGTATAAACATCATACAAAAAAAAAACACACACACACACACACAATGTGCACATGTACGAATTGCATATAAAAAATTGAGAACACAAGAAAATCCAACAATAATCACTGCTGAAATGAGGGCCACAGCAGATTAGGTCTGCATGAAGGGAATCAAATAGACATGCCAGAACTTAAAGGTGGTCCACCAGACTGAGGAATCAGGATCCCCAAAGTAGATTACACACAGTTCATAAACAACCAAACAGAGGGGAAGGCACAAAAAAAAACAATAAGTTGAGGACCTTCATTATACTTACAGCCTACATTAAGAAAGGAAGGGCCCTGGCCCCATGCAATAAAATTATTGTAAATGTCAACAAGATTTTATAGGCAATTACATGAGAAATGTGGTTATCCTTTTTCAAAGCTTACAAAAAAAGAAATGTTTAGTATAGCATTTACATTAACAATAAACCAAGGTCAGCAATAGCCTGCGATGTAAATTCAATACTTCACAATGCACTAGTGCTCACAAGACCAGTGTATGTAAACATCAGAATTCATGACATTTACAATGATAATTTGTACATCTTCAATAGATTCATTTATTATGCAACCTGCACTCTTTTCTAGGCCTTCTTTGCCCATGGCCACCTCCAAGCCAGTCGTTTTGTTGGCTTAGTAGATGATGAATCAGCTACAGCTTCATCGTTCTCCTCTCCTACATAAGGACGTGAATAAAATCAAAGATGATGATGCGAAAAATTCTCTGAGGCAAGATAATCCGGCAACATAATGTGGGTATAGATTTAGCTGGGCAAAACATGGCTAACAATGGCCACACTTAGCAATGTGTCACCACAGTACAAAGCACACATCTCACATGTGATAAAACAGATAAACATGGTACAAAATACAGTATCAACAGAAATCAGAGAGAAAGCCTCAAAGAGGACTACCATCCATTATTTAGGCTAGTCAGACGATCAAAACTTAAGAAAACTATATGGCTAACAATGGCCAAGCCTAGCTATCTGCCACCACAGTACAAAGCACACATCTCACATGTGATAAAACAGACAAGGATGGTACAAGACACAAGTATCAAATGCAAATCAAAGAGAACGCTTAAAAAAAGAGCTGTATCATCTGTTATTTGGGCTAGTCAGGCAATAAAATCTTAAGAAAACTAAGGTTAGAACTTCTCAGCTACCTGAGCTTCTGTTCTTTAACATCATTTGCGCAGAGTTGCTCTTAAAACCTGGTAAATATTTCTTTGCTTGCTTATTCCATGTGTCATCAAATTCCTTCTTCTCTTCTGTGATCATTCAAGATATTCAGCAGGAAAATATGACAATGAAGGTCACAGAATCCATTTCTGTGCAGCAAATAAATGATTACCTTCAGTCAAATTATGCAATGTCTCAATATAATCCTCCTTCCCTGAAGCATTCTTCTTTCGTGTGATAGCATGACCCTGGGCACAAATTCCACAATTATTCAGCAAGATATATCAGAACCATTAGCTATCACGAATATGTCACCAATTTACAAACTTCAGGATGCATGGCTCCCTACCTTGTTACCAAGGCCATGAACTATTTGATTAGTCTCATGACCATTGATTGTGTCCCTCTCCTCATGCATTTCTTCAAAAACCTGACAAATTTGATGCAAAAATGTGAAGAAATACTTCAGTACAAACACGTGACTTGCTTACATGGTTCATTATTCAAGATAAAATAAGAATTGCTTTGTATTGCCATATACTAGTAAAAGTAGAAGCTAAGTATTACCCCGTTGGACCCCCGCTGCATAGCAGAAGACTTATAGTAAGTACCCTGAGGTCCTCCATAGCTCACAGAAGAAAACGCAAAGCTCTGACTGAAATATTTAGGACCGTCACTGCTGTAAACTGCAGAGAAAACATCAAGTGAAGCAGATGATGTATAGATGTTTCTTTAGAAGTGAAGCATGCAAATTGACGTCCATCACGACACTTGGTACATAGCAAGTGAATGTACCTGATTTGACCCTTTTGACCTCTATGTCATCAGGATGTTCAACAATGGGCTCCACTTGAGACTCCGACTTTTGAGCACCTTTATTCTTATGCTCCTCTGAAAGCTCCTCAATAACAATACCCCTTGTGCTTTGTTGCTGTTAGTATTACAGATAATGATCAGATAACATTTCTTTAATGCAAAGAAGATGATATTGAACTGTAATTTTTGTCTTGGTACACGATACCTCTCTCACTCCTGTATCCAACTGCCTTGCCAATGGCGTGTGGAAAGATTCAAAGGAATCACCAATAGAAGGAAATCGATTCCCAAAGCCAAAAGGCTGGGTGAAAAAGGGGTCATCAAATGGGTCTTTCTCGAAGAAATCTTTGAAAAGACTGTTTCTATTGCCAAAACCGTGACTTATCACAGGGAAATTAGAGAGTGCAAAATCGTCGACTCTTCTGATACCTCTCGAGTCTTGCATTTTCTTCTGCAAAAAGCAATCCAAAGTTCGTGGATCATTATGATAGTAACTACTGATGGTGATGAGTCGAGATGGAGAAAAAGAGCAACGAAAGAAGAAAGAAAGAGATGAAAAAAACCCAGGAAAAAGTAAAAGGGCGAAAAGGGAGGGGGGGGGGGGGGGGGGGGGGGGGGATGAATCAAATAATCATCAATTTCAAAACAGTCAAAATGGCCTATGAGACCAAATTATTACATGACGATGGATCTAATAAAATCTTTGGGTACAAATAAGTTGTTACTAACAAGAATATGACTCTTGATTGATAGGAATCTAAAATATGATTAGGACTTAACATTTCTTGACAAAATCTTATTGTACGATATAAATATTAAACATACTAAAAACAATAACACATCACAGATTTCAACATACTCATGTTTACGTGGGCTACAAAGCATTGTTCTTCTAAAATCAATGCAAAAATAAAAAATGTGAGAATTACAAATTTTTAAACTTTCGAGGAATCAATTGGCTGTTGTGGGAGGGGCAGTAGTAAAAGTCAGGTTTGAGAAGCTTATTTTTTACAATTCTAGTCAACTCAAGAAAACAGTTGAGTAAAAATTTCCCAGTTCATCAAATATGAAGCCTATGTAGAGACAAAAGAAATAAACTAAAGGATATTACTATCAAGGTAAAGCAGCTAGTAAAAGTTATGATGGCCTAGAAGAATTCAAAAGCAACTGGGCATTTAATGGAGAAAGATTATCTACTTGGTACCAGATTTGAAAATCAATACACAAAGATGTATAAAAAGAGGTATGTGACCATTAGTAAAAGAGAAGTGAGGATAGTGTAGGGAGTCCTCCATCTCATAAGTTGCCCTACATCCATCGTTGACAAATCTCGTTGATACCCCCCATGATAAGTACATTGACTAGATTGACCTTGGCCTTCAAGACACTAATATCAAATAGACATCAATCTCACAACAATAACACGATCATTCAATCTCAAACACCAATCTCACAAAATGATACCGTTGATCAATGATCCTTTAATCAGCCAACATCCATCACATGATCATTGATTACTCAATTAGCACACGTTAATGGTTCAAACATGAAATCCCATGAACAATCTCACATGAAGGGCATCCTTGATCATAAATCACTCAATTTTCAAACTTCAAACTTCAATCTTAGATAATGACATTAGAACGTCAATCTCTCATGATGACATTCTTTAGTATTCCATTATCAAAGATATATTAACTATGAGCCTTAAAACCAACAATGGGTATCTGAGTAGGTGCATTTTGAGAATTTTTTGAGAGTTTTGAGAATATTTTAAGAGACTTTTCTTGAGCATATTACTTGCTCAAGCTAGAGATATGGCAATGAACTGGTCACGATTGATAGGTTCAAAGGCGATAGTTTTCATCGTTGGCAAACAAGGCTGCAATATTATCTCATGATCATTGATCTTTGGGATCTCGTTGAAGTTGTAAGTTAGAAGACATGAGCATGGAGGTATTGGTTTTTATATAACAGCTGCACAGGACCATTATATGAATCAAGCTCAACAAGCTCAAAGTGCTGCCTCATTCAAACGTGAGGGAGAAGCATGGATAAAGTTGGAAAGATTATTTGGGACAAGGATACAATAGTCACTTTATCACTTCTTATATCCTTCTTCCAATTAGAAATGAAGGGTATACATCACTAGCAGAGCATCTGAACAAGTTCAAAAGTTACCTAGCAAAGTTGGTTGGGAAGAATAATCCAATTTCATGACAAATTACAATTGCAATTTCTTCTAGAAAGTCCACCTCCTGCTCATAGTATGATTGTCACTATTCTACAGAACAAGACTACTCCAAATTTTGATAGAGTAATGACAACAATCCAAAGGAAGAGAAGAGGTTGAAAGCTGAAGAGAACCTCAATGGAAGTTCTTTTACAGCTAAAATCAGAAAATTCAAGAAATGAAAACATTGTCAAAGAAAAGACCACAAAGAGTCAAATTGTTTTATTATTAATCCTTGCAAAATTTGTAGTGGAGAGACACATAAGACAAAGTTTTATTTCAACAAGAAAGAAGAACAAGCAAAGGTTGTAGATGAAAGTACACAAGATGAAATAGATGGAGTGGATATTGAAATTTCTTCATCCATAAACTATTCATATTAAACCATACCATCTTGTTTTTCCATTTTATCATTTGTGGATAGGTATGGATAAGGACATATGATCTTGATTAGAGAGGCATGATAAACCTTAATAGTTAAGAAAGTGCCATTTTTTTGCTTTCCCATATCTATTTCTATCCTTCCAAGTAGTTGAGAAACGTTTGGGAAAATTTTTTGAGTTCTCTTTTCTTATAGTATGGAGTGCTCTTCATGTCAAAGGTCTTAGGCATTTTTATGGGCATTGGCATGATCTTTAAAGATACCTACATCAATTTTTTCAGCTAGCAACATTACTTCATTGTTTTCTCATCGAGCAAAACATATATACCTTTCTTGGCATATTCCCCTTTGTAGTTTAGGAGGGGATTGTTGGAAATATAGCTTTTCACAAGAGAGATTGAACATATACTCTCAAAATTTGGTCAATTTTAAACAAAGTCAACCTGATCAACCAAGGTCAAAGATGGTCAAATTTGATCGAAATATGGAGAAACTCTTGTTATATATTTCAAAAGAGCATCTCAAGAGCTATCCAATGATACGTCAAATGTCAAATTTGGAGGTGTTTTGAGGGTTGGAAATTCAAACCCTGATTGCGAGACAAAAGCTCCCTTTCATCAAAAGGAGTCTTCTGCATTTCCCACCACAAATCACCGACAAGCACATTTTGGGAGAAATTTTTTTTTTCCTTGCTTTTCATGGGCATACAAAAACTATATAAACAGAACCATACTAGGCATAAATTATCCATCTTGTAGCATACCATCTCTCCTTAACTCAACTCTAGGGTTTTGGAGAATCTTGTAAGTACTTTTGCATTCTAGTGTATTATTTTTGGAGCTATTTGGCTCCTTTGCCAATCTCTTGTGTACATTGTCTCTATGGTCTCTCTCTATTCTCTCTCTTTGCTCTCTCTCTCTATATATTAATTGTGGGTCTTAAAAACCAACCGCTTATAATAGAGACTTGGGTTGATCATATTCATCAATGTATCATACTTATATACTTGAACACAACTTAAGAGGATAAAGTGCTTCTGCCATGCGGATTCTAGAAATTGTACCCATGGTTGTTTCCTCACACGTTAGGAGCATATAGCTTGCCTTAGTAACGTCCATTCCTGATGGCCAAGTAGCTGCCGCATTCCGGACGCGGTTATTGCAAGCCTATGTTGTTTGGGTAACAATTAGAGTTTCATGCATTTGCGACCAAATATGAATTGTTCCCCAATGTGAACTAGGCCACCTCCTAATATGAGCTTATAAATAGGACCCATGGACTCATTTGTGAGACAGTCCTCATGTGACGCACTTGGACTCTTGGCCCTTTGGAAGAGCCTCATCACTTGTACTAGTGGGGGGCTTGTGGTATCGGACAAAAGTCCCTTGGAGGTGGCTGCCTGCTTGGTTGGAGGCTCCAGAGCTTGGGGGTAAGCCTTTGGCTCTACGGCTGGGAGGTGAACCTGATGTCCACCCTTCTATTGTTTGTGAATAAGGCTTGTGTCTTGTCTTATCCAATAAGGAGGATCTTAGAGGTTCTAATATCAATATTGAAGAGGGTTCTTTGCTCGTATGGAAAAGGCAAGACAACATGCACAAAACTATCAGAGCTCATGGAGCCATGATGGCTCGGCTTGACATGCTTCTGACCCTCTTGTATGGGGTGGTTACTACTATGGGATGCTTCCAGCACGAGGAAGGAGCAAGGGGAGCAGATGTAAGCCAATGGTTGGAGAACTCAGGTAAGACCCTCTCTTTTTGTGTTTTCCATGTAGGTAGGTAGTTGGATGACTCGTGCTCTCCAACCACACCCATGCTGGAAGCCATGGCTGTTGTCTTTCCTCTACTACATAGAAGGGAAGGAAGTAACATGGGCTGCCCTTGTGCGTGGCTGGGTAAAGAAGGGGGGGCTGCATGGAGGAGCCATCTTAAATGGAGAGAGGAAAAAAGAAGCACATATCGAATGTCTGCTTGTTGGACGCCCTTTAGCCCTATTGGGTGAAGAAAATTTGATAAGTGCTGCTGATTTTTGTCCATGACGCATGCATAGCCAGTCCATCCTCAACCACTTACAAGATGCATTTGTTGGCTTCAAGAAATCATATGTGCACTCAAAAATGAAGGGGCTGGATGGGAAAAGACGCAACGAATGGGATGGAGCTTGTAGGGAGGGCTGGACAGCCACCATATCTATTGGTTGCCCCCTCTTTACACTCCAGCCCAGCCTAATTTTTTTTCTTAGCAACACCTCTATGCGAGTGCACAGTTGTGCATGGCTGTAATTCATCCATTGGTTGATGGAAAGAAAGCAGCCATCTTCCTTGGACAGCAAGACATCCTTAGGGAAGCTGTATTAGATAGGCAATGGCTTTTTAAACCTTGCGCAAGGCACCTACTTGGGCTGCAAGGCAGTTACTTGGGCCCATAGTGTGACCAAGAGATTTAAATCGTAAGATTTAAATCGAGATTTAATCGTTTAAATCGTTTAGATCGTTGAGACCCAAAATAAAAATCGGGGTTTTTATCCACTCAAAGAGATTTTTATTTTTTTCATAAAAAGTATAGATATACATACAGAATTGTATGAAGCTTCAAGCATAGACAATTAGATAATACATACTAATCAAATGTAAAACATTCATCAATTCAAAATTCAATTTTCATCACGATTCAAAAGACTACAAAGATGTGAAACTGGAGACTTTTAAAATTTAAGGACAGAGTACACTATTCCAATTACAAACATAGCAATGAAGCATAAAGACTCAAGAGTCATGAATAATATGGAATCTCGATAGTGGAATCTGAATACATCATGAGTCATGAACAATAACAATAAAATGTAAAGAGTCGAGCATCGGAACTCAAGGCTCGGACTCTTCATCTACAATATCATCAATCCCAACATCCTCATCAAATGAACTAGCCCATGAGGAGGTAGATCCACTATCACTATGAAGACCCATGACTCTCTCTATGTCTGCAAGTGAATCATCATCATCATCACTGCTAGATGATGCTGATCTGTGCTCCCAATCCTCTGGTAGACTAGTCTCTGGATCTGGACGAATCGTGCGGCCTCCTCTTCTCCCACGTGCTCTCCCACCTCGACGGGAAGCCATCTTCCTAGGTCTCCGACTAGTAGATGGTGCATCTGGATATATTGAACATGCAATAAATGATAATTATAAGTATCAAATTCATGAAGCATGCTTAAAAATTAATATTGAAACTTGAAGTTAGAATATACCTGTTGTGTTTCCTCTTGTTCCTCTTCGTGTTTGTCTCACAAACAATTGAGACTCTCTAAATAGCATAGAAAAGATATCCTTCTCTTCTGGAGGGATTCGAGGGATATCTTTCACTTTGGAAATATCAATAGAATCCACATTCACCTAAAAGTCCAAATTCCAATAAAATATGTAATTAATCATTTAACATTACAAATTCTGAGTCAATGGTCAAGAATTAAAGCCAACAAATTGCAACAAATCACAAATACCTGTAGTGGTGCAATGTGGGTTCCTTTGCTCTCCAACAACTTGAGATTACAGTGTGTGTACACTAGTTTCTCAAGTTGTTGTGGACTCAATCTGTTTCTCTTTTTTGTGTGAAACAAGGCCCACGTGCTCCAGTTCCTTTCTGCCGGACCGGTACTACAATCTTGAGATAAAATCTGTAATGCCAATTTCCTCTGTGAAGAGGAATAAATTATAAGAGTCATCAATGATCATTCATGACAATTTATATTATTATAAATAAGTATAATGATTCCATCATAATATGATAATTATAATAAAAAAGAAACCATATCTTTGAGATAGTATCATAGTTGAAACTTGAAACATACCAATAGAGGAGTACCAATACCATATATTTCCCACCACGTGATAGGGGAAACCTGGTTCTCTCTCAATCTCGCAGTGGGCTGTCCAAAATACCTCTCCATGGACCGAAATTGCAGACGCTCTTTCTGCAACTGTGAATACAACTCCATATCTCCTTCGGTCCATCGTCCCAAATACTCTATCCAACTGTCCTCTAAAGTGACATCTGTATCCTGGGCCTCAGATCTCCATAAAGGGTGGAGTATGTGAGCAACTGCGTGGATTGGTTTGTGAAACCAATCCCATCTCCTACGCACTGCTTCACACAAATCATGATGCCTGCAAAAGTATTAACAATGTATAATATTATGTTACATGATTACATCATGATTCATACATATATATGAAATTTGAATCATGATATATAAATTATAAATTATAATATATTAGATATATTTATAAATTATAATATATATAATATGAAATAGACCACTTACTCTGTATCTGAAAGACCTGATACATCCGCAATGCATCCTTGTATACGACTGACATACTCGTATACAAGTCCGAGTGTGCTTCCCTCCATGTCTGTGATACGAAGCACGGAATATACGGGCTGAAGAGCAGCAATGAGAACCTCTGCCTTCGACCAGAAGGCATCCTCTCCCATGACAAGTGATGAAAATCGCATAAATAAAGGGTCTCCATCTCTAGCCTCAGGTATCTGATACCACTCCTCTGCTACAACTGTACGAAGGAGACCTTTCCTCACTCTCAATACTCTGTCCAATACAATGAATATATAACAAAATCGTGTGAAAGCTGGCTTTTGAAGCTCCAAATCACTATGTGAACGGAATATATTTTGGACTTTGGGTCTGCTAGTAACGAACTTCACTATAAATTTGGCTTTACTAAGAATGTTCTCAACCCATGGCAAGCTCCCTATATCTTCCATTAAGAGGTCTAAACTATGACTCGCACAAGGGGTCCATGTGATTTTGGGGTATTCTTCCTCTAGCATACGACCCATAGCCACGCAATTGGATCCATTGTCTGTGACCACTTGAATGACATTACGTGACCCAACATCCTCTATGGCTTTTTTTACATGGGAGAATATGAATTCACCTGTGACAACAGTCCCAGGTGCATGTGTTGGAATGGCACGTAGAAACATAGTTCCCTTGCAAGAGGAAACCATAATGTTATACACACTCCTCTTGCGCATATCAGACCATCCATCACATAAAATGGAACACCCATATTTCTCCCATGTAGCACGCAATGATAACATCTCAGTCTCTACTGCAAGCTTTTGTTTAGTAAGCTCACTAGTACGCAGAACTCTCCCCGATGGTCCTTCCCAAGGAGTGCCTATGCGACTGACAGCTCTCATTGCCCTCTTCCATGCAGTAGTGTTGGCTACATTGAAGGGGATGCCACATAAAATAAATAATCTGCCTATCTCTTTCTTGGCTTGATCCATTGCTTGTTTTTGCATAGATGCCTTCATGCTACTCCTCATGAAGACATTGCTCTCTGGCAAGTTCCTAGGTATGGGACCACTATTAGAGGGTGGTTGTGCTCGTGAAGATGGAGTAGCCACATTTGCTGATGCACCACTAGAGCTCACACTATCAGTGCGAGCCCTTTTGGAAGGTGCGGAAGAGGACTCTCCAGCATTAGGAAGCATCTCAAGAGTTTCAAGGCAATCTTCACTCACTTGCATACTCCCAACACCTTGACTCAATTGCAATTTTGCAGTCAAGTCCTCCGTGATTTGCTGAGGCACAGAGTGACATTTTCCAATGCCACCACCTCTCAAACCAAGAAGGTGTGCCTTGATACGCGATGCACTACCTGTAAAGATACCCTTGCAATACTTGCATTCCCAAGTATTAGATCCAGTGACCTTAACATGGGATCGAATATCTGCAGGAGTACGACCCATAGTGATTACTAATATGCTTCAAAACTGAAGTGTAATGGGCTGAACTTTGAAGGATAAGGCTGAACTTTAAGGATGAAAGTGGGTTGTGGGTCTCTCTATCTCTCTTGCAAGTTGCTCTCTCTCTCTCTCTCTCTCTCTCTCTCTCTCTCTCTCTCTCTCTCTCTCTCTCTCTCTCTCTCTCTCTCTCTCTCTCAAGTCCTCAAGTTCGAACTCGGGCTGCGCTCAAAACTTGGGCTGCGCTGCTGAAAACGGTTCGAAAAGCCCTCCAAAACGCCTATTTGCGATAAATAAAAATCGTTCAAAGTGCAAAAAAATCGTCCATAGCGATTTAAATCGCGGACGATTTAAACGGTTTAAATTTTTGCCAAAAAAATCGCGGTTTAAATTCACTATGCTTGGGCCACAAGGCAATCACTTGGGCTGCAAGGCAACTACATGGGCTGCAAGCCTCAAGGCAGTTACTTGGGTTGCAAGGTAATCACTTAAGCTGCAAGGCAAGGGATTTCCACTTGACGGCTAGTGGTTGATAAAGGACCTGGTCATTCCAGTGACCCTATGGATATATACCAGCCACTTCCCTAGTGGTTGATGGGACGGAGGGAGATACTCGTCTACCCCATGCCACGTGGTGTGACCAAGAGTCACGAGTGATTGGTATCTTCTGGACACGGGGAGTATTCTTTGGAGATCTTTTTTGAGATCCACGGCAATTGACCTATACGGTCTCATGTGGATGAGACCCAATCTTAGGTACAAAGATGGGTCCTTCTAGACATGTTTAGTTTTCATATCTTTGTGTGTGACATGAGGTGTATGTGATTAGGGACACGAGTTGAGAGATTGGTAGATGACTATTGAGGTGGTATGATTACCCACCTCCACGTCCATAAGTATTATGTTCTGAGAAGATTGCCACAGGGTGGGTCATAGGCACGTGAGACCACCTAGAGTGGGACCTTTGCACATGTTTCTGTTGAAAGAGGCCGTGGAGAGCTACGTGGTGGTGAGCTCAATCGCTTCAAATGCCAAAGGAGTAGCCCCCTACGTGAGGAGATTTAACACATGGCTGTACATGCTGAAAGTTGACCTTTTCATGGTCACTTTCAGAGGCATAATCATTTTTTAGCAGCTTTGCCTCATTAAACACAACATCTCGGCTGCATATTACCTTCTTGAGTTGAGATGGCCAAATCTTGTAGCCCATTTCACCTTCATCTCCATAACCCATGAAGATTCCTTTCATGGACTCTCCATCTAACTTGCTTCTCAAATTTCAATGCAGGCCTTATATGCACAAAAGCATCACAAGCAAAGATGTGTATGTGGTCATATGAAGCTAGTTTGCCAGACCAAACCTCTTTCGAAATGCCACCTTTTAAGGACATATTAGGGGATAGATTGCAAACATGAACTGTGGTTTTCAAAGCCTCTCCCCAAAATCCATGAGGGAGATGTGCACAGCATGCATCTCACCCTCTCACAAAAAGTCCTGTTACACCTTTAAGCCACACCGTTGGAAGAGTGGCTGTATGGGACTGTTAGCTCCCTCTTAAAACCAAGATTTTCACAAAATATACTGAATTCAGCACTTGTAAACTCACCCCCATTATCTCTACGTAAGCATTCCACTTTCTAACGGTTTAGGTGGTCACAAATGCATGAAATTTCTCAAATGCAGCAAAGGCTTCATCATTAGATTTTAACAAATATACCCAAAGCTTCCTAGAGTAGTCATCAACAAAAGAAACAAAGTAAAGAGCACCCCCCATAGATTTGGTAGGCATGCTACAAACATCCGAATGAGCAAGATCAAGCACATTAGACTTACGAGAGACACCAAAGGAGTACGAATTCTTTACTTGCTTACCATACTAGCATTCATTACAAAATTCAAGTTTTGAACCTTTAGCATCAAACTTGTTGCAAAGTCACAAGGGGACGTGTCCCCAAGTCCTAGGGAAGACAAGACTCCAATCCCCTAAGCTAAAATGAAGGGACTCCTAGCGAGAACAACTCGCATCCCTTTTCACTTGTTTGAAACAAGGGGACGTCCCCGGACGGATTGCTATGATAAGAGCAATATGGGACAAACTTGGGGATGGCTAAATATGGACGGTCCTTTTACGTGCCTTTTTTTTTTTTTTAATTTAAAACCTTTTTTTGGCGCATCTTGATCCCACCTCACAAGTATAAATAGAGGGTAACTTGACTCCTCAAACACACAAACTAAGCTTCAACCTTCATCATTAAATCTTACGTGCATGGAGTTTTTACTCTTGTTATGTATATGATATGATGATGAGGATGTAGTTTTTTCTTTTTGGAAATGATGAAATACATATGAATTTTCACTCTTTGTCCAATCTTAAATTATCAATAATCAATGTCTATGATCATTGATGTTATTGCTCGAACTGAAGGGTTGACTCTCAATGTTCAATGTGCATCATACATGTTTCCAATTGAAAAACACCTTTTTTTCCCCACTATTTTGTTTTTATTGATCTTTTAGAATGTTAGTATTCATTTACATGGTTTTCATGACTTTTTTGAAAAAATCAACATTTTGTAAGTCTCATCACGGGGACATCACCACTCTTGAGACCTGTCTCATCCCCTTCCCCCAATGACTATGCCGCACTGCCAGATTGGCAAAGCTCATGCAAGAGTTTAACTTCGGAATACAATACCATAAGGGCTCGACCAACCTAGTCATTGATGCCCTTGGCAAAATATGCGAGGTGGACCTCTCCTTTACTCAAATAGTGGTTGGTTTCTATTCTTCTCTCAAGGGGCACTTTTATGATAACCGCCGCTTTCGTGGGGTTTGACAATGAGTCCAAGATGGAGATTGTAGCCCAAAGAGCCACAATCCTATAAACACCTAATAGCGGGCTACAAAGAAAAGGATAATGGAAACTTCCATCAAGAATGGTTCACATTACAAGCAAGCAAGGTATGTGTACCCAAGGATGAGTCCATTCATCGGCAGATAATGCATGCATCATGCTTCGCGTCCTTGTATTCACCATACTTTGGCCCTAAGGCCAATATTTTTGTTGGCAACACAATGCACATGAGAGCATTTGTTGAAAGACATATGAAGAAGTACTCGCAATGGCAACTTAATAGAGTTGAGTATGGCTTCTACATGTGTTACAAATTCTTGATAGTAAATCAAGTTCCATTTTTTATGAACTTTGTGACTAGTTTGCCCTATACATCCAACGAGGGAATGATGCCATCTCAATCTTGATTGATCAGCTCATGAAGATGGAAAGGTTCATGTAGACGTGTTCCACTGTGAAGAGACACAACTCAGCTTGGATCAGCTCAGTTCTTCGCGAAACACTTCTATAGACGATCTTTAGGAGACATGCTTGTATGTGTCATCCTTGGATCGTCTTAAACCCCATGGACGGACCAAACATTCAAACTGACCTATGAAGGACATGCTTCATGCACATGTCTCTTGTCATCGGCTTGAATTCTCTCCAAGACATTGATTTTGGTTTAACAACACTAAGTATATGGCTACTTAATACAACTTGTTCATAATTACATATAGTTACAAGTTGCACCCTCCGCTCAAGAATGTGAAGCTGCTACCTTTAGTTGATTCCATGAACAATTTGCAAGAGATGTTACAAATAGGGGGAGAGAGAGAGAGAGAGAGAGCATAAAGACAACACAAAATCATGCAATCTTCTAGGCTAATTGGCTCCAAAGGACTCGAGAGTTACAACTTGGCATGTGGATGTACCTATAAGTATTACATGACTTCAAAACATTGAGAACTAGATTTTGAAGCAAATTACCCCTCTCATATTCTGATCTATTGTTTATCACAAAGTAAATTCTTGACACCTCTTATGAGCTTGAACTTCCACAAGGATTCACCATGCACATTGTATACCATATTAGTTGCTTGAAGGAGAACTTGGGAGGGGCAGATATTGTGATACCAACAAAGGAGATCAAGAGCCTCGAGGACAATGTCCACTACATTCCATTGGAGATGATTTGGTACTTGATCAAAGGGGTACAAAAGTCTAAAAGCGCTTCATACTCCAAGTATCTAATCAAGTTGAAGCACTAACTTGAGTCCATGGTAACTTGAGAGTCAATTCAAATGTTGATGAGTCAGTTCCTTGACTTTACCATTGAGGAAGTTGCTAAGGACATTGACTAAGAAAAAAAACAAGGGGCAGGTGGGGGGGGAGGGGGGTTCTTGTCCCCACTTCCCTAGGACATTTGATGGGCACATGTGACTATGTGTCCAACCAAATGCAAAGAGGCTGGCCAATGTGAACTCGCCCACCTCCTTAAGCGAGTATGTCTCATTGCTCACATCCTTAAGTACACACTTCCATTTCCACTTTGTTAGAGTCACCCATACACCTATATTGGTGTTGGCATTGCGGTATGGAACACACGCCCTTGTGGTGATGCCATCTACACATAGCTATACGCTCCCAAGCTCATGAGAGAGCCAAATGTACGTGTTTGTATATGGAAAGTATGCATACATAAATCCACCACACACGCACACACGTGTACATAAGCCCATGCCTCTATGGATAGATGTATACACACAAATAAGAACTTACATCAAAATTCAAGGTTAGATAGAAAAAGCGAGTGCTTTTAGCCATAAAACGAATGAAATGTTATGTCAAGATAACATAGATATGCAATCGATAGAGATGTACTCCTCAATAGAAAGGACCATCTAAGGACATACGGCGCTTGCATAATATTAGTACGCATGAAGCGACTCACTTGCGAATAAGCAATGATGAGAGGCAAATGGACCTTAATGCGAAGCTGCTTACGTTGCAATTCAGCTGCTGCGTTTAGTCCGTGCTAATCGTTCGTCTGATGAAAGTTTCTTATAATCAGAAGTAAATTAGAGCTCGTTTGAATCTCTCTAACCACTCAGTGAATAATGAAGATTAGTGACACTTTAGTAGAAGATTCCCATTTATGTTCAATCACACAGCGGCCGTGACCTCCGATTGCGTGCATCCACCTAAATGCGTAGGTATGTCCGCGCATGGATACATGTATAAAATAAGCATATAGGTGTTCGGATATGAGCCCTTCGGCACGGAATGTAGACAAAGCAAACAGCTACTTATCAAGCATAACCTCAACTTCAGAACGGTAGAAGGTGTCCAGAGACGATTTACCTTTCCAGCAATTCGAATAATCGATAATTATAAGGCTGAATTTCGAGATTTAATATTATCGGCCTGCGAGCATGCAGAGAAAACCAGAAGGTTATTTATACAAATGCTTAAGCCTGCCCGAATTCGAATTTACAAACTCATTGCTGAAAGATGTGGCGCATAGATGTACGTTGTCAAAAGCTCTTCTGACACAGTGATTCGCACAATAGAGACACCACGATTAGAGATGCAGCCTGGGCACAAAACTGCGTCCTACCGCTACGTCTGGTGGGATAATTCCACTCGAAGATTGAGGAACAGAGTCGCTTCGGAACTTTCGAGAAAGTTCCTTCCATTTTTCTTTTTCAAGTCTCTAAACAAATAGCCTTGCATCACTATTTCTTTAAGATGCTCAGGGCGGCACTCTTTTGCTGAGTGCCGTCCTCTGCAATTCACACCCAGCGGTGGTATTTTTTAAGATTACTATACATCTGTTTAAAGCTATTGTCTGGCCACTAAAAGGAACGAATGAAAATTTAGTGTCCGAGAGGCACAAAAATGTACCGAAGTGGGAGCTTGTCTCACTCCATAGTGGACCCAGAACACTTGAGTGTTTTCATGGACTAATAAAAAATCTCCACCTAGCAGCACGAAGTGTGCCTGAGGTTGTGTGAACTCAGTTTAACACATTCCTCATGAAAACCATCTTTATGTCCACGCACTTAAGCACTTTGGAATGTGAGATTGGTCCTTCGCCTCTTGAGATGAGGGTGAGGGTTCAACTCCTCCTTATGGCAAGATATTTGTGGGGCCCTAGGACATTATATTATATTTGTGCATATTTAAAACCAGTTGCCTTTGGCTAATCTTTTTCAAATGTCACTTCTAGGCAGTCTAATCTCTTCTTTATGAGATACAAATTTCAAGTGTCACTTTTAGGCAGTCTAATCTCTACTTTATGAGATACGAAGGGTCTCATGAATGCTATACCTCTTCAAGTGTATAGTTATTCTTTCAATCAAAATCAAACTACAAGGGAGATTAGACTTTGGCCGATCTTGACGTTTAAAAAAATTGTGTTTATTTTACTCGTCAAGATTGCCTAAAACGGGTCTTTTCAATTTGATGTCTTTATTTTGAATCGCCTAATATTGTGATGGTTCATCATGTTATTTTAAGGATTATTTCTTGTAACAACTTTTTTCAAAGGTCAAGCGTGAAAGAAACCCATAAAAAAGGGGCTCATATGATAAGGTGTAGGTAGTTATATATGGAGATTCGGAAATGCGCATATGTATTATGCCATACTAGTTAGAAAGTCAATTGTAATTTAGTCATTGATTATGTGAGTCTTTAAATCCCACTACATGCATTTAATGTAGCCTTGACTTCAAAGTTCACTCACCACTAGTTAATTTTTCAATTGAGCTTTCAACTTCTAGTGATTTCTCTATCATGTTCTTGAATGTACTCAAAATGGTCACTTACAAAATGTCTTATATGTTGAATTTGGCTCTTTTGAGAGATGGAAGTAACGTCACTTGGGTTCATCATCTTTGAAAGTCAATTAAAAGTGGATGATATGCAACTCTTATGCTTGGTTGATGTTTTCATGATGGACGATGTTCAACAAGGGTCTGCACAAGTACACGTGCATCTATGCATATCTACATACATGTTATGCATTATGATGTGTGTGCTCATGTGTTACTTCAGTGTTATTCACATCATGTCATGCATTATGATGTGAGTAACACTGATGTAACATGTGAGCACTCACATCAATATATGCATCACATGTATGTCGATATGTATAGATGCATATGTGTACTTGTGCATTAACATAGAAGAAACATGCCAATGTAAAATAAATACTACAGACTCCATCACTACAATAGGATCGAGGTTTTTTGACGTGTATTTTGATTGCAAATGTCACAAAGCCCCTTTTAAATATTTGTCAGTGTTTCTATGAGAGTCGTAATACACATCTACATATGCATAGGTATACAAAAAAAATGTTAAAATATTGGTCATACATCATGAATATGTTGGTATAGTGGTCGTAATGTTGGTCCATACAGCACTGAGTAATTGACTAATAAAAAAAACATTTTTTTATAAGAAATATGAAAAACAAAATCAGTGCTATCTCAATTCGACATGGTCATTGCTATATTTGTTGCTAGTCCAAAATATATATATAAATATTATGCGTGCGTTTATACTTTTGCCATTGCGAGCTTACTTTTCTTGCAATCACACAGAGATAGTCTCTCCCTCTCTTCTACCCAACCACCGAGGTGTCTACCTCGTGAGTCTCACGCTCCAATCCCTACTACTTCTTGCCTTATGAGGCTATATCCCATGGCCTTGCCAAGTGGCAAGATATAATACTAGCCTCCATTGAAGGGTTAATCCATACCCATTCCCATATGTTGTGACATTTCCTTCCCCTTAGAATCATTTTCGTCCTCGAAAATGTAATGTTCGTAATGGTAGTAGAAAGTGCTCAGACTCCCTTGAACCCCATGTACTCTATGTACATGGTCATCTCTATGTGTTGTTTCCCAGTATTCTTCCCCTTGAGAAGCCTCATTTGAGATCATCTATCAAAATGACCTAAGTCCATATGATGTATCCTATATGGAGTAATAGTATGAAACAAAAGTGTAAAGTGCCAAGCTTATAGGCTTGACCATACCAAAGGGGAGATAATAAACCATACAATCCTGAGAAATATAGAACAAAGTCCAATAACAAGTGACTCCAAACCCATCTAAGAATAAATGATAGATTTCCCTCATACCACTCCAGGTCTTTCTAACTTTGAGTGTAATCACAAGTAATAGTTTAATTTAAACTACCTTGTGAACTATGCAAATCCATGATGTAACTCGTATATAAGGATTTCTTGATAGTAAAATGTAATCTCTACATTTCACCAACCAAGAAGTATGTGGTTTATCATCCTTTACCATTGGACCAAGTTCTATTGGAAGTGTCTATTGGCACTAGTGCAAACTCTAAAATTTTATCTTACTTTTAGTTTGCCATATGGATGCAAAAAGCATTCCTTTGCAGATTCACATAATCCATAAGTACCCAATTTCCTAATTGATGCTCATCCATCATCCTCATGATGAAGCATCAACTAAGAGTTTGGTACCCCAATAGGTTAGATATCTGCATGTCTCCTAGAAACCCTAAAGAGAAGAGTCATAACACTACTCCCAGTCTCACTAATGTCAATAACTAGATCATCTCATCTAGTCAGAGACCATCACTGAAAAGCATAACTACTCCTCTCAAAAATCTACAAGTGAGACTCAATCTAACCATTATGATTAATTGATCTCCCTTTTGTCTTGGTAGAAGAGTGCCACTCCTAACAAGACAATCTAGAAGAGAGAAAGTGAAACTCTCTCTTTCTCTCTATAATCTCCTCTAAGGAAAGGAGCTCTAGTAGTGGAATCTATTCCACTTTCTCTTTCCCTTTGAAAGAGATTCTTTTGAATCCAATTACTCTACTCATCCATAATCAAGAACATGAATATAAGTTCTCCATTTTTCCTTCCAAAATAGTGGAGAATCATACTCCCAAGTGAAGGAAAATTACATTGAAAAGTAGAGGAAATGAATTCCTTTTGAAATATAGACTAAGAGATGTTTTCTAAACACCTCTTTTGTCTAAAGGAAAACATGTTGTATTCTTCTCCTATGAAGAAATCATATTTTCCTTTCCTTCCCTCTCTCAAAGAACAAGAGCTAAAGTGAGGCCTCTAAGCTAAAGTGAGATCTCTCCTCGATCTCTAACCTGATTCCCACTTTCTCCTTTCCTTAAAAGAGAAACTAATGAATTTATTTAGTCCTCTCTTCCATAACTAATGCATAATCCCTCATTACATATATTCCTATGAAGATGGAGAACAAATCTCCCCTAACTAATGAAGGTGTATGTAGTGAAGAATGCAAAAAATTAAATTCTTTATAAGGTTCAAAGCCCTCTGCTAAAATGGTCAACAATGATATGAGATGATACCATAAACACATGTGTATCCATACTAAGAGCTATCTCTGCCAACCATCCTCTACACATGGATCTATACGATCCAAAAACTAATGGAACTATCCTTCCCAAAAACCACAAAATGAGTATGTGATACCAATGGTGATAAAATCACCTATCACATTCTCTACTGGAAGAATAAATATTCCCTAAACTATGAAGGATAACTCCCAATCCTAAGGAGACGTCTACTAAGAGCTCTCCTCTCATCTAGTGAGACATGATGTCATGAATGATAAGCATTTTTCTTCTTGGCCATAGAAGAAGAGTGCTCAAAGGGAAGTCGTTTCCACCATCCCATACTAGTTGAACCTTCTTCCACTTCACGGTGTCATACCTACACTAAACCGAATATATATTCCATATATATGTAATGGAATATGTAGGTGGACTCTAATGAATCCCATATCCTCAACTCATATCTGTGGACTCAAATGAGCCCCATGTCCTTGAACTACTTAGTTTGGTTCTAGTCAATATATGACAGTGGATATCCCTTCTATTCCGAACTAACTCGTTCCTAGGTACAAAGACTGAGTCTAGGTACCTCTCTGTAGATCCCCATATACATATATGTATTGGGTACCCCAACTATTTTTACTAAGGGATCTATGATGTAAGTCATAGAGCTAGTGCCATACATGTGGCCTTCCTAACCATCACTCGAATCACATAAGCACCCGTCGATGTTGTCTCATGAAACCCATCTCTGTGATCCCATGTAATTGGTTTCCTTAGTAGTGAAGCAAAAATGCTTCACTACTTGCTCAAGTGATGTGCATGAGTGAACTAATCACTCTTTGGGTAGTCCTAATAATACCCCATAGTCTCCTAATCATACTGTGAGACGCTTGTGAAGATAAGTAAATCTTCACTTCCTTACAGAGTATCATATATGTATCTCCCATGCCTACATGCAACTTCCTATAACCTATATGATTGCTTGTGCACATTCCTAATGGTGAAGGTATAACTCCTTCCCCTTAGCAATCCTGTGGTCTAAAATCCATAAGGATTATGTGTAGGGATCCTATTTCTACTGAAGTTGCCTTATCTATAATACTGTGATGGTGCTAAGTCCATCAAACACATGCTTACAAGCATGCTAATACCTTACTGATGTTTGCAAAAAATGCATGTTACTATGCCATAAGATTCTTACCTAAAGGTAAGTGCGTATATAACGCCATGAGGTGGAAAAATTTTTTGCAGCATTTCCCCAAGGAAATGGAGTCCCAAAAAAATTTAACCATAAACTCAATGGCACACAGGCCATCCAACAACATAGGGCTTGGCAAGCCCATGGCATGCACGCCATATACTCATACATGGACTCCATAACCTGCAAAAACATAAAATGCTAGCAACACAATTTGTGTTGCATAACCTTGTATTTCCTGCAAACCATCAAACAAGTATATATACGTCTCATGTTCAATCGCACACCCATTCTTCTTTCTCATGAAACATAATAAATGAAATATAAAGCCATTCAAATGCTTTAGTTATTTCCTACGAATGAATATGCATAAATGTTATATAAATATCTAGGAAGTCAAAAGAAGGTGAAGAAGGTTTCAGAAGTGCTTCCCTGATTTAATCTCGATGAAGCCTCTCGTGAGTCTCACACTCCAATCCCTACTACTTCTTGCTTTATGAGGCTCTATCCCATGGCCTTGCCAAGTGGCAAGATATAATACTAGCCTCCATTGAAGGGTTAATCCATACCCATTTCCATATGTTGTGATAATAAATATCTATACATTTTCTTGGGCCTATGTAGGCTTAAGCATGCCTTTGTGTGCATAGGCTTACACATTAGAAACCTGCATAACCCAAAAAATGTGTATCATGAGGCTGAGAATCGAATGATGCAAAATGCAAGGGAGTATTTGACAATAAAAATAAATTGTGTGAGTGAACTTTATGTACATAAAAAATTTATCAAAGAAAAACAAAAGATGTATACGATTGAGTTATATCCTCCTCGTTGATGTTGATAGATCGCACTCAAATTTTCCCATCTGATGGGAGCCCTCACACTTTCCACATCAATTAGCACCTTAGTAAGGTCTCCCGCATATCCATCATGCTCCTCGACATGTGTAGAACGTGACCAATAGCCACAAACTGCATACAAAAATAAACAAAGTAAGTAAAAAATAAATCATGCTTATATATATATATACACACACACATATATATATATAGAGAGAGAGGGATAGAATTAAGATAAACATAAAATACTTAGAAATCATGGCAAAATATCTCCAATCCACTGCTTCCAAAATGCGAGAGCCCATGCCTTGCAAATGTGAAGCTTCCACATTTCTCTGGTGTCAATAGCAATCAAGATCATGCACCTCCTCCAATAGTGTGTCCCAATCATGCCCAGTAATAAATGAGGGCTTTCAAAACTCATTGTGAGAAAGTTTCCTCGCTAAATCATCTTGATGTTTTAGAGTTTCAGCCAACACATTTTTTTATACATTGACAAAAAACTGCTAGGCATCCATGTGTTGGTTGATACTCTCAATAAATACACTCAATAATGTAATTCAATTTATCTTTATCCTTCTCATTCCAATGAAGGAGTGTGCAATCGTTATACTACACCTCAAGGAGTGACTATATGTTGGCACATAGATATGCCAACTTTGTTCATGTGGATGAATCCATCCTAATCAAATGTATATACTTTGGATTTTTCATGCTCATATGTGTTCCAAGGTGTGCTGGTTGTGGTCGGAATAGGTGGCTATGATGATTGATGTGATCGTGGTGGTATAGATGCACGATCTCCACCACAACATCCACTACCACCTAAATGGCTACCTCATGTCATTGTGATGAGCTAGCTATTGTTGGTGAGGCTCTGAAAGCTCTAGAGAATATATGAGGCACTTGAGAACATGAACCTCATAGAACTATGGAGATCGGACATCCATAGGTGTCAGATCTCCTATAGGTGCCACCAACCTTGTAGGTGATCCAACAGGAGGATATGACGTAGGAGGACTTTGAGAAGGAGTTGGAACAATAGATGTGGTATGCATCTGTGATACAAGCTTCATTTGTATAGAATTCATGCATGAGAAGATCTCTTGTCGGTATCATTATAGTATTGTGGTGCATTATGATTCGTTGTTATCAAGTAAGTCTATTACATGAGCATTTGACTGGTTCAAACATATCTAAAATCATACATCATTTGGTCATCCATGTGAAGTCTTGAGATTAGACTTAAGCATATGTGCTCTCTAAAACAAGTTATCCATTTAGCCTAGTGGTTAAGTCTCAAGGATGGGAAGAAGGAGGTCTTGAGTTCACCCCCCATGGGGAGCATGGCGAGAGAGTTTTTCCCAAAGAGCTCTAAGGTCTTTTAGAAGCATCCACTCAAGTTAACGTGAGTTAACTTGATTTCAAAGAGATTTAACTGAAGTGATGAGTACACCTACCACTATTGGACTCCACTTGAAGATGTAACAGCAATAGTGGATATTACACATGCATATGCGAGTCTAGTTAATCTAGTGGTCAACATTCACCCAAGGAGCTATATAAAGAGCTTTAAGGTTGAGATGAGAGTCATCTCTCTAGTATGTGGTGGTCCTCATGTTCTAGTTCTTCACATTTGTATCAGAGTTCATGTTGATCCATGGAGAGCTTGAATGCTTGTGCCTTCTTCATGAGATGAAATTTCTATCACCTCTTTCTTCTAGGTAGCTTTTTCTTCTTCTAGGTAGTTTTTCTTCTAGAACATTCATGATCTTGATGAGCCACTTATTGATATATTTTGGTAGTGATGTGTGTGAACACACTAGAATCGTTGGGGCACTTTTTTTCCTCTTGAAGATGTTTTTTCCCCCCGGCTTCTATATATGGCTATAAACCTAATAGGTCACTAATCTTTTGTACATTCACTTGGTAATACGTTCAGTATAGTGTGTTGTGCTCCAAGTTTTTTCTTCTTCCTTGTGCTTTTCATGTGCTTCTGCAAACCTCAAAATCCAACAATTGGTATCAAAGTAGGTTGATACCATCTAGGGCATTGTCGACAACCATCCAGTTATAGTCTCAAAATCACATGAAAATTGGTGAGGATACTCAGGGCAATTAGGAGTTCAAAACAACTTCCTATTGTTGTGTCAAAATTTTGATTTGAGCTCGTTTTGGCCTCTGAATAAGGCCACTTTTGAGATTCTAATTCTTTGAACCATAATGTCTTTGAATTGGAATTTCCCAAAGATTTCCCTTTTGAGAGACTTAATTGACATCTTTCCATAAAACTTTCTGAATTTTTAAATTAGTTTCTTAGAAACATATGTTTCCAAGGTGCTAGCATTCTTTGGAAAATGTTGTCTTCCAGAGAAACTTCAACTAAGTCCAATACCATGATTGTTTCTTGATTCTCTCCAATTGTTTCAATTTAGGTACTTTACATGCTTAAAGTAAACCTTGGAAGCCATTATATAGTATTCTATAATGGCTTTATGGAATACTTTCCTAGCAAGGAATCATGACATTATGTAGTCTCATAATTTATGTGGCAATTACCCTAGTTTATTGCCAACAAATTACATATGAAATTGTAGAGTTTTCCCTACATTCTTTAAAGTTTCTATGCCATATAACTTCATTACCTCATATTTATACTCATGTCATGTTTCTCAAAAATATGTATCTTTTCATGAATTCATAAGCAATCCTTTCACTTGGTTGCATGTGTGTTATATGTAAAGAATCCAACTTGGTTGCATGTGTGGTATATGTAAAGAATCCAACTTGGTTGCATGTGTGGTATATGTAAAGAATCCAACTAGTGACTTTTACTCATAAAAATGCATGTATGTACATGCAAATGCGTTTTTTTGCATGCCAAAATTGATGCAAATATTCATTTTCTCTATGAATGTTTGATACTCATGATCGTAATGCATTTCTTTCTTTGCTTTTGATGCACAAACATATTAAAACATATGTTTTGGTGCATTAAGAATTCAAGTAATGAAAGGAATGTTGGATGTGTGCAATAAAAACTCATTCTTTTATTCACAAACATCTTTTTTTGAGATAAATTCTTGTTGAATGTAAGATAGTGCTTGAAATAATAAACTAATTTCATAATCTTAGATCAAAATTAACCTTAATCTATTGAATTCTTTGATTCAAATTTCTATTAGAGCAAGTGAAAAAATCAAACAAGAATCGAAACCAATCATAAACTAGAAAATACTTAGCTCTACTATGAGCTATGTCTATCATAGACACAAAGGAAACCATCATGAACCTCAAATTCCATGTGAATCTCTATATCTCATGTTGGTTCAGAATTTTGAGAAATTAATATGTCGAACACATCCGAAATGTGCTAAAACCCCAAGATTCAACCACATCCAAAGCATGCCAAAACCCTAAGATTGACTATTTGATTGCTTGATTCTAACATCCATAGATGCTGTTTCAAAAATGCTAACATCATTGATGAAATCATCAATTCATAACCGCTCTTGAACACCTATAACAAGGGCTTGGCCACATACATCCTCAATCTTGTCAATACCAATCTTGGGATCTCAAGGCTTCATGATCTCCAAGTAAGTACTTTCCAAGTTCCAGTTCCAATTATAGTCTTGTTTCTTGTTCTAGTCTTGTCTATTCTACTATTTTGGACATCTTTTCTTGTCCTCTTGTAACCTCATAGTACGAAATCTCATCCAGTTCTTTCTTATACCTAATCCATCTCCCTCAAGGGAGTTCCCTTTTTTTTAAAAAAAAGAGGAAGTTCAGACAAAGCCTAGTCTCTCTTGCTTGAAATAATTAAATAAACAATTGTACAATGAAGGGGTATAGTGCCCTTGGGATCCCTCGTATCCCACAAAGCTAGGGTAGGAATGCCCGAGGGTGCTATAGTGGAGATGGCTAGGACTTGGTGGGAAAACTAGGTTTTGGAGGGAGTTACAAAGAAATTTAGTGAAATTTTTGTTGCCCTCATGGCAGTCCATTTATTTTGATCTTGTTATTATCCAAGGCTAAAATTTTGTGGCGTCTGAAGCAAAGAGTGTTACCGTTAGTGTCCATGTGAAAGGCCAAATGGCCAGTGGACACTTCTTTGTATATGTTCTTTAATAAAACATATAGTGGCCTGGTCAGTCACAAAAGGTAAGTTCGATCACATTTGTAAGACCTAAGAAATATGTCTTCGTGCTCCCCGTGTACTGTGTTTTCTGCATATTCTACAGTCTTTGTGCGGAGTACCCATGTGCAACCTTAGGAGCTTGGTTTTCTACTTCGAGGATATCGTCGTGGAGCTCACAAGAAGGAAAGCACATTGTGGTGCATCACCATCGAAATACTTCACTGGTATCAGAGCAGTTCGATGCAAAAGTTTTGTTCCTTTTGTGTGAGCGAAGCAAGCACCCCCCTGGCTTTCTTCAAGGCTTACGACTCAAGCAATGACCAAGGCATAGACCTTGGCATACCTTGTCATTTGAGTCACCAAATTCACCACTGGCGATGTTGGCTATGTGCGAGGGCGGACCTCAACGATCAAGGAATATAGACGTTCCCGGTACTTCTGTGGAGGTCACCCATCCGAGAACTGTTCCCCCCGGAGCTCGCTTAACCGTGGCAATCTCTTGCCATTAAGATACACTCTTGTGGTGTTTGAAGAAGGGGAAAGACTAAGGTTGACATTACCTTGAACATGTTTTGGTCCCTCAAAGCTTCATTCTTTGCTTTCAAAGCCTATTTTTGAAGCATTTTTGGGGTGTCTTTTGGAGCTGTTTTAGAGTACTTCCGCACATAGTTCTCTTCACACACGTCAAAGAACATCAAAAATACTATTCTTTGTACTTCTCCGACAATAAATATCAACCTTTGGGGCTGTGTTTTCAGCCATACTCATAAAACTATAGGTTTCTTGAAAGGTTTCAGTTTTGGTGGGAGCATCCGCTGCAAATTTATGCAAGTTTTTTGAGCCCAAAACATGAGAGTTGACAGACACTTGCAAGTGTTATTGGCTAGTTTTTGGGTTGTGCATTCAACCTTTTAGTGTCATTTTACTGCATATATTGAGCACATACACACCATGTATGCTTTTGTGTATACCGCTTATGTACGTCCATGTGGTCATTGATACAACGGTTACGTTCTTTGCATAAAGCTTTTTACATTTGATAAAGAGGGTCATGGTGAGGTTTTCTTAACTGGGAGACACCTAGATGTCGGGGTCTCTTCAGTAATGCAGGTGGAAGAATTACCCAGACTCGCCATAGGAGATGTATGATAGTTGTTCATAGGTGCTCAATAAGCCTAGTTGGCTTCTATTGGGTAACTGATTTTATGCAGTGGAGTCAGTGATTCACTATGCAGACAAACATGTCAATACTTGCAGTTTTATGATATTTTGACACTAGTCATAGGCTCATTTTGGAGAAGATACTTTGGCAAAATTTTCTAGATCTTTGATTTTGCCAACTATAAGTGGTTGATTTACTCCTTGATACACTTATTCATTGGTGTTCGGACTCATCTAGCTCCATTATCATTCTATTCAGTTCTCTACCATCATGGCATCAGAGGTGTCATGCACATCCAGTGGATCAAGGTCTAGTGCTAGTGTTCCGAGGAGGAGCTATAACTTGCAGGGCAAAGACCATTTTGAGATCCGAAAATTTGATCGCACAAACTTTGCTCTTTGGAAGAATCAGATTAAAGATGTGCTGATTCAAAGGAGGCAATGGAAGCCAGTAAATGGAATTTCAAAGAAGCTTGCTGACATGGATTAAGATTATTGGGATGAGTTAGATGAAATGGCCAGGTCTACCATTCGCTTACACCTGGCAGATAATGTTTACTTTATAGTATTGGACTGTGAAAGCACAGAGGAGCTTTGGAAGAAGTTATGCAATACATATGAAAAAAAGATGGCATCAAATACAGTCTATCTGATGAGAAAATTATATGACCTTCGTATGGACACGGATCGTGTTGCTGCTCATCTAAACGAGTTTGATGCTATATTCTCTCAGTTGTAGGCTTGGAAAATGGATATGGATAATGAAATGAAATCAATATTGTTGTTATGCACCTTGCCATCATCATGGGATACATTTTGCATAGCTATTAGCAATAGTGCACCTTGGTGGTAAACTCGTCTATGATGACATATGTGGAGCCCTCTTGAGTGAGGAGATTCGTAGAAAATTTATGGTTGGCACTCAGAGTGGAGATGCATATAATGTTTGTGATTCTTACCAAGGAAAGAATCAACAACGTGGCAGGAGCAAGAACAAGGAAAAGAATGGTCAACAGAATAAGAGTAGAAGTAAATCAAGGAAGAGGGATATCAAATGCCATTATTGTTATAAGAAAGGACACATGAAGAAAGATTGTTATGCATTAAAGAATGCTAAAGGTAAAGGAAAAAATGTTGATGGGCATTTTAAATAATTACCTGCACCATCTACTTCGAATGTGAAGATTGAAGAAATTAATGTTATTTTTGATGATGCTGATGTGTTGACACTTGATAGTAATGTGCCAGCTGAGGCTCTTATGGCTGATTCTCTTTCCAACACCTGGCTGCTAGATTCTGGTGCTTCTTTCCATGTGACGCCACACAGAGAATGGTTCTCTAATTA
This sequence comes from Ceratopteris richardii, assembly GCA_020310875.1. NCBI lineage: Eukaryota > Viridiplantae > Streptophyta > Polypodiopsida > Polypodiales > Pteridaceae > Ceratopteris > Ceratopteris richardii. Next base: position 42,057,215 of record CM035416.1, on the reverse strand, counting down.
TGCAGCAAAGTCTCTTGGTATTGTGAGACTTGGTGACTCTTACTAGTGTGATGTTGTGGGGATTGGAGATGTGGTTGTGCAGTTCATTGATGGTTCAAAATTTACTATGCATAATGTACACCATGTACCTCAGTTATCATGCATTTTGATGTGAGTTGGTCAACTTGATGACCTTGGTTACAAGGTGGTCTTCTATGCTCAATCCTTTTGCATATCAAAGGGCAATATGGTTATTGCAAAAGGAAGCAAAGCTGGCTCACTTTATCCTTTATTTGTATCACAGAAAGAACACTTGTTAGCTCTTACTAACAGCCTATGGCTTGTATTTGGAATGGTCATTTGGGCCATATATCTCATAGTGGAATGGAAAATATTTCTCGTTCTGGTTACTTACCTGTGTTATCTTTCTCTGATTTCTCACGTTGTGAGCATTGTCAATATGGAAACCAAACTAGAAATGTGCATAATATGCACATTGACTCTTCAATTCAGCCTTTAGATCTCGTTCATACAGATGTGTGTGGTCCTATGCCCACTAGGTCCTTAGGTGGTTCTCTTTACTTTGTCACTTTCATAGATGATGCTACTAGAAAAGTTTGGGTATATCCTATCAAATCAAAGGACAAGGTATTCCCTAATTTCAAAAAATGGCTTGCTTCAGTTGAGACTGAAAAAGGAACTAAGCTTAAGGCTTTACGTTCAGATAACGGGGGTGAGTATACCTCACATGAATTCAGCCTTTTCTGTCAGTCTAGAGGGATTCGTAGAGAGTTTACAGCTCCTTATACCCCAGTATAAAATGGTGTAGCTGAGAGGATGAATAGAACTATTCAAGATAGAGTAGTCTCTATGTTGCATCATGCAAACCTCTCACAAGGTTTTTGGGCAGAAGTAGTATTGACTGCAGTTCATGTGATTAACCTTTCACCTAGTACTACCAAAGTTTTGAAAGTGGCACAAGAGTTATGGACAAGGAAGCCACATATTATGATCATCTTCGAGTTTTTGGGTGTGAAGCATATGTTCATATACCCAAGAATCTTAGACAAAAGTTGGACCATAAGTCAAAGAAATGCATTTTTCTTGGATATGGTCGAGAAGGACAATTTGGATATCGCTTAGGGGATCCTGAAGCACGGTCAGTAACCAGAAGTAGTGATGTCATTTTCAATGAGTATAAGATGCATAAACAACCCATTAAGGAGGTTGAAGTGAGAAGAGTGGTGTTTGAGGATACCAGTCCTCCGGTTAGCATGCATAAAATTGCTGCACATAGGGATGTTCAAGAGAATGTCCATTCAGATCAGTCTGCACATATTCCTATTCAGCAACCATTGAGACGTTCTGCTCTGACAGATATGTTCGAAGTTTAGATTTTGTTATGCTAACAAATTCCGGTGAGCCTTCTTGCTACAAAGAGGCTATGCAGACAGAGGATCATGTCAAGTGGGAGTGTGCCATGAAGAGTGAGTTGGATTCTATTCACAAGAATAGTACTTGGGATTTAGTACCTTTGCCAAAGGGCAATATATTTTTACCATGTAAATGGGTATATAAGCTGAAATTCACATGAGATAGTGTTTCTCCAAAGTATAAAGCACGACTTGTTGCAAAGGGTTTTAAGCAACAACGTGGTGTTGATTTCAAGGAAATCTTCTCTAGTGGTCAGGATGACTACCCTATGCATGTTGCTTGGATTTGTTGCAATGGAGGACTTAGAGCTAATCCAAATGGATGTGAAAACTGCTTTCTTGCATGGAGATCTTACAAATGAGATCTATATCAAACAACCAAAGGGTTATGTACTTCCTAACAAGGAAAGTCTAGTTTGCAAGCTTAAGAATAGCTTGTATGGACTTAAACAGTCCCCTAGGCAATGGTACCAAAAGTTTGATGCTTTTATGAAGTCTCAAGGCTATTCTCGAAGCAATGAGGATCATTGTCTCTACACAAAGAGATGTTCAGATGGAAGCTTGATATGCTTGATACTTTATGTTGATGATATGTAGATTGTTGGGAAGTCCTCTTATGATTTGTCAATTCTCAAAAAGAAGTTGAGTCAGACATTTGATATGAAGGATTTGGAGGATGCCAAACATATTCTTGGCATGCACATTACTCATGATAGGAGCAAAAGATGGATATACTTGTCTCAAAATGAGTACATATCCAAAGTAATTCACACGTTCAATATGCAGGGTGGAAAGGCATTGAGTACACCTTTACCCACATATGTGAAATTGAGTAATGATGATTGCCCCAAATCAAATGAGGAAAAGGAATTCGTGACCAAAATTCCCCATCAGTCTGCTATTGGTATTCTCATGTATGATATGGTAGCTATGAGACCAAACATTGCATTTGCAGTGGGAGTTGTGAGCAGATATATGTCTAATCCTGGCAAGAAACATTGGGAAGTGGTCAAGATGATTTTAAGATATCTAAGTGGCACTAAGGACAAGTGTCTATGCTTAGGTAGAGGAAAGCATCCATTATTGGTTACACAGATTCTGACTATGCTGGTTGTGTAGACAATCGTAAGTCTACATCAGGGTACATTTTTCATTTTGCAAGAGGTGCTATCTCTTGGAGATCTCGTCATCAAGAATGTACAGTTGTTTCCACCACATAAGCAGAGTATGTTGCAGCAAGTGAGGCATGTAAGGAAGCATTGTGGTTTTCTTGTCTTGCTTGTGATATGGGTTTACCTCAACATGTACCTCGTTTGCTCAGTGATAGTTAGTGTGCCATTGCTTTGTCTAAGAATCTGATCTATCTTGCAAAAATCGAGCACATTGAGGTGAGGTATCACTTCATTAGAGATTGCTTAGCCGTGGAGCACATTATTCTTGAGAAGGTTCGCACTCGAGAAAATGTTGTAGATGCTTTGACTAAAGCTCTACCACACGATAGCTTTCGACATTGTTGTCACTTGATGGGGGTTACTTGATTCATGATCTTACATAGTCACTTGTATACTATGTAACATGCCCATCATGTGGGAGGTATAGTTTGTATACTTACACTCCGGTATTCTTTATCATTCTTTATTTTTCTCCCATAGTTACGTTGGCATATTGGCCTTTAGTAGGAGATTGTTACCGTTAGTGTCCATGTGAAAGACCAAATGGCCAGTGAACACTTCTTTGTGTATGTTCTTTAATAAAACATATAGTGGCTTGGTAAGTCACAAACGGTAAGTTCGACCACATTTGTAAGACCTAAGAAGTATGTCTTCATACTCCTTGTGTACTGTGTTTTCTACGTATTCTACAGTCTCTGTGCAGAGTACCCGTGTGCAGCCTTAGGAGCTTGGTTTTCTACTCCGAGGATATCATCATGGAGCTCGCGAGAAGGAGAGCACACTGTGGTGCATCGCCATCATACTTTAGAGAGAACTTCTTACAATTGCATGCTCTTCTTCCTAACTAGGCAAGCGATTTGTCAGTCCACCATTCTTTTGGATGGTCATTAAATTTGAATACACATCTTTCTTTCCATATCTTCCAAAGTGCTTCCCCCCTGATTGCATTTCATAAGGTAAAATAGTAGCCTATCAGTTCTCCAAGTAATGCCTGCTTCTAGTTGATATGACTCTGTAAAGTCAAAATCTTGGTAAGAGCCTACTACACCGAGTGAACCTAAGGGCACAAAAAGAAGAGGTGACCAATTTCTTCCCTACCTTGAAGGTAGCACTTACACCACTAAGGGGCCCTACAAACTTTATTAGCTTTGACATTGGTCTATGTTCCTCTATGGATAATTTGCCACATTTTGAACCGACTTTTTATTCTCAATGAGAGAATGCCTCAAATCCATGAACTTAAGATGTCATCTGATATAGGTCCATTTTAGGAACCATCTTCTCTTAAGGGAGATATGCAAGTCCACGTGCTTCTTGACACTAATTGCCTTATCCAATTTGCTACCGTTGATCCATCTTAACCTTTCGATCTGTGGGGGATCATGCCTGAGACAGAGGCGAGTCTATTGACTCATGGACACATCAAAACCCATCAAAATTCTGAGCAGACGAAAGATATGTCCATTGGGGAGCTTGTTAGATCCCTAGTTGACCAAAAACTATGGAGGGGGCCCCAAGATATCTTTGAAAGCTATTTTTGAGTGATTTATTCTAGAACTTGAAGCAATGCAGAAGAAAGTGTTTAGACATTTCCAAAAGGTGATACTAAAAATATCATTATGCACAAAAGCATTCATGTTGTTGGGAAGATTTATCATCAGATTCTCGCTAAGGGGAAGCAGGAGACCATGGATCTACCCAAGATGGTATAATGACTAACCAAGCAGTTGAGGCCATCGATGGCAATAGAAAAGAGAAGAGGACCTAGGGGGTAGCCTCAAGGGAGTTCTTGTAATCCATATATATTATTTCATACCTATGATCCTGGGTTGTAGGGTCTCTTGTATCTTTTCTAGCCTAGTTATCCCTACCTATCAGTCTCAGGTTGTGGGACTTCTTGTATAAGTTGCATATTTTTGTATTATTTTCCTTACATGGGTAATTTTGTAATCATAAGTATAATAATGAAATCTTTTCTAGTCTAATCAGAGGGCACAATCTAGTGCCCCTGACATTTGGCAAGATTGGCTTCTATCCAAGACCAGGCATCATGGAGAACACAGTTAAATAGATTGTGGCATCACCCTACAGTCTCCAACAACAAGTCAATGACTCATCAAAAGGTGCATGTCAAGGTGGGAAATGCCATGCATGTAGGTACACTTGTCCAAGAATTACAAGAGTAAATTAGGAATCTTCAAGCAAATCAAGGAAGCATTCAAGTAAATCAACACCTTAGTTCATCCTTCATGAAGGGACCCAAGATTTGCATGCCACAAAAGTTTGATGGTGATCGAATGAAGTTCCATAGATTACTACAACAAGTTAACTTTTACATCCATATGCAACCTAATAGATACCCTGATGAGGCATCTAAGGTTGGTTTTATTGGAACTCTACTTTGTGGTCAAGCATTATCATGGTTTGCCCCAATCTTGGAGAAGAACAAAGCAGTACTTCATGACCATGAGTGATTTCTCTAAGAGCACACCACCATTTTTGGACATGCGAACACAATTCGAGTGGCAGAAACAAAACTTTGGAAGGTATGTCAAGGCAACCACCCTACCTCTACCTATGCATCAGAAAATAGGAAATTTATATGTGATCTCACTTGACTTGAGGATTATTTTATAATTCAAATTAGATGGGGCTTAAGAGATGATGTGAAGGACATTTTACTCATGATGCCAGAGGTTAAAACATTGAATGAATACGTCACTCACGTCATTCAATGTGATAATCACCTTTTTCAAAGAAAACAAAAAAAACAAGTAAATGGAAGACTTTGTGAATTGAAACCCTTCCAACCCACTCCTAGAGAAGATTCCACACCCGAACCTATGCAAACATATGTAACTAGGTTCCAATATCTAGCCCCACAAGAGAAACAAAGAAGGATAGATAACAATTTATGCTCCTATCTTGGAAACCCTGGCCATATTGCAATTCATTGTCTCAACAAGAGAACAAACTCAAGAGTCGTAGTCACCTTTGTAGAGCAGGGAAATGGGGGAGTCTAGTTTTAAAGAAGACCTTACAATCGGACCATGATATAAGAAAGGGTCTCGTAATTCAAACAACACCTATAGAAACATGTATTTCCTCTATCAAGTTGATCATACCTAAGAAGACCCTTCTCCTTATAGCCATAGTTGATTTCGGATCCTCCACATGTTTCATTGATGAAGGATTGGTTAAGAAACACATGCTTCTAGTACTTGAGAAGAACAAACTAGTAGTATCTAAAGTAGTATATTGATTAACTCTAGCATCTGGGAATATTACCAAGGAAAACACACCATTAAGAGTACATATTGGTGATCATGATTCCCACGTATGTTTTAATGGAATATCAAGTCTGATAAATCATGTTATCATTGGAATGCCATGGCTAAAGAAACATAATCTAGATATTGATTGGGAAAATATTAAAATCACTCATCGAGATATCCATAAGAACCTAACATATGTAGGAACCAAAGCCTCCATACATGCAATAAGGAAGGAACCAACATATATGATCTATGCCATAGCAAAGAAAGATGATCTAGTGAAGCTACCTAGCCAATACCAAGATTTCAAGATGGTTTTGAAAAGAAGAATGCATATATCCTCCCAGATCATAGACCTTATGATTGTGCCATAGAACTTCAAGAGGGAGTATAACCACCATTTGGACCAATCTAGACTATCCCTATAGGGAATTACAAAATTACACAAGAATATTAATGAGAATCCAGCCAAGGGCTTTATCAGACACCCAAAGTCTTGTAGGAGCTTCTATCCTATTTGTAAAGAAGAAGGGTGGGGCTCTCTGAATGTGTGTAGACTATCATGGATTGAATAAAGTCACTATAAAAAATAGATATCCTCTACCACTTATATCGAAGAACTTGGAATGCCTTGGAAAATAAAAGTTCTTCATGAAGATTGACCTTCGAGGGGCTTACAACCTTGTAAGGATCAAAGAAGGAGATGAATGGAAGGCAACATTTTGAACAAGGTATAGGCATTTTGCATATGTAGTTATGCCATTCATTCTCACAAATTCTCCAATTGTCTTTTAGCATATGATGAATGATATATTTTGAGAATATTTAGATGATTTCGTGGTAATATACCTAGATGATATCTTGATATTCTCCAAAATCTAGAGGAGCATGAATGTTATGTAAAGATAGCTCTAGAGAAACTAAGAGAAGAAGGTTCATATGCAAAATTGGAGAAGTGCTCTTTCCATCAAACACAAGTGAAGTTTTTAGGCTACATTGTCTCAAAGAAAGAGAATTCTTTATGGGCCCTAAGAAGCTTGTGACAACCCTTGATTGACAACCAGCTTCATGTGTTGGAGATGTAAAATGCTTTCTAGTTTTTGACAATTTTTATAGGATATTTATCAAATATTACTCCAAGATAGTAACACCTCTTACCAAGATTACAAGAAATGCAAAAATTTCATGCATCGAAGTAGCAAAAAAAAGCCTTTCAAACCCTAAAATCAGCACTAACCACTACTCCAATTCTACCAACCCTTTTTTCTTAGAGACAGATGCACCAAACTTTGTTGTGGGGGGCATTCTATCCCAACATTGACACCTACATCTAGTTGCAACATTGAAGGAAGTTCTCCCCACTAGAGATTAATTATGAAATCCATGATAAAGAATCCTTGCAATAGTGGATGCATTCAATACCTAGCACACCATCTAGAAGGAGTAGCTCATAAAGTTATTATGTATACAAATCACAAGAATTTAGAGTATTTTATGACCACCCACATCCTCAATAGAAGGCAATACCAAGACAATCAATAGTGTATACAGATCCTGAATAGCGCATAGATTCACAAAGAGATGGCACACTTCATTCCAACTTCCAAGACAATCATAGGTGCAACCATTGTTAGAATCTTTCTCAGATACATCTTTAGGCTTCATGGATTGCTTGATGATATCATTAGAGATCCAAGTCCACAATACATATCCAGGTTTTGGAATAGTCTTTGCAAGCTCCTTGGTGTTTAGGTTAAATTGTCTACAACCAATCATCCACAGACTGATGGACAAGTAGAAGACATGAATCAAGCCATAGAATAATATCTCCGTTGCACCATCAACTATCATCAAAATGATTGGTTTGAGCTTTTACCCTTTGCAGAGTTTGCCTATAACAATAGTGTTCACACATCTACCAAGGAGACTCCCTTCTTTGCAAAATATGGACAACACCCAAGGATGACTGTACAATTCTCAAATCATGTCAAGAACCAAGCTACTAGAGATAAGGCCTAGTACCTCATGGATATTCACCAAGAACTGAAGCAAGAGATCCATAGATCTCAAGAACAATATAAGTATTATGCAGGTCAACATCATGTTCAAAATCCATCCTATCACATTGCGGATAAAGTGTAATAAATGATAGGCACGAGATGGTCAAACCACACCCGTGATAGGTAGGAGATGGTTGAACTACACCCGAAGAGGGAGGATTAGGAAGTAATCCTCGACCACGGATTTTGGGGCAAGTGGTTAGGCCATCAAACTCCTTTAACTACTATGAAGTTTGCACAAGTAATGACCATGAAGCTCATGCATGACTCATGAGTGTTATCTCTTTTAGCATTAAACCCTCACTTTGATTACATTTTGGAATCAATATTTTTCAAAATCAAGGCATAAAGACGTAAAAGGGTCTTGACATACCCTCGACATTTGGTCTTATTGTCCTTTGCATGGCATAATAGGTGTATAAAACAAAATATAGCACCTTAGTCTTAGCTCTCAATATGGTGCCAATAAGGGTCCGAGAAAGGATCATTAGAGCAATTAAAAGACAATAACACCTTAGTCTTAGCTCTCAATATGGTGCCAATAAGGGTCCGAGAAAGAAGGTCAAACTTAGGATGTACTTTTGTGGATTGGAGAAAGTATCCACTAGTATGGGAAAATGGAGTGTTAAATCCCTTTGAGGTTTTTTCTTTGATGGCCAGAAAGAAAAAGAACTCATGGTTCATAAAAAGCATCAATCAAGTTATCTCTTTATTGGGAAAGTGCATTAAGTTAATGTACTTAAACCATTAGACAAAAGGATAAAGAAATGAAGGAGAGTTTTTACTCTCACAAGTGAAGTCTATAAAACTTCACCAAGTCCAAGTTCTGAATCGAGTTCAAGTTCAAAGATTCAAGACCCTTTCAACCAAGTTTTGATAGACTAAGCTAAACACTAAGATCCTAGTGTAACTCAGTAAAGTCAATCTTTTGACTCAAAGTAATGCACAAGAATTGCATTTCAAGAAAGTAAGTAAATAGATTGAATAAAGGAAGGGTTATGAGCAAAGAAAAATACCATCAATTGAAGCTCAGTGGATCAACACACTGATGATTGATATCACACTAGTCTCTTGTGGTGAGATGGTGTTTTGGCTTTACTCCAATTTTTTTTTTGAGAATCAATTTCCTATCTCTTAAAGATAAATAAATTGCTTCAATAACCTGTTCTTTGGAAAGTGAAATTCTTGAGTCACATTGAGTTCGACTCTAATTAGTTTCAAGAATCTTAGAAGTTTGAATTGGTTGTAGATAGTTTTAGATTTTCTTTCTGCTTTCCAAATCTTTAGGATCTGAGTCAAATAGAGTATCTCATTCCTTTCAAGAAAGACTAGGGTTAGCCAATTGGAACAAGGTAGCTAAATCAAGCATACCATATAGATGTTTTGTACAAGAACCCATTCAATCTTTAAAAGATGCTAAGTCTAAGTTGAATTATTATTTGTGTTTGCTTCAAGGTACATAGCATCACTCTAATGACTTTCACAGAGTTCAATACACTCTTGAAAAGAAAAGTAAGGAATTGCTCTAAGGTTGAACAAAACTAAATGGCAAACTTTCTCCTACAATTTGCATAGGATGTTTAAGCCCATTAGGATAAGGTAGTCCTCCAGTTCGGTAATAAATCAAGTAAATGTTGGTTGGAAGTGAACCAAAGTACAAAAATCTAAGTTAGGTGTTTGAGTCAACTAGGCTTCTAGTTTGACTTCCAAATCAAATTCAAGTGAACTGAGTTATCAAAGTCTTGACAGGGACAAAAATTGAAGGGCTTTGGTGTGCATAACAAGAGGATCAAGGAGGAGATGGAACGAGAGAGAGGAGAGGAGAGACACGCACACATGTGTGGGAGCCTCAAAACCCACATAATGATCTCTCTTGAGGCAATGCTCTATATATGATGTATATATATGAATATGGGGGTAAGGTCACATGACCCTTACATCCCCAACAATCTCCCACTTAAGGGTCAATGTGACCATAAGTGGTAAAACATACAAAGAATGATGTAGGACTATACAATAATGTACAGGAAGGGTTCGAATCTCAACCCATACAGATCAGCCTACACCAAGTGCCTCAAACAAGGTGTATCCATGCACCTCAAATTGCTCTAGACTCATATCGACAAGAGTCGAGCTCACATATGGCTGATGCAAGAAGTGATGAAGTTCCTGCAAAGCTCCCACTTGCTCCATGTCTGTGTCAATCATCGAACGATTAAAAACTCCAAGTGCAAATGCTCCAATAACAACTGCAATGTCTAGTCTCGAGCATAATAACTCGTATATTAGACTCTCGACTGCTGAAAAAAAAAGTGCTATCCTAGCTAACCTAAGCATATCAGCCATGCCTATATCCAAGGCATCCAAAGCACCATCATCAAGCCTAACATCATCAAGACTAACATGTCCTGACACATTTGTGTCAACATCTGGCATGAGCAAATCCAAGAATGACTGCATGATCGCTAACTCATCAACATCTAAATTAGTCATCCTATCAACCAAGGATGTGTCTAGCTGTGCATCTCGAGAGCTAGTATGATCTGGCATACACTGTGTATCATAAGAGCAATCCTGCTCTACCACACCAAGTATATGATCATGCTCCACATGAGCAAACTGCACAACATCAATACCAAGGTCAAATTGATGATCTAACTCTAATTGAGTATCATCACAATGCTCTATGTGAGCATCCACATCATGCTCTAAAGCATCCAACTGATCATCTGATGTGTGCTCCATAAGAGCATCCACATGATCGATAAAATCATGCTCTATATAAACATCATGAGCATCCAAAACATGCTCTACATGTGCATCCATCTAAGCATCTGAATCATGCCATACATGTGCATCATGAATGTCAATAGACATATGTGTAGGTAGACAAAATGAGACATGAAGAGTCTCACATCGCACATAAGGCTGAACTCCCACTGAGACGAGACTCTCTCACATGAAGTACCTGTAGTGGATACATGTGCCCAATCCTAGCACCTCTGATAAGCATAAGTTATCCAAACTGCAACTGAAAATGGTGCTCACCAAGGAATGCATAACATCTGCTCTCCTGTAACTGACTAAGTGAAATCAAGCTCATAGGGAATGAAGGCACATAACGTAGATGTCTGAGAATACGTGATGCTCCACTAGGTAGCATAAGGCATACATCTCTTGCACCCTCAATGTCATATGTCGTACCATTAGGCAAGCGCACACATCCATGACTCTCACCTGAGAATCGACAAAAACACTCGCGGTGTGGAGTAACATGAAAAGTGGCGAATGCATCAAGCTGTTAAACGCTGTTTATTCTTCTAACTGTCAGAAGTGCGTTTAAGTGATTCTTGGGTTCTTGGGAGTGGAAGGGGTCTGTTAGACAGAGGCCCTGTACTTAGTTCCCAAACTCACTGCTCACACCCAGCAATATACTAATGCTGAGAGCTCTATCAAAAATCTATTGTACTTAGACATTACCGTTCACAGTCTTAGCTCGACCATGTGTACCGAATACGCTAAGATGCTATGTTGCATCTGCACATAACATACTGAACATATCAGAACAAGAGTATTCGTCCAACCTTCACAGAATGGATACCACACTCCGTCCAATATCCGAAGACACAGAAAATCCCCGTGTTCAGATACACCGTACTGAAGATTCAGTACGCAATCCAGGGAATCTTTACTGTAACTTAAACTTTGCCGTATGGAACCTGAACCTAGATACTACAGACACTTAAGATAACACGGATACTAGAAGAATTATCATGTTTGCACAGACTTCGCCACATATTTGCAGAACATTTCAAGAAAGAAACAACCTGATGCGCAAACTAGCTGAGTCTCACAATCGTCATGGATACCATCAGACAATCGATAAGCCGAAACATAGATACACAAAGAATACTCAGAAAGTCGCCAAGATACTCTGGATTACTCAACTCGACACACAGTAACGCTACAGACCAATCACTCAGACAGACAGTCTGGTGATCTTTCAAACGTCTATGAAGTTATAGACACTACAGTAACGACCCGCTCAGTCACCCAGACAGACAGTCTGGTGATCCATCACGAAACCGTCACTGGCGTGCCTTTCTTTGATTTATATAACTTTTTTACAAACTGTTTGTAACAGCTTTTCACTCGTGCGAACAAGTTTCAGTTACACATTCCCAATCCGGCGGCCGCTAACACTCTGGCACGCACGATGGACTCGAACCCGTAGGTTTTACAAAACTATTGCTCTTCTATAATACCTTCTAAGTAAATATTTCTAGCTAATCTAAAGGTTTGGGCGATCTTTTTCTTTAGAGTTTCTAATAACTGTTTTAGGGTGTCCGGTTCTATTAACTGTGCATCTATTCGTACTGAACTTAGAGCTATGGCTTCATTGAGCAAAATTTCTGCTTGGGTCTGCAGAAAGGCTTCCTGTAAGTAAAATTCGTTTGCCAGCGCCGCATCTTTGGATGTCTTCATTTCGGCAACCTGTTGCTCCATCTTCTGTACTCTTTCCTTCTGATTTTCCAGTTGATTCTCTCTTCTTTCGATTTCTTGAATTTGAAAGTTTACTGTTCTTGAGTATGATTCTTTTTCGTGTCTTAGATCTGAAATTAGCTTCTGTGTCTGAGCTTCCTTGGTCAAATAATGCTTGAGCATATTGTTGACATCTGATAGATTTTCTTTTGTCCTTTGAAGTTCTTCTTCTGTCAGCTTAGCTTGGCTCTGCTGTTCTTTGTTTTGCTGCACCAGTTCGTTGAGTTGGACTCTGGTCTCTTCCAATAGATTTCCTAATGCTATTCGGGCATCTTCTTTATCCTTGAGCTCGATCTTCAACTGACTGTTTTCGGCCTGTGCTTCACTTAATAGCTTGTCCTTTTGGTTGAGATCTGCTAGTGCGGCATCTCTTTGTTCAACAATTTCCTGTTGTTCTGCAAGTTGAGCTTGGAGTTGGGTAATTTGTGATTGGAGCTGATGGTTTTCGGCTTTAACCGCATCTATCTCTTCTTGCAGGGGCGTGGTCTGCTTCCAGGACGTCCACCTTGTGTTGTAGCTCATTCCGGATGCTATCTGTGACTTCTCTCATTTGGATTGGTAATTGCTGTGATAGGTTGATGAGCAATTTACCCATGTTTGCCAATTCAGAGATTACGGGAATTGAAGGAAGTGGGAGATGTGGTGAGGTGGAGATGCGGACGTGGTGAGGAGTTGTTGGGAGTTGGGTGGTGAGTAGTTCGGGGATGAGGAAGAGGAGTCAGCGGTTTCGGCAGGGTGAATGGGTTGGATGGGGATAATGGTCTCTATTGGCGGCTCCGGTGGGGGAGTGGGAAGAGCAAAATTGGATTGTGTTACCTTGGTGTGTTGTGCAATTTCTTCGGTTGTGGAGTCAACTGCTTTAAGCAGCTCTTCGAGTACTTCTTTAGCAACTTGTTCTTGATCTGCTTGCTGTTCCCTTTCAGACTGTTGCTGGGATGCTTCTTTCTGTAGAAGTTGTGTCAGCTTCAGTACGTTTTTCCTGTTCATGTTGCTCCTGGGAAGATGATTGTGCGGAGGATTCATGCTGCATCGATGTTGCGGTGTCGTGGAATGTTTCTTCGTCATGTTTTGCTTCTTCTTCATCTTTGTTTTCTTTGGCCGATCCCTGTGCTTCGCTCTTAGAAGAACTGATTCTGATCCTCTTTCTGCGGAAGAGTTGGTTTAGCTCCTCTTCATCTTCTTCCTCATCGTCCCATAATTGTACAGATTCCTCATGTCTTAGAACAGGCCCTCGGGGTGGTGGTTGTGCTGCTAGTATTGCCGAAAAAAGAAAGGACAGAATGTGCGGCAACCTAGACCTTGGCATGCCTCCTTTGTTCACCTGTTTAATTATGGATACGCACTCTCGGTGAATGCGGTGGAAGAAAAATGATGCGAAGTTTACTGGTTCTTGAGCAGCTAAATCTATGGCGGAGTAGAAGGGACGGGATATTCCATAGGTGCGTTTCTGTAGATTAAGAATAGCTACTAAGAATTGGAGGGCTGATCTTTCTGGTTCCGGTCAACATAGGATTGCATACTCGTTTGAGGAATACCTAGGAAATAGTTCTATCATTCGTGCGACTGGTAGACTCGGGCCATTTTCCCGACCTTGCGAAGGGAGTCTAAATGCTTCTGCAAAAGCTTGGAAGGTGATAAGTGTACGGGATGGGAGGGAGGTGATCGGCCAACTCTGCTCGGTGGTAGGTGTGTTGGCGATGGTGGAGATGATCTGGGCAAAGAATGGGTGGGACTCCACTGAATGCCAAGGCAGTTCAGCGAAGTTGGATAGCCCACGAATGCGCATGAACTCTCCTACGTCGGCAGGGAGTCCATCACGGAAGGCGGCATAGTTAGCCAAAGCTTCCATGGCGCAGACAGAGACAGTAAGCACAAGCACACACAGCACAGGGTAAGCACACAGACCACAAATCACACAAACACAATAGCGATTTTTGGCGAAATAGAAAAGGTTAAGTAGATGCGTTGCAGTGGAGAGCAATCAAGAGTGACTAATCATCACGCGGTATTGAGATGATAATTCTTAACTTCGGTGTGCATGCGTGAGTAGCTGGCAAGGGCAGGGCGACTGTGGACATAATTACGTATCAATACGCGGATATTTATAGACTTATTTTATTAAGCACGCCAAATAAGAAAAGAAAATAAAGAAAAGAGAACGGCAAAAAAAAAAAACGCGGCTAAGTGAAATGTTTCAGTGTGGGTTAGATGTGTGTTGATACGGCCGCAACTTCAAACCATTGATGACTTTCGGAAGAGGAATTCCGGTCAACATAGTCAACCGAAAAGTTGCTGGGCCCACTTGTTCAGAAATCCGGTAGGGACCAAACCATCGTAACTTGAATTTGTCAGCAGAGCGATTCGACTTTGCATTGTAAAAGAGTACAAGTTGTCCCACCGAAAAAATTGGAGTCTTTAGATATCGATCATGTGTTCGAGCTTGTCTTAGCTGTACTTCCTGCATAGTCAAAAAACTATGCCATCGATGCTCGTCTAATTCTCTGAGTGTATCCAACCAAAATGACAGTGATTCTTCAGGTAGCAGTTTCTGAGCGATTGCTACTCGTAAACTTGGTATAACTATCTCCATCGGTGCTATTTCTTCTAATCCATAAGCTAGTTTGAAAGGGGTTAATCCTGTTGTTACCTTGTATGTAGTCCGATATGCCCATAATACTGCAAGTAGCAGTTGATCCCATCTTTCCGGTGCTTCTAAAATGAGTTTTCGAAGCATATTCAACAAGATTTTGTTTTTACTCTCAGCCAAACCATTTGCACGAGGATAATATGGTGAACTAAATTTATGTGTGACCTGAAACGAATGTGTGAGTACTTTCATTAAATTGTTGACAAAATGAGTGCCTTGATCTGTAACAAGTTCCAGTGGTAAGCCAAAACGTGGAAAGACATCCTTCAGTAGACACTTAGCTACCGCAACAGCTGTGGCAGACCATAAAGCCCAGGCTTCTGCCCATCTGGTAGCATAATCAGTACATGTCAAAATATAACGATTATTACTGAGGATTGCTGGTGGTGTAATAGGGCCAATGAAATCTAGACCCCACTTCTGAAAAGGTTCTAATGGCAAGATAGGTTGTAGAGGGAAAAGATGACGTTGCAGGGGCTTTCCAAATCTCTGACAACTATCACATTGTTTGACAAACTGTGATACATCCCTGTACATAGTAGGCCACCAGAGACCACTTTGCAGAATTTTCCGGTGTGTTAAGTCTGCAGCAAAATGGCCACCGGAAGGAATTGAGTGAGCCAAATTAATCACTGATTTAACTTCATGTGGTGGAATACAACGAAGTAAAACTCCAGTGTGATCTATATAGTATAATTCCCCAGCAATCAACCGAAATCGGCGATTGAAAACTGAAATTTTCCTTTGTATTGCAGGAGAAGTCTGAGTAGGAAGGTATCCATCAGTGAGGAAGGTCAAGATCTTATCATAATAGGTAGATGGCATAGGTGGGTCTGTAATTTCATCATTAGTCGGTTCAGAGACATAAATTGCCGGTGTTGTGTCATTTATACCGACCGGAGCTTCACCGGAATCTAAGCGAGGCAGAAAATCTGCTAAGGCATGTGAACTGCCTGGCTGATGAATAACTTCGTAGTCAAATTCTTGTAAAAGTAGAACCCATCGAGCTAATCGACCACCTAGATGCTGTTGTCGAACTAGATAGACAAGTGCAGCATGATCTACATGAAAAGTAAATCTACGGCCCAGCAAATAATGTCTGAATTTCTTGATAGAATATACTAGACCTAGACATTCTCTCTCTGTTACAGAGTAATTCTTTTCAGCAGGGGCTAATCTTCGGCTTGCATAGTACACTGGTCTGAACCACTTATTGGTTTGTTGCATTAGAACGCTTCCTATTGCTATATCTGAAGCATCAACAAATACATGAAATGGGCGATCCCAGTCAGGAGGCTGTAAGATTGGAACCTGTGTTAGTAATCCCTTTAGACGATCAAAAGCAGTTTGACAGTCCGGGGTCCAGTCAAATTGTCAAGGGGTCTTGGTTATCAATCGGTTCAGTGGTATTGTCAAATGAGCAAGCCACCGCAAGTGCCGACCATGCCATCTTACTTGGCCCATGAAGCGCATTACTTCCTTAGGTGTAGTGGGTACAAGTGCTTCTAACACAGCTATGATTTTATCTGGATCCACCTGTATGCCCTGTGCAGATACAATGTGACCAAGTAGCTTTCCACATGAAACCGCAAACACAGATTTGTTTGGGTTCAAACAGAGTCTGTATTCTCTGCACTTTTCAAAGCAGCACCGTAAATGGAACAAGTGTGCTATCATCTTACCGAAAATTGAAAAATCATCAAGATATACTTGCATAAAAGAGGTAAGGTAAAGAGAAAATATTTCCTGCATACACCTTTGGAACGTACTTGGGGCATTCATTAATCCAAACCACATAACAGTACATGCGAAAACACCCTAGTTGGTAATGAAGGCGGTCTTCGGTATATCCTGTTCAGCCATTCTAACTTGATTATACCCACTGTACCCATCTAAGAATGAATACATTTCATGTCCTGCTACTCTATCAAGCATTGTGTCAAGAAAAGGGAGTGGAAATGGATCAGGCACTGTAGCTGCGTTCAGTTTCCGGTAATCTACACATATTCGTAACTGCTTATTCTTTTTAGGAACAATAACAATTGGTGAGATCCATTCAACATGTTCTACTGGTACAATAAATCCGACTTTGAGTAGCCTATCAAGTTCTGCCTTTACCTGTGATGCATAGTTTGGATTCATCTGGTAGCTGGGTTGCTTGAGTGGTTTTGCTTCCGGCTTCAGCATGACCCTGTGTTGATAGATGCGCGGATCCAAACCCTTCATATCTTTGTAATCCCATGCAAATACATCAGAGAATTCTCGAAGTAGCTGGATTAGATCTGCTTGAAATAATTCTGGTAAGCTCTCCTTTATCTTAACAGGTCGTGGATTTTCTTCATCACCTAAATTGTAAGTGGTCAGTTGATCTTCTGGAACATAAAATTGTCGAGGCTTCTCTGTATTCTCAGCTGGCTTAAAAAGTTGTTGTAGATCAGCGTCATCTATGGTAGTCTTATCTTCTTTCATATCTTTTTCTGTTACAGTCATCACCGTACAAACTGAAGGATTCCAATTATCTACAACAGATTGTAAATCAACAGTTCCTAGGGAGATCAAGTCAATGTTATTTTTCAGAAACTCTTCTTCTTCATAATCTGACAACCCATCTAGCATATGGACTGGTTCCGCAAAATACGGTCTAGCATGCAACTCGCAAGGTTGTATAGCATCTAATTTTACAACGTATTTACGATTATTATCTTTGAAAGTGAGTTCCTATGCAGACCAATCTTGTATCACCTTGGCGTGCTTCAACCAAGGTCAGCCGAAAAGGAGATTATAATCAAGGGTGGATTCCGGTAATTCTAGTATGACAAAGGTCATTTTAAAAGTTGTACCTTGTAAAGTTATTGGTACATTTCATACAAGTCCTACGGGATGGACTCTTGACTGGTCGGCCATTCTGACAAAAAACTGAACTGGTTCGATTTCGGTCCACCCTAACTTTTTACACAGTGCAGCAGTAGCAATGTTGACACCAGATCCTCCATCAATTAGTACCTGTGTGATTTTATGATTTTTATACCATACCGTAATTAAAGGAACTGAATGATCGACCGTAGAATCAGGTTCCGGTTGCACTGTTGCTGTTGCTGGAATACAAGAAGGCACAGGACTGAACTACTGTTGGAATTATTGTCGAACTCCCGGTACTAGTGCAAGTAATTGGCCCATAGGAAGAGTGATGGATGCTTTAGATAAAATTTCCCAGGCCTTTTGTGATTGGATTGTATTTTCCACAGATTCTGAAGATGATGCGCCTGCTGAAGATGATGTGCCTGCTGCTGAATTAGAATCCTGTTGTTGTGTTCCTTCCTCGGTTAATGGAGTCTGGGTCACCGGAATAGGATCTGGGAAGACTGGAGGTTCTGTGCTGGTCCATTGACTAGCTTTATCATAGATCATTTGTTGTTCACGTATGCCTGGTTCAAATATTTTTGCTGCTGGTTGCAGTTGTTTACCGGATCGGGTCTGAATTACTGCCGCGTGCGTTTCTACTGGTGTGATTTGTACCATATTAGCCATTGGGTTTTGACGTTCTTTCTTCCTTTGATCATACTCAGCTGCATCCTTACAAAATCTTCTAATGTGACCAAATTCACCACAAAAATGACAACGCGGTGGTGGCAAATTGGGATTTTCCGGTGCTGGTCCGGCCTGCCAGCGGTTTGCATTGTAGTTATTATTTCTCTGTCCTCTGTAATGATATCCTTGTTGCTGGTTGTTTCTCATTTGGGGAGGTACATAGTGATTGGATGGCTGCCCTGGTTTCTGTATAATTGCATTGACAATTGCTGTTCCCTGCACTTTGGCGTTATATGCACAGTTTTCGGTGGTGTGTCCGGTAGTGTTACAGATAGCACAAAACAATTGATTAAGTGCACAAGCGGCACTAGTATGGCTTGAATTCTTGCATGTAGTGCAGTACATCTGTCTGGTCGGGTCTTCGGCGATATTTCTATTTGCTTTTAACGACTCCAGATCTTCTATAAATCCTCCAACCTTGTTTTGCAGCTTCAAAGCCATTGCAATCACTGCATCTAGCGTCATAGCTCCTACACAGCGTATGATCATAATCTGTTTAAGTTGTGGAGTCAATCCATTGATAAACCATTGAGTAATAACGTCATCCGGTAGGTTGGCATGTGCTGGTGGTAACTGCCTCAAATGATTCCTGAATAGAGTGGCGTATTCTTGTACTATTTGATTTATCTTCTGTCTATTGTTTTGCAGGTAGTCAAAAATTTTGGCTGGATTCTTCTTTAGCCTGAATCTCTGTAAAAAGGCATCCCTTACTGCTTCATAGGTGCCGAAATGGTTAATATCATATTCTGTAAGCCATCTAGCTGCTTCGTTCACCAATGTCGATTGGAAAACAATAGCCTTATACGCCGGATCAGGTGGATGGTTGAGCACTGCGTAACTTATCTCAAATGTGCATACATGAGCATCCGGGTCATCTCCTGGGAATCCACCAAATTTGGTGTACGTTACTCCTGTTGGAGTTGGCCTAGGTGGGCATAGTTGTTGTTGTTGCCCGTTCATGGCTCTGATGGTTGTATTGTGACTATCTTCTGTATCCCGAGGCTCAATATCTGAACTATCGGAATCTGTATCGTTGGCCTGTGCACTTTCCGGTTCGATAATCTTGTTCAATATGTTTCGAATCTCGGTTTCGAACAAGCTACCTTCCTTCTTGATGTCGAATTTAGCTCCCAATAGCGGTGACTGGGCTGAAGATTCACCGAGAAATGGTAAACCGTCGTCGGAAAACTGCGATCTTTCAGCAATTGTTATCGAAATATCACTCGAATGTGTCGAATCTTCGCCAAAGCAAGGTGTTTTTTCTCCTTCACTAATTTCCTTGGCTAAAGTGTTTCTAGTCGTAAACAGATTTGAATCTTTATCCAATGTTGTTAAACTAACTTCAGGCTGCGTCCTGGTAGATTCTGGAGTTACTATATCTTTGACAGACTGTGCCGAAATAGTACCGGAATTTACCAGAGGCGTAACACGTTCCACTGGAATATGACCGGAATCACTACTAATGTTCTTTACTTTCTTGACAACTGGGTTAGACCTAGTTGTACTTCTACCTCCTAGAGTCGTTCTTGGCAACTTAAGTACCCCAAGCTGGCGGTTCTTTGGATACGTTTCACCGGATCGAGTAACCGGCATGTATCATCTTTTGTACTAATCGCGTACTATTACTGTCGATTAAAAATTTACAATCACGTTTCCACAACAGGTTTGCAACAATCTGATTTGTTGCCACCTTCCCACAGACGGCGCCAGTGTTAAACGCTGTTTATTCTTCTAACTGTCAGAAGTGCGTTTAAGCGATTCTTGGGTTCTTGGGAGTGGAAGGGGTCACCCAGCAATATACTAATGCTGAGAGCTCTATCAAAAATGTACTGTACTTAGACATTACCGTTCACAGTCTTAGCTCGACCATGTATACCGAATACGCTAAGATGCTATGTTGCATCTGCACATAATGTACTGAACATATCAGAACAAGAGTATTCGTCCAACCTTCACAGAATGGATACCACACTCCGTCCAATATCCGAAGACATAGAAAATCCCCGTGTTCAGATACACCGTACTGAAGATTCAGTACGCAATCCAGGGAATCTTTACTGTAACTTAAACTTTGCCGTATGGAACCTGAATCTAGATACTACAGACACTTAAGATAACACGGATACCAGAAAAATTATCATGTCTGCACAGACTTCGCCACATATTTGCAGAACATTTCAAGAAAGAAACAACCCGATGCGCAGACTAGCTGAGTCTCACAATCGTCATGGATACCATCAGACAACCAATAAGCCGAAACATAGATAGACAAAGAATACTTAGAAAGTCGCCAAGATACTCTAGATTACTCAACTCGACACACAGTAACGCTACAGACCAATCACTCAGACAGACAGTCTGGTGATCTTTCGAACGTCTATGAAGTTAACAAACAGAACAGATGTCGACGACAGACAAGACAAGAGACGAACATGAACTTAGAATACTGGAGATTAAGCAAACAAACACTACAGTAACGACCCGCTCAGTCACCTAGACAGACAGTCTGGTGATCCATCACGGAACCGTCACTGGCGCGCCTTTCTTTGATTTATATAACTTTTTTACAAACTGTTTGTAATAGCTTTTCACTCGTGCGAACAAGATTCAGTTACACATTCCCAATCCGGCGGCTGCTAACAAAGCAAACAAGCCATATGTGTGCTATCCAATGAACAAGAGAAATCCTGAGATGAACCATAGGAGAAAGTGATATCACCATCACTAGCATAATCAACTGCCCTAGACTCTCTTGAAATCACTACCTGACCTACATCACGTGCATATCTCTGACATCATCATCGCATCTGCCTGAAGCAACATCGGCAAATATGGCCCTCATGACCACAATACCAACATCGAAGCTGTCGATGTGATCTACGTCTCACACGAGTCAATGGACTCACATACATATCATGTAGTCTCTACCATAATGCACTACTTGTCTCCTCATACATAAAAGACTCATTTATAGAATCCACAAGCTGTAATCAGGTAGTGGAGCTTGCCAATGCATCCATATCCATCCATACGTGGTCCAGCATGTCACGAGGCCTCTGTGCATCTCTATCACATACATGTGTAACCCTGCACGAACCAATGTATGCCACATCTAAGCTTTTCATCTCGAAAAGTCAGTGCCATCAAACCGAGAAGACACCATGCTGGCAATCCAAGAGACTAGAAACAAGAGAAACAAGAGACTAGAAACAATAAGCTATCCTCAATAGAATCACACCTGCATATCCATATGCATAACTCACATCAGAAATATCTCAATGGAGAAGGATCCATGTGAACCACCTGTCACATAACCATGCATCTCGCATGCACATAAAACCATGAGCATAAGCCTGCTCACCAAGTCTCCAAACTGACAAAGTAGATGTGAAAGAATCCTGGAAAAATTTCAAAAGAGTATCCCCTATAAATTGAGCAATCAAACAAGATAACCAATATCAAAAGAAAAATCAGTAATTTGTCACCACCTATCATTGATCCAATCAAGGATAATGGCAAATACATATGCCCACAAACTAATGGCAATATATGCCAATACAATGGCGATACCCCTCCCACTCAAGAATAAATCTTGCAAGATGGTCCAACCTATCATGAACAATGTGTGACCAAGTCCAAGTGAATGGAGATAATCAATGATCCAAAGCTATCACACAATCTTCAAGATCCACTAGAGCTCTCTTCTAGCATAAAAGTTGTTGAAATTTCGAGAGCATCTCCTCTATAAAATGGACTCTGAACCAAATAAACCATGTGGGAATCACCATCCACATATGCCAAGAATCACACTGGCAAATACATATCAATCAATGACCAAATGCTAATAACAATGAAAAATGAATGTGTAACGGAGGCTCCAATCTAGATCATGTACCTGCAAAGAAAACAAAGATACAAGTACCAACCAAGATCCACAATCAACTCTCACAGAATTGTATGCAACCGGTAACTAAATCCATAAACAAGTGGCATAAGCAAGATATAGACCACAATGCCACTATACATCCATGATCGAACTCATGATGACATAAACCTCAAAAAAGAGTATACGACAATGTCATCTTACATGCCAAACACGTGACAAGATCATGCTCTACTCTCATATGGAGGAGCCACCATAATGATCATACATGTATAATGCCTTGAAGCTCTGAAAATAAAAGCTTGCACACTAAAAAATCTCTCTCGAAGAAGTTCCAAACCAAAATGAAACTCCAAAAGCAATTAGGGTTGTTTTGGTGAAAATATGCTACTCTGTGTTTTTCTATTTCAGAGGTGATAACCTCTAAATCTAAACTTTTGACCTTCATCAAACTTCAAGAGCTTTTTCAGAATGAGATAAATAACACCTCAATCAGAGGTGCGTAGCTCAAGATATGCACAAAACAAGCACTTGTTGTCAATTTCACTTTCATGTGCAACACTACAACTCTGTATTTTTAAGTTTCAATGACCTTGCACTCAGAATTTGGATCTGTGTTCTTCTAGAAACTTGTAGAGGCTATTCCAAGCTACGCATACCAAGTTGAATAATCTCATTCCGATTTGTAAAACTCAACTTTTTGCCAAAACACTGACCTGCTATCCAAGTGATTGTAGATTTATCTTCTATATCAGTCTGTGTTTTTTGAATTTCTGTCAGTCTAAAACTCCAAACAAGGTCTTATGTACTTCTACAAAGTTGTAGCTCTTTATGTTAGCTACACATAGAACTTTAAAACGCATCAATCCAAGCTTCCTAGCCTGAGGTTATGGCCAAAATAGTGAATTATTGTTGAGAGATGCCAACCTACACTTTCACCTCTTGTGACCTAACCTTCCATTGAAGCTTCTTGCACACAAGCCTTCAACATGCTCTGATACCAATGAAGGCCTTTGGTGTGCAGAACAAGAGGAGCAAGGAGGAGATGGAACGAGAGAGAGGAGAGGAGAGATGCACACACATGCGTGAGAGCCTCAAAACCCACATAATGATCTCTCTTGAGACAATGCTCTATATATGATGTATATATATGAATATGCGGGTAAGGGTCACCTTACATCCCCAACAAAAATCCTACCTTAGTTATTGTGTCCATGCGCCAATGATGCCCACAAATGGACTAGTATATTGTATCCACTCATTTCACATTCTAGCTAGGGATATTTTTTGATCCACCCTTATCATTCACTCCCTACTTTGCACTCATATTAGTTTATCAAGTGCAAAGCTGGATGGTGTTTTCAATTATTCGAGTAGGGATCAATCAATAGATTCTCCTCTATTCATTTGGAGTATGAGGTGAATCCCACCATAGAGATGAAGACATGTTCTTCTATGTTAGTTCATGAGGCTCTCGGATACGCCTACCATTACTATATATAGCATTATTATCAAGGATGAAAATCTTTCCCAAGGAGGAAAGAATGTAATAAAGTAAGCATATGATCTAAGTATTCATCTCAGATAGATCTAAAATCAAACACCATTTGATCACTTGTGTGCTTGTTCATTGGAAGGGTATGACATCAATGATCATACTTGATAACCTATACAGAACCTTTAGAGAGCACTTATCAAGGTTTGAGATTCCATAAGAAGAAGCCAATGAATCCTTAGATCAGATAACATGATTTTTCCTCATACAACTCATCATTTGAGGCGAGGTGATATTATGGACAGAAAGGAAACCATCCTCAACCTCAAATTCCATGTGACTTTCTATATCTCATGGTTGGTTTAGAATTTATAGAAACTAATGCTTCCATAACGTCTCACGTGCCAAAATCCAAAAATGAATCGTCTTCTTGCTTGATTTTGACATTTAGAGGTCTGGCTTTGCATTGCTCACATCATCAATGATATCATCAATTTGTAATTGCCCTTTGAACACTTGTATGAAGGCTTGGCCACATACATCCTCAATCTTTTTAATACCATTCTTGGGAGCTCAAGGATTGGTGATCTCCAAATAAGTATTTTCTAAGTTCCAGTTATAATTTTTACTCTTGTTCCTTGTTCTAGTCTTGTCTAGTCTAGTATCGTGGACATCCTGTCTTGTCCTCTTCTAATCTCATAGTACGAGATCTTTTCTAGTTCTTTCTTGCACCTAGTCCATCTTCATCAAGGGATTTCTTGTAATCCAAATATATTATCGCATACCTATGATCTTAAGTTGTAGGATCTCTTGCATCATCTAGCCTAGTTATCCATACCTATCAATCTCGAATTGTGGAAAATAATTCCAAATTCTTTTCTAGTCTACTTAGAGAGCACAATATGATGCTCCCTTGCCAATGTCTTCCCTTTAGCAAGAAGAGCCGATTTTTATCTCCATGCTCATACCCTTGAGAAGCAAACAAATGCTTTGGCCTTATATCTTGAATGAAAGATATCTTCATTCTTGCTTTTGTCTTGATTTGGGATGTTAGGATCTAAAACTTTGATGAAAAACTTCTTTAGAGATTGCCTCAACCTAAGAATTTAAAGAACTTATGCTTTGGGGTCTACTCATATGTACAAAATGGATGTACTGAGAAGAGAAAATATGGAAGAACTCATGGGATCATGGAGAGGACACCATAAATCCATTTTATAAATGAATCAAAAGAACTTTATATATTGTAATTGTAACTGAAGTATTTTGATGGTGATGCACCACAGTGCGCTCTCCTTCTCGAGGGATCTATGATGATATCCTTGGAGTAGAAAACTAAGTTCCTAGCGCCACACATGGTACTCCGCATAGAGGCTACAGAGTACGCAGAAAACACAATACACAGGGAGCACGAACACAAACTTCTTAGGTGTTACAAGTGCGGTCAAACTTACACTCTATGACTGACCAAGCCACCATATGTTTTATTAAAGGACATATACAAAGAAGTGTCCAGAGGCCATTTGGCCTTTCACATGGACACTAATAGTAACAATCTCCCACTAAAGGCCAATATGGCCAAGGTAAATATGGGAGAGAAATAAAGAATGATAAAGAATACATGATGGGCATGTTACATAGTATACAAGTGACTGTGTAAGATCATGAATCAAGTAACCCCCATCACGTGACAACAGTGTCAAATTCTATCCTATGGTAGAGCTTTAGTCAAAGCATATGCAATATTATCTTGAGTGTTAACCTTCTCAAGAATAATGTGTTCAATGGCTAAGCAATCTCTAATGAAGTGATACCTCACCTCAATGTGCTTGGTCTTTGCATGATAGACTGGATTCTTAGCCAAAGCAATGGCACTTTGACTGTCAGTGAGCAAACGAGGTACATGCTGAGGTAAACCCATATCACAAGCAAGATGAGAAACCCATAATGCTTCCTTACATGCCTCACTTGCTACAACATACTCTGTTTCTGTTGTCTACACAACCAGCATAGTAAAAATCTGTGTAACCAATAATGGATACTTTCCCTCTACCTAAGCATAGACACTTGTCCTTAGTGCCACTCAAATATCTCAAAATCATCTTGACTGCTTCCCAATGTTTCTTTCCAAGATTAGACATATAACTGCTCACAACTCCCACTGCAAATGCAATGTCTGGTCTCGTAGCTACCATAGCATACATGAGACTACCAACAATAGACTGATAGGGAATTTTGGTTATGAATTCCTTTTCCTCATCTGATTTGGGGCAATCGTCTTTGCTGAATTTCACATATGTGGGTAAAGGTGTACTCAATGCCTTTCCACCCTGCATATTGAACCTATGAAGTACTTTGGATATGTACTCACTTTGAGACAAGTATATGCATCTTTTACTCCTATCACGAGTAATGTGCATGCCAAGAATATGTTTGGCATCCCCCAAATCCTTCATATAAAATGTCTCACTCAACTTCTTTTTGAGAATTGACAAGTCATAAGAGGACTTCCTAGCAATCAACATATCATCGACATAAAGTATCAAGCATATCAAGCTGCCATATGAGCATCTCTTTGTGTAAAGACAATGATTCATTGCTTCGAGAATAGCCTTGAGACTTCATAAAAGCATAAAAATTTTGGTACCATTGTCTAGGGGACTGTTTAAGTCCATACAAGCTCTTCTTGAGCTTACAAACAAGAATTTCCTTGCCAAGAACTACATAATCCTCTAGTTGTTCCATATAGATCTCATCTATAAGATCTCCATGCAAGAAACTAGTTTTGACATCCATTTGGACTAGCTCTAAGTACTCCATTGCAATCAATCCAAGCAACATGCACAGGGTAGTAATCTTGACCACCGGAGAGAAGATTTCCTCGAAATCAACACCATGTTGTTGCTTAAAACCCTTTGCAAAAGTCATGCTTTATACTTTGGAGAAGCACTATCTTATGTGAATTTCAGCTTATATACCCATTCACATGTTAAAGCTTTCCTACCCTTTGGCAAAGGTACTAAATCCCAAGTACCATTCTTGTGAACAGAATCCAAGTCACTCTTCATGGCACGCTCCCACTTGGCATGATCTTTTGTCTGCATAGCCTCTTTGTAGCAAGAAGGCTCACTGGCATCTATTAACATAACAAAATCTAAACCTGGAACATATCTTTAGGTGGATGTGAGACACATGCAGAGCATCTCAATGGTTGCTGAATAAAAACATGTGCAGAGTGATCTGATCGGACATTCTCTTGAACGTCCCTATGTGCAATATTTTTATGCATGCTAACTAGAGGGCTAGTATCCTCAAACACCACTCTTCTCACTTCAACCTCCTTAATGGGCTGTTTATGCATCTTAGAATCATTGAAAATGACATCACTACTTCTGATCACTGACTGTGTTTCAGGATCCCATAAGCGATATCCAAATTGTCCTTCTCGACCGTATCCAAGAAAAATGAATTTCTTTGACTTATGGTCTAACTTTTGTCTAAGATTCTTGGGTATATGAACATATGCTTCACACCCAAAAACTCGAAGATGATCATAATATGGTGGCTTCCCTGTCCATAACTCGTGTGCCACTTTTACTAGGTGAAAGGTTAATCACATGAACTGCAGTCAATACTGCTTCTGCCCAAAAGCCTTGTGAGAGCTTTGCATGATGCAACATAGAAACTACTCTATCTTGAATAGTTCTATTCATCCTTTCATCTACACCATTTTGTACTAGGGTATAAGGAGCTGTAAACTCTCTACAAATCCCTCTAGACTGACAGAAAAGGTTGAATTCATGTGAGGTATACTCACCCCCATTATCTGAATGTAAAGCCTTAAGCTTAGTTCCTTTTTTAGTCTCAACTGAAGCAAACCATTTTTTGAAAGAAGGGAATACCTCATCCTTTGATTTGATAGGATATACCCAAAATTTTCTAGTAGCATCATCTATGAAAGTGACAAAGTAAAGAGAAACACCTAAGGACCTAGTGGGCATAGGACCACACACATTTGTATGAACGAGATCTAAAGGTTGAATTGAAGAGTCAATGTGCGTTCTATGCACATTTTTGGTTTGCTTTCCATATTGACAATGCTCACAAAATGAAAAATCAGAGAAAGATAACATAAGTAAGTAGCCAGAATGAGAAAGATTTTCCATTCCACTACGAGATATATGGCCCAAAGGACCATGCCAAATATAGGCCATAGGTTGTTCAACAATAGCTAATAAGTGTTCTTTCTGTGATACAAATAAAGGATAAAGTGAGCCAACTTTGCTTCCCTTTGCAATAACCATATTGCCTTGATATACAAAAGGACTGAGCATAGAAGACCATCTTGTAACCAAGGTCATCAAGTTGACCAACTGACGTCAAACTACATGATAGTTGAGGTACATGGCATAGATTATGCATAGTAAATTTTGAACTATCAATGAACTGCACAACCACATCTCCAATCCCCACGATGTCACACTGGTAAGAGTCACCAAGTCTCATGGTACCTAGAGACTTTGCTGCATAATTAGAGAACCATTCTGTGTGTGGTGTCACATGGAAAGAAGCACCAAAATCTAGCAGCCATGTGTAGGAAAGAGAATCAGCCATAAGAGCCTCAGTTGGCACAATGCTATAAAGTGTCAACTATTGATATATTTAGGTAGTGATGTGTGTGAACACACTAGGAGCATCGGGGCACTTTTTTTCATCTTTAGGATATTTTTTTCCCACGGGCTTGTATATATGCTATTGCCGTAATGAGATACTTATCTTTGTACATTCTAGTGGTAATACATTCAGTCTTGTGT
Source organism: Ceratopteris richardii (assembly GCA_020310875.1). Lineage (NCBI taxonomy): Eukaryota > Viridiplantae > Streptophyta > Polypodiopsida > Polypodiales > Pteridaceae > Ceratopteris > Ceratopteris richardii. The sequence continues at coordinate 42,028,327 of CM035416.1, read as the reverse complement.
GCTGTGCCCTAAGCTTCTTCTTCTTCCTTGTGCTATTTGTGTGCTTCCGCAGATGTCTAACTCCAACAATTGGTATCAGAGTAGGTTGTCACTTCATCTAGGGTGTCTTCATCACCTCTCTAGTTGTAGTCTCAGATTCACACAAATTTTGGTGAGTGTACTCAGGGTGTTTCAGAGATCAAAATAGCTTTGTTGTGTGGTGTCAAAATCACGATTTGAGCTCATTTTGGCCTCTGAATGCATTATCGAAGCACTTGTGGAGGCTATTTTGCCTTTTTGTGCCAAGGTATATACCAGTTTTGGTTTGCTAGCATAAGAGTCTCGAAGTTTGCTACAAGTTTAGCAAAATTTTTTCTGGGTAGTTCTGTTCAACGTTTTGAGATATAGTCAATTTTCTGCATCAAGGCATTTTAATCACCGGCCATGGCTGAAAGCAATGATGTATTCCGTATGTTGGATGTTGAGGATAAGTTGGATGATACCAACTACCCATTATGGGCTTATATGATGTGACATGTATTGGTTGCAAAAGGACTGTGGAACATTGTGCAGGGTGTTGAAAGATGTCTTGTTACACCTACCAATACAGGTACTGCAAATATAGGTACTGGAGCTAATGGAGGTGGTATTGAAGATGATGATGTTCTGTAGATTCCTGTTCGTGCTGCGATTTTTGCTACACCTACTGCAAAGCAAATTCGTTGGGATGGAAGAGATGCTTAGGCACATGCACTGATAGCCTTGTTTGTCAAACATGCCATTATTCCTCACATTCACTCTTGGAGAATGGCTAAGGATGCTTGGGATACACTTACCACATTGTACTAGGCTAGGAATGGGGCTCGTCTTGCTTACCTCCAAAAACAGTTGGAGAGTGAGCACATGAGTGAAGGTGATTCTACAGACAGTTTTATGACAAAGATCATGGATTTGAAAGAACAATTGATTTCTGCTGATGAAGTTATACGAGATAGCTCACTTGTGCAGACCGTTAGGAATGGTCTTCCTGATTCATATCAGAGTTTTGCCTCTACTATTCGTGTGATGATGAAAGGCAATCCAAATTCCTTGTTATTTGAGGAGTTAGTATCTCTTCTGTTGCAAGAAGATTAGTCTAGACAGAACAGGTCCATCATGCATGTTGTAGATCAAGCTTTCCTGGATAGTAAGAAGGGCAAAGGTAAATGGAGCTCATCTACTAGCCAGTAGAAATCTGCAAATGCTGCACATTAGAAGAAGGAAGACAAAGATGAGAAGAATTCAGAAAAGCGAAAATTGTTTTGCAAGTACTATAAAGGAAATGATATCATAAAGAACTGTCCTAAACTGGCTACAAAAGAGGCAAAGAAAAAAGAGGTTGGAATGGTTGTTACAGAGACCTCTACTCCAAAAATAGAGTATGCTAACCTTGTGCAGGATGAAGAATGGGTGTTTACTACTGTTTGCAGTTTTGACCCATCTTCTCATGAGCACTGCAAGTCTGCAGTAGACTCAGATGTTTGGTACTTTGATAGTGGGGCAACCAAACATATAACCTCACAGTGCAATTTCTTCTCTTCACTCGAGCCTGCCCCTATAGGGAATATTGTTACATGAACCAGCAACTCCTCTTACCTCTTATGGGAGTTGGTAAGATCATTTTGACTACTGCTGATGGTAGTTCTTTTACCTTGTTGGATGCTTTATTTGTGCCAAGGATCAAGAAGAATCTATTATCAGTTTCTGCATTAGCCAAGATTGGCTTGGTTGTGAAATTTGTTGATGATAGATGTACAGTTCATGATCTGTCAAATGGCGATGCTATTATTGCTTCTGGTATTTTATATCGTGGGCTGTATAAGCTCATAGACTATGAAAAATCTGTGAATGATTTGGCATGTGCAGTACATGATTCTGAGGCTATGTCAAATGCAAAGCTTTGGCATGCACGCTTTGGTCATCTGAACTTTTCTAGTTTGTTATGCCTGCAGACATCTAAAATGTTGTGCTCTTTACCTAAACTTGAGGCACCCGGTAAACATGTATATGAATGCTGTATTTTGGGAAAAATGCAGCGTTCCTTATTTCCAAAAGATGGTTTAGTTCAGGCTACTAAGAAATTGCAGCTTGTTCATAGTGATGTCTGCGGTCCTATGCAGACACCCTGTTTTGGAAGTTATCTTTACTTCGTGACTTTCATTGATGATTTTTCCAGGCATGCATGGGTATATCCACTGAAAGCAAAGTCCGAAGTGTTCATGTGCTTCAAACAGTTTTTGGTTTTGGCTGAAAATATGTTAGCATGCAAAATGGGCACCCTCCACTCTGATCGAGGGGGGGGGAGTATATGTCTTCTAATTTTGATGCATTTCTGGCTGAACGTGGGATAAAACACCAGTGTACAATGCTGTGTACACCTCAACAAAATGGAGTTGCTGAACAGAAGAACAAGTCACTCATGGAGATGGCGAGGTGTATGGTCAAGAGTCAGGCTTTACCACATAGTTTCTTGTTTGAGGCTGTCATGTGTGCAACACATGTACTTAACAAGTGTCCCACTAAAGCATTGTAGTCTATCACTCCATATGATGCTTGGCATGATCGCAAGACATATATTGCTCATCTGTGTGTTTCTGGTTGTTTGACATATGCATTAGTGCCTAAACAACATCATAGAAAATTGGATGATAAAGCAGTAAAATGTATTTTTGTTGGGTACAATTCCGAAAGCAAAGGCTATCATCTGTATCATCCACAGACTAAACGCATTCTAGTTAGCCGTGATGTTGTTTTTGTGGAAGATGTTATTCAGCCCTTACTTTCATGTACTAAGGAGACATCTGTTAGCTCCAAAGACATGTATGATACTTTGCTGCCTCATTTTACAGGTGGACAGTCTAGTGTTGGTCCTAATGAGGCAACTTCTTCGCCTTTGTAGGTTTCATATGATGATGCAGATCATCCCATTTCTGATGCAGATTTACATGATGCACTTGTTGATGAGAGATCGGATATTGAAAGGTCAAAAACTATGCCAAAATGGTCGGTGTAGACTTTGTATGATAGCAAATTAGATGCACCTCTGTCATATCATACTCGATTAGGCTCTCATAGTGCCTCTTTTGCATCAAATTGCTATGCTATGGCTGCATCTAGTCTCTGTGATGAGAATGAACTTGTTTCCTTTGATGAAGCACAAAATTCACAAAATTGGATGGCTGCTATGCAATATGAATATGATGCTATAATGAAGAATGGTACTTGGTCTATATGTGACTTGCCTCCTTGCAAGAAGGCCATTGGCACAAAGTGGGTATACAAGTTGAAGCATAAGCCTGATGGAACAGTTGACAAGTATAAGGCTAGGCTTGTTGCAAGGGGTTATGCGTAGGAAAGAGGCATTGATTTTGATGAGAACTTTGCACCTACTTGTCAAATGACTATTGTTCATAACATCTGTGCACCGCAGCTCATCATGGTTGGAATGTACATCAGTTGGATATCAAAACAACATTTCTGAATGGTGACTTGCATGAAGAAGTGTATGTTTGTCAGCCCTCTGGCTTTGTGCAGAAAGGGCATGAGAACTAGGTGTGCAGGTTAAAGAAGGCATTATATGGTTTAAAGCAAGCACCACGTGCTTGGTATGAAAAGATACATGCCTATCTGATTGCACATGGTTTTGAGAACAATCCAACTTAAAGCAACTTATATGTTAAGCGTGCTAATGATATACCTCTGATCATTGTGGTTTATGTTGATGAATGCTGGTCACTGGTCCTCATGAGAGGCATATTGCTGATTTTAAGGCTGATTTGCATGCCTCATTTGAGATGTCTGATTTGGGGCATTCACATCGCTATTTGGGCATTCAATTTATGCACGTAGATGGTGGAATGGCTTTGTGTCAAACAAAATATATTGACATATTATTGCAGTGTTTTGGCCTTGAAGGCTGTAAACCTATTGCCACTCCTATGGAAACAGGTTTATGATTGAGTCTTCATGATGCTGGAGATGCATTTAATGTTGTTATCTATCAACAAGCTGTTGGATGCTTGATTTACTTATGCACCAAGCCTCATATGGAGTGATAGACTGCAACGCTTTAGTGGGACACCTATTAAGTACATATGCTGCACACATGACAGCCTCAAGCCAGAAACTATGTGGTAAATCCACACTTTGTTTTCATTCCCTTTCCACACAAAATCATGGGGCTGAAATATATACACTTTTTCATGTAAGTCACTATCTAGAAATGCAATTTTAATGTCCAACTAATGTACATTCCAATGATGATGAGCTACAAGTGCACATATGCTACGAATGGTGGTCATTCACCATGTGGGTACAAAGGTCTCATCAAAATCAATGCCTTTCTCTTGAGCATAATCTTTTGCAACAAGCCTAGTTTTATACATGTCAATTATTTCATAAGGTCTATGCTTCAACTTGTATACCCATTTACTGTCGATGGCCTTTTTGCCTGGAGGCAAATCACATAAAGACCAAGTACCATTCTTCATAATAGCATCATATTATGGTTACATAGAAACCATCCAATTTTCTGAATTTTGTGCTTCATCAAAAGAAATAGGCTCATTCTCATCATAGAGACTAGAGGCATCCATTGCATAGCAATCTGATGCAAAAGAAGCACGATGAGATCCTGAATGAGTATGATATGATAGAGGTGCACGTAACTTGCTATCTTGCAAAGTTTGCACTAACCATTTAGGCATATTTTTTGCCTCCTCTATATCAACCCTCTCATCAAGTGCATCATGTAAATTTGCATCAGAAGCAAAATGATATGCATCATCATGTGGAGCTTGTGAAGGCTGAGAAATTGCCTCATTTGGACTAGATCTCAAGGTGCTAATGATTACATATTAAAGGTTAAAGAGCTTGCAGATGCACTAGGGTCAATTGGTTATGCCCTTAGATGATGAACATCTTGTATTCCATGCCCTAAATGGACTTAGGGATGATAAAAGATGGAGGGCCTTCACAACTTTAGTGTATGTAAGGGTCTCTCTTCCTGATTATTCTCATGGTGACAGGGGAGATGAACCTTGGTGGTCATAATGCCAAGGATAGCCCAGGGCAATTGTTGTATGTAGGTAGAGGACAAGGAAGACACAACATGGGCATCAACTTTGTTGGGATGTCAGAGATGCTCAAGCACATGCATTGACAATCTTGTCTATCAAGCGTGCCATTATCCCTCATATTCAATCTTGCAAGATAGTAAAGCATGCTTGGGATACACTTACAGCCTTATACCAGGAAAGAACTGAGGCTTGTCTTGCTTACCTTCGAAAACAGTTGGAGAGTGAGAACATGAATGAAGGAGATTCCATGGATAGTTTTTTGACAAAGACCAAAGATTTGAAGGAGCAAATGATTTTTGTTGATGAAGTCTTGCCTAATAGTTCACTTGTGCAAACCATTCTTAATGGAATTCCTTATTCATATTAGAGTTTTGCATCTACTCTTTGAGCTTTCTTAGCTAGTCAAAAGGGCAAAGGTAAATGTAGCTCATCTACTAGTAATTGGAAATTTGCTAATGCTGCACATTCAAAGAAGGAAGACAAAGATGAGAAGAAAACAAAAAAAAAACAAAAACAATTTTGCAAATACTGTAAAGGAAATGATCATGTCATAAAAAGTTGTCCAACAATGGCTGCAAAAGAGGCAAATAAGAAAGAGGCTAGGATGGTTGTTGGAGAGACCCATACACCTAAAACAAAGTCTACTAATCTTATGCATAATGAAGAATGGGTGTTTACTACTGTATGTAGCTATGACCCATTTTTCCATTACTAGTGTATGTCTGCAGTAGACTTAGATGTTTGGTACTTTGATAGTGGGGCAACCAAACATATTACCTCACAACATAGCTTCTTCAGTTCACTTGAGCCTGCCCCTATAGGGAATACTATCACATGCACTAACAACTCCTCTTATCCTATAATGGGAGTTGGTAAGATCATTCTAACTACTAGTGATGGTAGTTCTTTCATATTGTCAGATGTTTTGTATGTACCAGGGACCAAAAAAATATGTTGTTAGTCTCAACATTAGCCAAGATTGTGTTGGTTTTCAAATTTGTTGATGATAGATGTACAATTCATGATCTCTCAAATGGTGATGTTATTATTGATTATGGTATTTTATGTCTTGGGTTGTATAAGCTCATAGACTATGCAAAATATGTGAATGATTCAGCATGTGTAGTTTGAGATTATCAGGCTATCTAAGATGCAAAGCTTTGGCATGCACACTTTGGTCATCTTAATTATGCTAGTTTGCTATGCTTGCAGAAATCTGATATGGTGTCCCCTCCGTCCAAACTTGAGGCACCTTGTAAACATGCCTGTGAAGGCTCTTATTTGGGCAAAATGCAACATTCTTCCTTCCCTAAAGATGGTTCACTTAGAGCTGCTAAAAAATTGCAGCTTGTTCATAGTGATGTATGTGGTCCTATGCAAACACCTTCTTTTGGGAGCTACCTTTACTTCATTAGCATGCATGGGTGTATCCATTGAAAGAAAAGTGCAAAGTGTTTATGTGCTTGAAACAGTTTCCGATTATTGCTAAAAATATGTCAGCATGTAAATTGGGTGCCCTCCATTTTGATCCATGGACTAGATACATGTCCTCTGGTTTTAATGCATTTCTGGCTGAGCATGGAATAAAACATTAGTGTATAGTGTCATATACACCTCAACAAAATGGATTTGTAGAAAGAAACAAGAGATCTCTCATGGAGATGGTGAGGTGTATGGTCAAAAGTTAGGCTTTACCACATAGCTTCTAGCTTGAGGTTTTTATGTGTGTAGCATTTGTACTTAACAAGTGTCCCACAAAAGCACTGCAATCTATCACTTTGAGGCTTGGCATGGTTGCAAGCCATTTGTTGCTCATCTACGTGACTTTGGTTGTCTGGCATATGCACTAGTGCCTGAACAATAGTGCTAGAAATTGGATGATAAAGCATTGAAATGTATTTGTGTTGGGCAAAGTTCTGAAAGCAAAGGCTATCGTCTGTATCATCCACATACTAAACACATTTTGGTTAGTCATGATGTTGTTTTTGTGGAAGATGCAATTCAACCATTACTTTCATGTACTAAGGTCACATTAGTTAGCTCCAAAGATGTGTATGAAACTTTGTTGCCTCTTTTTATAAGTGGACTTTCCTAAGATTATTTAGTTCATTCTTGAGCTGAATTTTTATAGCTTTTGCGGAGGTTGAGTAAAATCTCTCCAAGCACTCCCACACCTTCTTTGATGCATCCAAATCTTGAATATGTCCTATCATGGAGTTGCTAATATGCTGAGATAAAATAATAATGACTCTTTTGTCCCTTTCATCCCACTCTCTTATTGCCCTTCTTTGGTCATTGGTTGGATTTAACTCATCTACATAGGGTTTTGGCTCTCCACGACTCACAAGTTCCCACAAACCTTTCCCCATCAAAAAATTGCTTATTCTAAATCGCCATGGATGGTAGTTTCCCTTTTTGAGCTTCTCAATATGAGCATTGAGATCAGCCATGGTGACTTCTAGCTCTTTTGAACCTCCCCCTTGATACAATGAAGTTGAAAAAGATGGCTTTTACCTCAAAAAATAGAGCTACTCCTCTTGATGAAGTTTCATCTTTGATATGATGACTTGTTTGCCTCCCCTTGTTGTTGACGTGCCCGCTCTTTGCTTCTTTCCTTCAAGCTTTGATGAGGTCTTTACTTCACTTGAACAACTCCTTCTTCTCTCTTTGATACTCCACTTATAGCTCCGATACCACTGTTGGAGGATAAACACTCCTATGTGCACAACGAAAGCAAATGGACCCTCCTAGGATCCTGAATTTTTTCTAACATAGGCTCTGTGTTTTCTGAGTATCTCTGAGTACATGCAGAGAATGGAAATGAAACTTTGTTCGATAAAACTAGTCTTCGAGAGCTTTGAAATGAGGGTAAATTCGATCCATTTAGATACTTAATGATGCCTCGACTAGCAGCAACAAAATAGATAACTTGATCTCTTTGCAGAGTATTATCTAACTACACAGACACTATTTTGGACATTTCTCTGCACTTGTGTAGGCACTGAACCCGAGAATTATACCACTTCAAGTAGATAAGCTTTCCAACAAGACAAAAAATAATTGCAAATAGATTCGGAATGAAGGCGAAACAACAATTACAAGATCAGAGGGTACGTGATGATCATCTAGAGAGATAGAGTATGTAAAAGTAAAATTTCTACAAAATATGCAGAGAATAGCTAGTAGGGGGTGTGCTTAAGCAAGGGGGTAGCTTGGGAATGTATTTACATCACTCTAAGTCATAATACAACTCATTAGAGGCTTTAAAGGTCATATACCAACCTATTTAACCAATCAAAAGCATATACATGTCAAAAAGTGAGGTCCAATCACCTCAAGAGGTGACCTAAATCTTCTCTAATCAACTTCTTTCTATTATAGACATGATTGATGCCTCCTACTCATGGAAATAATTCTCCTTTGATTGTGGATGATGTGAAAGGCTCAATCTGGGGCATGTTCCCACACTCTTGAGCTTGAAGTACAAAACTTTCAATAGTCGTGCGGGGTGGCCCTCACCCTATTAAGCGAGGGGTCGGCCTAGGGGACCACCAAGCCCTAAAGAGGGTGAGGGGTAACCCTATGGGAGATCCACTAGCCCAGTTGTGTGAAGGGTTGCCCCTAGTGGTGGCCCAAAAGCTAAAGGGGTGGGGATCGCCGCTCAAGGACCCAAAGAAGCATGGGGTCCCCATAAGACTAGTAATCACCTAACAAGTCAAGTCATTGTCTTTCCTGCCCTCTAGATGATATGTTATTTATTTAGATGCCATCAATAGGGTGGTGCCATTGCCACTAATTTTTCACCTTACTGAGTGCCTCCTTCAAATGGTGTCTCGAGTGTCTATAATCAATGATGATGCTTCAAGTTTTTGGGTTTTGATATCCTTTACTGCTTGATATCCCATTTTGTCTTCTGCCTTGCTCGTGCTTAGGTTTTGATTTCTTCCACCATGTGACATTGCTCATGCTATGTGCTCTGTAGCACTGTCCTTGATGTCACACCATTTGTGCTAATCTTCCCCACTGGTTTCCCTAAGGAGTGGCCTTCACCCCATTTGACGAAGGTCACCCTAGGGTGTGGCCCAAGCCCCCAAGCGTGAGGGTCACCACAAGGGATGACCCAAGCCCTTCAAGGTGAGGGTCACCCCAAGGGGTGGCCCAAGCCCTCCAAGGATGAGGGTCACCCCAAGGGGTGGCCCCAAGCCCTCCAAGGGTGGGGTCGCCCAAGGGAGACCCTAGTCAAACCATCCAAACACTACAATGAATTTCAAGACCAGGTGGAGTAAAAGCATCGCAACTAATCACCAATGAGATAATGCAAAAAAATGGCCCCAAAGAAAAGGGAGAAGAAGTATCCTAATCACATGGAATAAGAGTAGTCATTTGATGGAGCAAGGATCATCCACTTTGATGGAGCAAGGATCATCCACTTTGACAGAGCAGGGATCATCTAGTTTCATAGAGCAAGGATCATCAGTTTTATAGATCCCCATATCAAGTCTTTGCACCATCCCAATAAAACTTCTCCCTATTTACTTATTTAAACAAAATGAACTAAGGAAATGAAAGGAACTGAATGATGGTATTTATTATGAGAGAATTCCCTCTTGTTGGTTTCAATTCAAAGAATTCTTCACCCTGGAAATATTGACCAGGGGCATCTTGTGGCCCTGTAGATCTTCCAATTGTATTACTCCTTGAGGCAATACCTTTATCACTTTGTAGGGTCCTATACACTTTGGTGCGAGTTCAATGGATACTCAAATAATCTCATGCACCAAGTCCAAGGATCCATCTTGAACATCATTGGTCTTCAGATATATGTCATTAGTCTATTTACGTTCTCCTTGCTTTACCTCCATTTTCCTTCTCCTTGCTTCCCTCCATTCTTCCAATGCTACAAGTATCCTAATATGAGGATCAATTCCAATAGTTTTGGCTTTGATTTATTTCTTGATGATGAATTTGAAAGGGGCCAATGCCTCCTTACCATAGAACAAGAGGAATGGACTCCTACAAGTAGAGCCCCTTCTTGTCACATGAAAGGCCAAAATTGCATCAATAAGAGCTTGTAGCCAAGAGTTGTGGTGGTCAAAAGCCAATTTACATAGTAGTTTGATTAATATCTTGTTGAAAATTTTTGCCTGCCTATTTGCTCTAGGATAATAGGCACATGATTCTTGTGGAAAATCTTATACCTCTCAAAAATGAATTACAACAAATGATTTACAAAATGTGTGCCCCTATCACTAGTAACTTCTAGTGGGAAATCAAATTGCGAAAAAACCTATTTGTACATAAACTTGGCCACTGTCATGGCAATGCAATAAAAAATAGCCTTAGCTTCTACCCACTTAGTGGAATATCATGTGTCCATCAAAATATACTTTTTGCTACCAGGTTCGCCAGTTGGGCTGATGGGTTCAATGAAATCAAGATCCCACCAAAAGGTTCTCACCTAGTTGAAATGACTAATGGTTGAAAATTTAGCCGAGTTGGCCTAGGAGCACACCTTTGGTAGGTGTCGCATTTCTTGGAAAATTTGATAGAATCCCTATAGATATGAGCCACCATAATCCCTCATGGAGGATTTTGTGCACCAAGTCCTCTCCTTGAGATGCCCTTCACTATGTGCTGATTGAACCAAAAAAGTTACTTCCTGTGGATAAACTCACTTTTGCAAAATACCATCTTGGCAATATTTATAAAACTGACCATTTATGAGTAAAAATGCTTTGACTTTAAACAATAATTTTTTCTTCTCTAATGGATTCATGTTCAAAAGAAATTTTCCAAAAGCGAGAAATTGCAAGATTTCATCATACTACTCGATTTGAGCCTCTACAAGAAAGAGTCCACTATGTAGGGGCTCATGATTAACATTTGTTGGCCTTTTGCTCATGGTCATTCTTGACACGTAGTCTGCCATGTAGTGCTCTTTTCCTAGCTTAATGTGAGTATCAGAGTTATATTCTTGAAATAGTAATAGCCACCATCAAACCCTTCCAACTACTCTAGGCTCATCAACAAGTACTTCAGAGGTTGATCATCCAAAATGGCAATGAAATGTACGCCTAAAAGATAGTGCCAAAACTTTTGAATTGTAAACACAATAAAAAAACCTTCTCTTTTAGTACTATTGTTATGTATTTCTACTTTTGTAAGTAATCTACTTGCATAAGCAATACATTGGTCTACCTTGTGTGTGGATGGCTATGCCTAGATTGCTTGAACTGCATGAACACTAGCATTTTTATGCACACGGAACTCAAGTGATCAATTAGGAATAGTTAAGAGTGGCACAGTGCATAACCTTAACTTTAGCTCACTAAATGCATTTTTAGCTTCAAGACTCTAAGAGAAAGGGATCTTCTTACTTGTAAGCCTTGATAGAGGCTTAGCTATTTTCAAGTACATTCATATAAATCTTCTATGATACACTCCATGGCCTAGAAAACTTTGCACTTCCTTAAGATTCCATGGGATGGGCGTGGAAGGAATGGAAGATACTTTAGGTGGATCAACAATTATCCCTTTGACCAAAACTGTGTGGCCAAGAAGAGTACCTTTGGTGACCGAAAATTGTCATTTAGCAGAGTTCAATTTCAAACTTTTTTTGAGACACTATGCAAATATTTCCTTCAAATTTTCCAAATGCTAAGGAAAATCTTGGGACACTAGTCTGTAGTTTCTCTGATACCACTGTCGTTTCTTTGATACCACTGTCGGAGAGTGTTAATCTCCTTCAGAATAACCTACTCTTGAGATTAGAACACTTCTATACCAAGAGTAAGTCAAAACCTTCACAACACAAACATTCTGCTGCACGATTTCTTTAAATTAATCTTCACAGGTTACTTTTGTCTGAAAACTGTTATTCTGAACAGTCGACTTCACACCTGTAACTTCTAAGACTTAATTCTCCTTGAATAGAACCCGTTTAAGCAAATGCTTCTGGTTACGAGTAGCTTATCTTCTAACTTAAAGATTAAGCCCTCACTCATGCAAAACTTTAAAGTATGCACTGAGAAATGATCAAAACATTGATCACCGAAAATGCGCCTGTTTCAGTAAACTTTGAACACTCAACACATATGAATGTTCCTACTGACAATTCTCGGTTTCTGCTTACAATTAAACTCTGAAACTTAAGCTATAGATTGATTAACTATAGACTTAGATATCCTCAATAGGATTTCACAAATCATCTAACACAGATGAAGAACACACAGAAGTTTCGGCGCAACTTTTCTTCGATTACTTAGAAAGTTACAGTTGAGTGATGAGAGGAAAACTCAACTAACTTTTCTTATGTCTAATGACATCTAACTTCTCATTCTTCTATTCTATTCCTTTCTCTCTCGTATATGCCTCAATGCCTATACGTCTCTCATTCTACCTCTCATACTATGCGCCTCGACATTTTCAGGTATTTATAGATAAATTTGTACAAGCTTATAACGCTTACTATACTACTGTACATATGTGTACAACTTTTTCCCGGTTCTTCTTCCAAGCTTCAAACTTTGTTCTTTTCTTCCTCTTTCCATCCTTTAACTCTTCATGAACTGAAATCTGTAAAATTGATCTATTCCGGTAACATTCCGGTGACTTTCCTGTGACCTTCCGGTACTGTTCCGGTGACCTTCCGGTGATCTTCTGGTGACCTTTTTTAAGGAATTTTTGCTGAAGGTTCTGCGGACTTAAAGACCTTCAATTGTTGATTGTCTTGCACCAACAGCTCCCCCTCAATCATCAATTGAGGTTTTCTCTGTCTTCTTTATTCCTGCCATATTCTTGAACCTTTGTAACTTAGGTCCATCCAAACTTTTTGTAAGCATATCAGCTATCTGATCTTTCGTTGAAGTATGGATTACTTCAATCTCTTTATCTATCACCTTCTCTCTTAGAAAGTAATACTGAATCTCAATATGTTTAGTTCTGGCATGAAAAACAGGATTAGCAGCTAAATATAATGAGCTCATGTTATCTCCAAATATAATTGGAGTTCTCTGTATAGCATCAAAATTCTTCATTAAAGTCTTTAGCCAAATCACTTCCTTTGCGGCTTCAACCATGCCTTTGTATTCGGCTTCGGTAGACGACAAAGCAACTGTATGTTGCTTCTTGGAACACCACGAGATTAGCTTATCTCCCACATAACACATGTATCCATAGGTTGATCTTCTGTCATCTGGATTACCTGCCCAATCTGCATCACTGTATACTTTGATGTTTGTATCTGAGGTAAAACCATAATACAAACCTTCTTTGAGTGTACCCTTGATGTACCTCAACACCCTTTGTCCTGCGATCCAGTGTTCTTTCCTTGGACAGTGCATGAACTGAGACAATACTCCTACTGCATATGATAAATCAGGTCTGGTTAACGTAGCATAGATAAGACTACCAACCAAACTCTGATATTGTCTCACATCCTTGAATTCTTCTCCACCAAACTTACTCAGTTTGTGGTTCACCTCCATTGGAGTAGGTGCTATCCGGCAATCATTCATTTTAAACTTGATTAACAAGTTCTTCAAATATCTTTCTTGGGTCACAAATACTCCGTGCTGAGTATATGTGATCTCCATACCCAAGAAGTAAGACAAGTTTCCCAAGTCACTTATCTTGAACTCCTTTTCCATTTGCTTCTTGAGTCTTTGTATACCTGACTCATCTGTTCCTGTAAGAATTATATCATCAACATATATGCACATGTATATGAAACCATTATCACTTGATTTTATAAGCAGACTACTATCTGCTTCAGACACCTGGAAACCAAGTTCTTTCAAGAACTTTACCAGTCTATAATTCCACGCTCTTGGCGCTTGCTTCAAGCCATACAAAGCTCTCTTGAGCTTGCACACATGTTCTGGATATCTTTTATCTCTGAACCCTTGAGGTTGTTCCATGAACACATCATCTGAAATATAACCATTCAGAAAAGCATTTTTCACATCTAACTGACATAACTTCCAACCTTTGCTCGCAGCAACAGCTATGAGTGTTCTGATAGTTGTCATTTTTGCTACTGGACTATAAGTCTCATCATAATCAACTCCATAAGTCTGAGCAAACCCTTTGACAACAAGTCTAGCTTTGTATCTAGACACACTTCCGTCTGCAAATCTTTTGGTCTTGTAGACCCACTTGCATCCAATAATCTTCTGGCTATTTGGTTTAGGAACTAAATCCCATGTTTGATTTTCTACCAATGCATCATGTTCTTCCTGCATAGCTTTTTCCCATTTTTCCTTACCTTTTGCCTCTTCATATGTAGAAGGATCTTCATCTGCTTTCACTATGTAAGCATAATCTTTCGTAGCCAAAAATGAAGTATCATAACTGTACCTTGTAGGTTGCCATCTATTTCTTGATGACCTTCTGAGTTCTCCGGTCCTTGAGGTTTCTGGTTCTTCACACTCAGGATCAAATCTTGGCCTTTCTTCAGCTTCTTCCTGTACTTCATAATTTTCTTCTTCATCAATTATTTGAACTTTTGATTTACCTTTCTTCTGACTCACTTCTTCTTCATCACCTGTATTGTTATTAACTGTTCCTGTATACCAAGAACTTTGCTCATCAAACGTAACATCTTTCGAGACCAGAAAATGTTTTGTGGATGGATTCCACAACCTGTATCCCATCTGTCTATCATCATAACCAATGAAAACATATTTTTCAGCTTTAGGTTCCAATTTGTGTCTTAATTGTGATGGCACATATGCATATGCCACACACCCAAAAACTCTGCAATGATCCAGGGTAGGTCTTTTACCCCACCAAGCTTCATATGGTGTCATACCCTGCAAGGCTTTACATGGTAGCCTATTGACCAAATAAGTAGCTGTATTTACAGCTTCAGCCCACAAATAATTAGGGCACTTTTTCTCATTCATCATGGACCTTGCAAACTCAACAATAGTCCTGTTCCTTCTTTCTGCAACACCATTTTGTTGAGGAGAATATCTGCAAGTAACTTCCCTCTTTATACCTGCATTCCATAAGTAGTCACTGAACTCGTTAGAGAAATACTCTCCCCCTCCATCTGATCTTAGTCTCTTCAGTCTATGACCTGTAGTTCTTTCTGCATACGCATGATAATGTCTGAATGTATTGAATACTTCTGACTTATCCTTGATCACATAGATAGTGATCCACCTGGTAGCATCATCAACATAAATCACATAATATCTTGATCCATTTATACTAAAATCCTTTGATGGTCCCCACACGTCTGTGTGTACCAACTCAAGCTTCTCTGAGTGCATAAAACTATGCTTGGTATAAGAATTCTTATGAGCCTTACCAAACTGACATGCCTCGCATTTGTATGTCATATGTTGACTTGCAACATTAGGCAATCCAAGCACCGAACCATTGTTAACCATATCTTTTATACCTCTTTCATTGAAATGTCCAAGCCTTTTGTGCCAAAGATCTAACTCAGAAATTTTCTGTCCTTCATATGTAAACATGGCCTGACCAATATTACCTTGAATCTTCAGTGTAAACAGTCTTCCTTCTTTCTTCCCTGAAACAATCTGTTTATATCCCTGACTGGGATCTTCCACGTATACTCCTTCATTAGTGAATCTTACT
Source organism: Ceratopteris richardii (assembly GCA_020310875.1). Lineage (NCBI taxonomy): Eukaryota > Viridiplantae > Streptophyta > Polypodiopsida > Polypodiales > Pteridaceae > Ceratopteris > Ceratopteris richardii. Next base: position 42,012,623 of record CM035416.1, on the reverse strand, counting down.
TCATATCCTTTTTCAACAATTTGTCCTACACTTATCAAATTCTTAGGAATTGTAGGAACATACAGAACCTTACCCAATAAGGTACTGCCATCTTTGGCTTTCACTGATCCAATTGACTGCACTTTATGCTTTGTGTTGTCACCTGTTTGAACAACATGATTAAAAACTTTATTCTCCAAATCAGTCATCAACGATATATTTCCACTCAGGTGATTACTACATCCTGAGTCAATGTAGAAGACTCTTTGATCTTCATTCTGACTTTCACAGGTAGCATTCAATATCATTGTTGAATCTTCCTTCTGTTCTGAAGCGTAATTGTAGTAGGTATTGTTATATTGTTGACTTTGGAATCCTCTACCTGAATTTCTTCCAAAGTAACTCCTACCACCTCTTCCTCTGAAATTTCCTCTTTGATTTCTGCCACCTCTTCCTCTTGCATTGTAGCTTTGACTATATCCATTATTACTTTGAGTGTTGTGCCAACAATCATTAGCTAAATGATTTGTCTTACCACAAATCCAGCAAGCTTTGCCTCCATCTTTGTTGTTTCTGCCTTTTCCTCTACCTTTGCCACCTCCTCTTCCTCTTAGGAAGTTGGCTTGGCTAGTTGTTCCTTCATCTTCATTTGCTTGTTGCTTTCCTTTGCTATTCTTCTTTTTATCTTTCGAGTACATTGCGTGACCTGCACTCTTGTCACCATCTCCTTTAACATCATTCTCAAATGTTAGCATATGACCTAACAACTGATTTAAATCTGGAGTGAAATGATCAAGCGATAACTCCGTAGACAAAATAAACGGCTTCCATTTGTCATCACCTCTTAAGCCTGTAAGAATTTGCCTTACCAATTTATCCTCTTCGATATCTTCATCAACAGCACCCAATGCATCTGCAATGTCTTTCATTCTTGTCACATAGTCTGAAACGGACTGAGAAGCCTTCTTCTTGAAGGTTGTAAACTCCGCCCATAAGGATGCCTTTCTTGACTTAGTAGTATTCTGGAAATGCTCCTCCAAAGCATTCCAAATGTCCGTTGCACTTTCAAGACCTCGAATATGAGGTAGCAAGTAATCATTTACTGCCATATAGATAATGCTTCTAGCTTGCGCATCTTTCTTCATCCAATTTTTCAAATCTGCTAACTCTTCCCTAGTCGGAACACTAGGATCTTTGAACTGTGGCTTTTCTTCTTCTCCTGTGATATAAGCTATCAAATCTTTGCTCATAAGATGAGCTTCCATCCTCATTGACCACGCAGGATAGTTTTCCCTATCCAGTTTCTCTATCTGTAGAGAATCTCCCATCTTGTGTCTTCCTGTGTATTTAAATCTTCAACCTTTATGAATAATATATGTACCTTTACTTCAAATTAGACTCCGTTTGTCTTTCTTGATGTCGTATGATCTCTTCTTCAGGTTTCGCCTTCAAGCTTTCACCTTTTAGTCCTTCGGTTGTTGAATTCTTTGTAACCGCAGCAAACGGGAACCTCCTTTCTTTGATTTTGGTTTCTCCTGCTCTAAAACCACTGTACCTGGCTCTGATACCACTGTAGTTTCTCTGATACCACTGTCGTTTCTCTGATACCACTGTCGGAGAGTGTTAATCTCCTTCAGAATAACCTACTCTTGAGATTAGAACACTTCTATACCAAGAGTAAGTCAAAACCTTCACAACACAAACATTCTGCTGCACGATTTCTTTAAATTAATCTTCACAGGTTACTTTTGTCTGAAAACTGTTATTCTGAACAGTCGACTTCACACCTGTAACTTCTAAGACTTAATTCTCCTTGAATAGAACCCGTTTAAGCAAATGCTTCTGGTTACGAGTAGCTTATCTTCTAACTTAAAGATTAAGCCCTCACTCATGCAAAACTTTAAAGTATGCACTGAGAAATGATCAAAACATTGATCACCGAAAATGCGCCTGTTTCAGTAAACTTTGAACACTCAACACATATGAATGTTCCTACTGACAATTCTCGGTTTCTGCTTACAATTAAACTCTGAAACTTAAGCTATAGATTGATTAACTATAGACTTAGATATCCTCAATAGGATTTCACAAATCATCTAACACAGATGAAGAACACACAGAAGTTTCGGCGCAACTTTTCTTCGATTACTTAGAAAGTTACAGTTGAGTGATGAGAGGAAAACTCAACTAACTTTTCTTATGTCTAATGACATCTAACTTCTCATTCTTCTATTCTATTCCTTTCTCTCTCGTATATGCCTCAATGCCTATACGTCTCTCATTCTACCTCTCATACTATGCGCCTCGACATTTTCAGGTATTTATAGATAAATTTGTACAAGCTTATAACGCTTACTATACTACTGTACATATGTGTACAACTTTTTCCCGGTTCTTCTTCCAAGCTTCAAACTTTGTTCTTTTCTTCCTCTTTCCATCCTTTAACTCTTCATGAACTGAAATCTGTAAAATTGATCTATTCCGGTAACATTCCGGTGACTTTCCTGTGACCTTCCGGTACTGTTCCGGTGACCTTCCGGTGATCTTCTGGTGACCTTTTTTAAGGAATTTTTGCTGAAGGTTCTGCGGACTTAAAGACCTTCAATTGTTGATTGTCTTGCACCAACAGCTCCCCCTCAATCATCAATTGAGGTTTTCTCTGTCTTCTTTATTCCTGCCATATTCTTGAACCTTTGTAACTTAGGTCCATCCAAACTTTTTGTAAGCATATCAGCTATCTGATCTTTCGTTGAAGTATGGATTACTTCAATCTCTTTATCTATCACCTTCTCTCTTAGAAAGTAATACTGAATCTCAATATGTTTAGTTCTGGCATGAAAAACAGGATTAGCAGCTAAATATAATGAGCTCATGTTATCTCCAAATATAATTGGAGTTCTCTGTATAGCATCAAAATTCTTCATTAAAGTCTTTAGCCAAATCACTTCCTTTGCGGCTTCAACCATGCCTTTGTATTCGGCTTCGGTAGACGACAAAGCAACTGTATGTTGCTTCTTGGAACACCACGAGATTAGCTTATCTCCCACATAACACATGTATCCATAGGTTGATCTTCTGTCATCTGGATTACCTGCCCAATCTGCATCACTGTATACTTTGATGTTTGTATCTGAGGTAAAACCATAATACAAACCTTCTTTGAGTGTACCCTTGATGTACCTCAACACCCTTTGTCCTGCGATCCAGTGTTCTTTCCTTGGACAGTGCATGAACTGAGACAATACTCCTACTGCATATGATAAATCAGGTCTGGTTAACGTAGCATAGATAAGACTACCAACCAAACTCTGATATTGTCTCACATCCTTGAATTCTTCTCCACCAAACTTACTCAGTTTGTGGTTCACCTCCATTGGAGTAGGTGCTATCCGGCAATCATTCATTTTAAACTTGATTAACAAGTTCTTCAAATATCTTTCTTGGGTCACAAATACTCCGTGCTGAGTATATGTGATCTCCATACCCAAGAAGTAAGACAAGTTTCCCAAGTCACTTATCTTGAACTCCTTTTCCATTTGCTTCTTGAGTCTTTGTATACCTGACTCATCTGTTCCTGTAAGAATTATATCATCAACATATATGCACATGTATATGAAACCATTATCACTTGATTTTATAAGCAGACTACTATCTGCTTCAGACACCTGGAAACCAAGTTCTTTCAAGAACTTTACCAGTCTATAATTCCACGCTCTTGGCGCTTGCTTCAAGCCATACAAAGCTCTCTTGAGCTTGCACACATGTTCTGGATATCTTTTATCTCTGAACCCTTGAGGTTGTTCCATGAACACATCATCTGAAATATAACCATTCAGAAAAGCATTTTTCACATCTAACTGACATAACTTCCAACCTTTGCTCGCAGCAACAGCTATGAGTGTTCTGATAGTTGTCATTTTTGCTACTGGACTATAAGTCTCATCATAATCAACTCCATAAGTCTGAGCAAACCCTTTGACAACAAGTCTAGCTTTGTATCTAGACACACTTCCGTCTGCAAATCTTTTGGTCTTGTAGACCCACTTGCATCCAATAATCTTCTGGCTATTTGGTTTAGGAACTAAATCCCATGTTTGATTTTCTACCAATGCATCATGTTCTTCCTGCATAGCTTTTTCCCATTTTTCCTTACCTTTTGCCTCTTCATATGTAGAAGGATCTTCATCTGCTTTCACTATGTAAGCATAATCTTTCGTAGCCAAAAATGAAGTATCATAACTGTACCTTGTAGGTTGCCATCTATTTCTTGATGACCTTCTGAGTTCTCCGGTCCTTGAGGTTTCTGGTTCTTCACACTCAGGATCAAATCTTGGCCTTTCTTCAGCTTCTTCCTGTACTTCATAATTTTCTTCTTCATCAATTATTTGAACTTTTGATTTACCTTTCTTCTGACTCACTTCTTCTTCATCACCTGTATTGTTATTAACTGTTCCTGTATACCAAGAACTTTGCTCATCAAACGTAACATCTTTCGAGACCAGAAAATGTTTTGTGGATGGATTCCACAACCTGTATCCCATCTGTCTATCATCATAACCAATGAAAACATATTTTTCAGCTTTAGGTTCCAATTTGTGTCTTAATTGTGATGGCACATATGCATATGCCACACACCCAAAAACTCTGCAATGATCCAGGGTAGGTCTTTTACCCCACCAAGCTTCATATGGTGTCATACCCTGCAAGGCTTTACATGGTAGCCTATTGACCAAATAAGTAGCTGTATTTACAGCTTCAGCCCACAAATAATTAGGGCACTTTTTCTCATTCATCATGGACCTTGCAAACTCAACAATAGTCCTGTTCCTTCTTTCTGCAACACCATTTTGTTGAGGAGAATATCTGCAAGTAACTTCCCTCTTTATACCTGCATTCCATAAGTAGTCACTGAACTCGTTAGAGAAATACTCTCCCCCTCCATCTGATCTTAGTCTCTTCAGTCTATGACCTGTAGTTCTTTCTGCATACGCATGATAATGTCTGAATGTATTGAATACTTCTGACTTATCCTTGATCACATAGATAGTGATCCACCTGGTAGCATCATCAACATAAATCACATAATATCTTGATCCATTTATACTAAAATCCTTTGATGGTCCCCACACGTCTGTGTGTACCAACTCAAGCTTCTCTGAGTGCATAAAACTATGCTTGGTATAAGAATTCTTATGAGCCTTACCAAACTGACATGCCTCGCATTTGTATGTCATATGTTGACTTGCAACATTAGGCAATCCAAGCACCGAACCATTGTTAACCATATCTTTTATACCTCTTTCATTGAAATGTCCAAGCCTTTTGTGCCAAAGATCTAACTCAGAAATTTTCTGTCCTTCATATGTAAACATGGCCTGACCAATATTACCTTGAATCTTCAGTGTAAACAGTCTTCCTTCTTTCTTCCCTGAAACAATCTGTTTATATCCCTGACTGGGATCTTCCACGTATACTCCTTCATTAGTGAATCTTACTTCATATCCTTTTTCAACAATTTGTCCTACACTTATCAAATTCTTAGGAATTGTAGGAACATACAGAACCTTACCCAATAAGGTACTGCCATCTTTGGCTTTCACTGATCCAATTGACTGCACTTTATGCTTTGTGTTGTCACCTGTTTGAACAACATGATTAAAAACTTTATTCTCCAAATCAGTCATCAACGATATATTTCCACTCAGGTGATTACTACATCCTGAGTCAATGTAGAAGACTCTTTGATCTTCATTCTGACTTTCACAGGTAGCATTCAATATCATTGTTGAATCTTCCTTCTGTTCTGAAGCGTAATTGTAGTAGGTATTGTTATATTGTTGACTTTGGAATCCTCTACCTGAATTTCTTCCAAAGTAACTCCTACCACCTCTTCCTCTGAAATTTCCTCTTTGATTTCTGCCACCTCTTCCTCTTGCATTGTAGCTTTGACTATATCCATTATTACTTTGAGTGTTGTGCCAACAATCATTAGCTAAATGATTTGTCTTACCACAAATCCAGCAAGCTTTGCCTCCATCTTTGTTGTTTCTGCCTTTTCCTCTACCTTTGCCACCTCCTCTTCCTCTTAGGAAGTTGGCTTGGCTAGTTGTTCCTTCATCTTCATTTGCTTGTTGCTTTCCTTTGCTATTCTTCTTTTTATCTTTCGAGTACATTGCGTGACCTGCACTCTTGTCACCATCTCCTTTAACATCATTCTCAAATGTTAGCATATGACCTAACAACTGATTTAAATCTGGAGTGAAATGATCAAGCGATAACTCCGTAGACAAAATAAACGGCTTCCATTTGTCATCACCTCTTAAGCCTGTAAGAATTTGCCTTACCAATTTATCCTCTTCGATATCTTCATCAACAGCACCTAATGCATCTGCAATGTCTTTCATTCTTGTCACATAGTCTGAAACGGACTGAGAAGCCTTCTTCTTGAAGGTTGTAAACTCCGCCCATAAGGATGCCTTTCTTGACTTAGTAGTATTCTGGAAATGCTCCTCCAAAGCATTCCAAATGTCCGTTGCACTTTCAAGACCTCGAATATGAGGTAGCAAGTAATCATTTACTGCCATATAGATAATGCTTCTAGCTTGCGCATCTTTCTTCATCCAATTTTTCAAATCTGCTAACTCTTCCCTAGTCGGAACACTAGGATCTTTGAACTGTGGCTTTTCTTCTTCTCCTGTGATATAAGCTATCAAATCTTTGCTCATAAGATGAGCTTCCATCCTCATTGACCACGCAGGATAGTTTTCCCTATCCAGTTTCTCTATCTGTAGAGAATCTCCCATCTTGTGTCTTCCTGTGTATTTAAATCTTCAACCTTTATGAATAATATATGTACCTTTACTTCAAATTAGACTCCGTTTGTCTTTCTTGATGTCGTATGATCTCTTCTTCAGGTTTCGCCTTCAAGCTTTCACCTTTTAGTCCTTCGGTTGTTGAATTCTTTGTAACCGCAGCAAACGGGAACCTCCTTTCTTTGATTTTGGTTTCTCCTGCTCTAAAACCACTGTACCTGGCTCTGATACCACTGTAGTTTCTCTGATACCACTGTCGTTTCTCTGATACCACTGTCGGAGAGTGTTAATCTCCTTCAGAATAACCTACTCTTGAGATTAGAACACTTCTATACCAAGAGTAAGTCAAAACCTTCACAACACAAACATTCTGCTGCACGATTTCTTTAAATTAATCTTCACAGGTTACTTTTGTCTGAAAACTGTTATTCTGAACAGTCGACTTCACACCTGTAACTTCTAAGACTTAATTCTCCTTGAATAGAACCCGTTTAAGCAAATGCTTCTGGTTACGAGTAGCTTATCTTCTAACTTAAAGATTAAGCCCTCACTCATGCAAAACTTTAAAGTATGCACTGAGAAATGATCAAAACATTGATCACCGAAAATGCGCCTGTTTCAGTAAACTTTGAACACTCAACACATATGAATGTTCCTACTGACAATTCTCGGTTTCTGCTTACAATTAAACTCTGAAACTTAAGCTATAGATTGATTAACTATAGACTTAGATATCCTCAATAGGATTTCACAAATCATCTAACACAGATGAAGAACACACAGAAGTTTCGGCGCAACTTTTCTTCGATTACTCAGAAAGTTACAGTTGAGTGATGAGAGGAAAACTCAACTAACTTTTCTTATGTCTAATGACATCTAACTTCTCATTCTTCTATTCTATTCCTTTCTCTCTCGTATATGCCTCAATGCCTATACGTCTCTCATTCTACCTCTCATACTATGCGCCTCGACATTTTCAGGTATTTATAGATAAATTTGTACAAGCTTATAACGCTTACTATACTACTGTACATATGTGTACAACTTTTTCCCGGTTCTTCTTCCAAGCTTCAAACTTTGTTCTTTTCTTCCTCTTTCCATCCTTTAACTCTTCATGAACTGAAATCTGTAAAATTGATCTATTCCGGTAACATTCCGGTGACTTTCCTGTGACCTTCCGGTACTGTTCCGGTGACCTTCCGGTGATCTTCTGGTGACCTTTTTTAAGGAATTTTTGCTGAAGGTTCTGCGGACTTAAAGACCTTCAATTGTTGATTGTCTTGCACCAACATAGTCTTCTATCTGTACCTAAGAATATTGAAAAGTCATCCATGAAAATGCAAAGGAATGTCATTAACCATTTACCCAATATTAGATACATTGTTCTATTAAATGATAGTGGTGCATTTTTTAGACCAAAATCCATGCAGCTGTAGACATAAGTGCCCCATGGAGTAGCAAAGGCCATTTTGTCTCTATCTTCAAGATGAATAAGAATTTGATTTTAGCCACAATCCATCAAGAAAATTGAACAAAATGTGCTCGGACACTTCTTCTAATACCTGCTCTGTGAAGGGTTGAGGGAAAGCAGACCCTAACTACCTCACATGGAAGTGAAGTTGGGGCAAAGAATGAGAGGAGAGGCTCACCCATGCTCATGGAGGAATGGCAACAATGGCCAATGTGACAAGGAGCAAAGGGGAACATCCTCCCAACCATGCACACACACATCCAAGTCCATACACCAAGGCCAATGCCATTGCACACAAGGACTTGGATGAAACCAAATGAAACCTTCTTCCATTTCCAAAATGGAGGCCAAGACCATGGCTAAGGGACCTCCATTTTACAAAATGAGCTCATCTTTATATAAGAGAGGAGGAATCCATTGAATACAAGTGGCCAAAGGTTTCATTAACTAAAGATATTCTAAAAATGATAAGTAGTTGGGAAAATAAAAAAGGGAATCTTTCAAGAGAGAGTGAGCTCTTTGCACATATCCAAAAAGAGGTCTCATTTCTAAAATAAGGCAAGAATTAAAGAATAGGCCTTTTACAAAAAAAGAAGGGTAAGGTTGAGTTTTTATGGGTTTTCTCACAAAAATAGGTGAGAGGGAGTGCCTATGAAGGAACTTGTACAACAATGGGAAAATTAAGTACTCCTCCAATAAGACTTCAAGCCTTCTTGCCGCATCATGGCTTCGCAACACACACTCTTATTTTACCACTATTTTTCTTAGGTACAATAACCATAGATGAAAGCCATCTTGAGTTCTCTATAGCAATAATTATACTTGCCTCCTCTAATTTTGTTATTTCCACCTTGAGTGTCTCTCCATATTTGGGATTGATTTGATATGACCTACTCATTATAGGTATAGCTCCCTCTACTAAGGGTATTTGATATAATCCCAACTCCTTTGGAATACCCGATAGATCCTTGTAGGACCAAGGGCATTTTTATAGGTATAAAGAAGAGAAGTTACCTTATGTAGTAAGAATAAGTAGTGCCACAACCATGTGGCCAAGTGGACTACTTGCATGTTTTCTTCATTTACAAGATTCACTTCTCGAACAAGCGCATCAGGGGTAGTGTTGTATACCTATGGGTCAAAGTGGCCAAAGACATGGGTTTTGAGGGTCCAAAATCACTTGGAGAACCCTTGGATTCTATTGGGAAACCCTTGGGAAAGTGTCTCCAAGAGTGTGGTTTGAACCCTTGAGTTATTTGGATTTATTTGCTCCCAATTGAAGGGTTTTTGACCCTTAGGATTGGTATTTCCTAAGAGTATGATATTTAACCCTTAGGGAGGCCTCTCAAGCCTTGAGACTTGTACGTACAAGCTTGGGAGAAGTCCTTTTAGAATCCATGTGAGAGCCATGTTCCATGTGATTTCCAAGGTTAGAAGGCTTTGGATTAGCATCCATGTGGAGAGGACACTTGGCAAGCTCTCCACACATTTCCCCCCTTGGCCTTGAGGTATATATATATGGGTGGAGTTGGTTGGGTGGATACGTGCATCTCTCTTTAGTTTTGTTAGAATAGCCCTTGGCCTTGCTAGCCTTGCTTAGATTTGTTGTTTATACAACATTGGTATCAAAGCTCCAAAATGGTTCTAGAAGTCTCATGATACAAAGCTCTTATTTTGATCCATGCAAGATAATGATGGAATTTCAATATGAGCAATTGAACTTAAAAGTTCAATTAAAGTCTTTCACCAACATGAATGGTGTAAAGTATTTGCATTATCATGAAACTTTACAAAAAACCTGCTCTTAGAAGAATTTTCAAATTAATTTAAGGCTTTAAGATGAAAACCAAGATAGGTTTTTTGAAGGAGATGCAATGGTTCCGAATGGAAGGAACTTAAAGCTCTCTAGGTACAATGATGGAAAGGAATTATTTTTCTTATTTCATAGTACCTTCAAAGCTCATATTCTTTGATTAGCCTTGAAAATTAAAGCCACCTCTCCTGACATAGATAATTATGAACTTGCATTGTTAGGAAACATGAGAATTCATGAATAAGTTCATGAGTATGTTAGGGCAGGTGGTCCTCAAGCTACCTCTAGAAGATGTTTTAATCAATACCAACACTAGAACCCCATTCTAGTACATATTCTAGAAAATTTCAAGGCCCTCACAAGCATTGAATAGTCCAATAATTGAAGGAGTCATAGTAGTGGCTCTCTAATTGTGAATGAAGCCATAGTTTACACAGTTTTCGAGGATGAAAACTATTCAAAAGGGGGGAAGAAAGTACCAAATCACATCAAATTTGGTACAATTGATTGGATGAAACATAAAATCTTGGAGATACATTATAGATAAAAGAACATCTTTTAGGATAAAAGATGTTTTACAAAGAAAGAGTTGCTCAGAAAGCAACTTTATGGCATACTAAAGATAAGTATTGGAAACCTGTCAATGGTAGAAATGATTTAGATAAGATAGGTTGCAACCATCATAACCACGAAAAATGGTACTTAAATCAATGGAAGGTGAAAATTATATTCACCTATCCCTAAAGGGATTTTTTGAAAGAAACCCAAAAGCATGAGAATACTCTCAGACTTAATCAGTAATGAGATTCCTTAAAAACCCTAGGGTAGCTTTTTGAAAGCTTTGGATAAATAAAGGAATCTAAATGGCAAGAATAATCTTTTGTCACTCAAGATAGTTAAGGAAAAACTAACTAGATCTTGAATACGATTCAAGACACTTGGAATCACGAAAAGGATGGATGTTAATTCCATCAAGATGGATGTTTACTTCATCAAAAGGTTTAGAGCTTCGAATATAAGTTTAGGGATAATTAAGATCATAGAGAGATCTTGTGTTGGAAGCCTTAGTTACCTAAGCAAGATGGAAAACATAGAAGTAATTCCTTGACTTCATATTCTAGCAAGAAGAATCTAAGTAAAGGATACTCTATAGTAATATTAAGCTTCTAGACTTTAAGATAAATATCATCTACACATCAGTGTTGAGTATAAATTATGGTGGTATGGGACACTATACTTTATATTCACATTAATGTAGGAATGATGGTATGGCACATCAGACCTTGATATGTTAAGTATCTTTTAGCCTTGGGCTCATGAGTTGGAGTGAAATTCCACCCCAAGGAAAACTGAAACTTCATAGATAAAAATGAAGTACAGAATGGTAAAAAATATGACCATGAAGCACTTCAAATATCAAGTAACTGAGAAAGTTTGAAGATCATGAAGTGAAATCACTTTCTAGATCTTCATAAAGATTTTCAATAAAACTAATGTAGTCTCATTAAGGATTTTGAAGTTTTTTATCAGAAATGCTACATGGATTTCTGAAGAGAGAACTTAGAAAGATCCTTTCAAGAAAGGTAAGTTTGACTGAGACAATCTAGGATAAAAACACTTAGTGAGTCAACATCTTTTGGAATAAAGATGTATCAAGAGATATTGAAAAAAGATTGACTTAGTTATCTACGTAATTGGGGTTAGACTAAGTTACTCCAAAACATCTTGTTGATAGTACAACAAGGTGCTCAATCTCCTAAAGTAAGAGATTTATAGTAGACTTGGTATTCCAGTCTATAAGGAGTCTCAAGAGATTGAAAAGGACTAACTTCTTAATTAAGATATCTGAAGCATCATAGTTTGAGAGTAAAGTTGAACATCATTAAAATTTGATGGCTCGAGACATCGATGTTTTATACCACGAGAGTTTGGTAAATGGATGATAGTTTAACTTTACCCAAAGGATCTTCTTGAGAATTTAGATTCAATCTCATAAAGATAGAAACAATGCTTCAAACCATTAGCTAGATTAAATCCTTAAAGTTTTGAGCCTCATCTAATTTGACTCACATCATTTTAGTGTTTCAGAAGTTGAATCGGTTACATCGATTTTTGGTTCTTCCTTCTCGCTTTTCGAGACCTTGGGTTTGACTCGGAAGGAATCTTCAAAGTCATTCCTAGATCAGGTTTAGCTAGATGGAATGGATAACCAAATTCCTAGATCAAGTTTAGCTTGAACCATGCACTCATTTCAAGCTACAAACACACATGCAAGCTCACAAGCAAGGAAATGCAAGAGGAAGAAGAAGCAAATTCGAAAATCAGAGCTCTCTTACTCACAATGGCAAAAATTCTTTACAAAGTGTCATCAAATGACTTATATACATGTGCCTTAAAAATGGTCCTTTCAGACAAGAGACCGGCACTTTATTGTAGAAACCCTAATTTCCTACTATTTACAAGGATTGTGATACATTGCTTGGGATTTATGCATCTAGAGGACTCCTCTAGTGCATTTACATGGCTTTCATGAGATTTCCATAAGCATTTGAAGAAGAAAAATTGTGCCCATAATTTTGAAAATTTTTGGGGCTCCTCTTTTATGCTTCTTTACTCTGCAACACTCTCCCCCTCTTTGTCTCTATCGTCCCTTGACAGGCTTTGTTTCTTGTCTCTAGTTCTATGCCTATAGTCGATCTGGTTCCTTATTAAATGATAGCCTCTTTATAGTTGACCATTGCCAACTCGTGTGGAAGTCATGATGATATAGTTTTACCAACAGTCAAGGAACTAATCATAACTCAAGACCTATTGCATTGGTTTTGGCCTACTCTTTTCTTTCCACTATGCGCACCCAGTGGCTAAGGTGACTTTGATATTTGGTCACCTTTCATTATGGTTCAACCTCTAGATGTTGGAAGGACCTTGTTTACTTCTTTGTTTGAATTCCTCCATCCCTATTGCATTATTGAGGCCTATTTATTTCTTCTCACCGCACACACCCAGTGGCTAAGGTGACTTTGATATTAGTCACCTTTCACTAGAGTTATTCGGCATCATTAGAGTCCTTGAGCATCCAAATGGGCAGAGCTTTTTATTTCTCTTTGTTGTGCTCAGGTCCTCCCTGTTTCTTGTTCAAGCTTGATACATGCCCCTGCGGGGCTTTGGGCCGAGGTGATGCTTCTTATTGCACAGTCTTTCGTTTTGGTTTTCGTCTTCTTCTTCTTTTGATGGATTCTCTTGTCTTTGCTGCCACACACGAACTTCTTGGTATGACACAACTTCATAAACCTTGTATGAGAAGAACTTTGTAAACTTCCCTAGCAGTAGGATTCATTTATGAAATCAAACACACTGAATGGGTATCACCTTTGGTAGTAGTGCCAAAGAAAAATGAGAAGCTTAGGGTGTGCATCAACCTCAAAAAGGTTAATGCAGCCACCGTTTGAGAGAGCTACCCCTCACCCATTAGAGATCACCTCTTGGAGAGGGTGGCATGCAAGGAAGTTTATAGCTTCCTCGATGGATTCTTGGGCTATAACCAAGTCGCAATTGCCCTAGAGGATCAACACAAAACTGCATTTGCCACATAATGGGGAGTATATACTTTTAGGGTTATGCCGTTTGGATTGACCAATGCACCGACTACCTTCCAGAGATTGATGTGTCATGTATTTAAAGAATTTCTCAGAAAGAGGATGGAAGTGTATGTAGATGATTTGTGCACATATTCTGAACAGCGAGCGGATCACATACCCGAGTTGAGGAAAATTTTTGAGAAGTGTAGACAATATAGAGTCTATTTAAATCTAGAAAAGTATGTCTTCATGGTAAGACAAGGAAAATTTTTGGGTCATATAGTGTCTAAGAATGGAATATCTACCGATGAAGACAAGATAAAAGTTATTCTAGAACTACCTTGATCGAAAAATGCAAAGGAAGTACAAGCATTTATGGGACACTGTGGATACTATCGAAGATTTATCCACATGTATGCCATAATTGCTAGACCTCTATATGGCTTACTAACTCAGTTCAATTGGACTGAAGATTGTGAGAAAGCATTCAATGAGCTGAAAACCAGACTGAGTTCAGCGCCTATTCTAAAAATACCAAATTGGAAAAAACCGTTTCATATCCATGTGGATGCCTCCAAATTTTCCATAGGATGCATCTTAGCATAGTCGACAGATGAAGGAAAACTTGATCAACCTATAGCTTACGCGAGGAAACAACTTAATCAAACTGAATGTAATTACACTACCACTGAACGAGAAGGTATATGGTTAGGAATGGTATATGCGGTAAAGAAATTCCAGCACTACTTATTAGCGAACAAATTCAAATTCCTTATTGATCATCAAGCCCTATTATACCTAGTCAAAAAACCGTGTAACACGAGAAGACTAGTGAGATGGTTCCTTTTATTAATGGAATTTGATTTTGAAGTTGTGGTTAAAAGTGGAAACATGCATGTCAGAGCTGATCATCTCTCTCGAATGACACATGGAGAACCCCCAACTGGAGTGGCAGATGACTTGTCTGACATTTATCTTTTCAACTTAGAAATTTGTCCACAATGGGTTAAAAAATTGATACCTATACTCACCCATGGGCCTAGTCATCTAATTAATTCAGATAAAGCCTAAGAATCATGGAAAACCTGGAATCTTCACATTGTAGTGGGAAACCTATACCATCAAGATTCTAACAGACTTCTTTTGAGGTGTGTAGACGAGGAAGAACAAGAAAATTGGCTGAAACATGCACATATAAACCCATGGAAGAAGCATAGAAGTATTAGTAGTAAGAAAGGCTTGAGGAGAACTCGACACTATGCTATTCCATGATAGCACCTAGATGGAGTTTGCCTTTAGTGAAATTCTTTAGGACACGCGAATATCCGGAAGGAGCAATCCTCGCAAGAAAGCGTACACCACAAAGGCTATCCTAGACACTGGAGCAGGAGTAGGAATAGTTACGAAAGAAATATGGGAGAAGTGGGGAAAACCAGCATTACGACCCACAAGAATGAAGTTACAATTAGCCAATGGCCACACGGAAAGACCCCTAGGATTGCTAGAGAATGTAGTGCTTACAACATGCGGAGTAGATTTTGAACACACATTAGCCATCTGTCAATTTGAGAGAGCTAGTAATTATGAAATGATCTTGGGAAGACCCTTTATGAGACAACTAAGGGTAGTGCAAAACTGGGGTAGAGATGTGGTATATTTGCAACATAGGGGCACAACTACAAGAATAAACCTCCATACATACGCATATCACGATGCCCTGCCTTTACAATGGAATTCGAAATACATAAAGAAGGGGATGAACTATTAGTCCATAGTGCAGGATTGGAAGACCAATCTTGGATGCCTGAGGATACCCAACTTTTGAATTTGTTCTTTCATAATTCTGTACGGGATATTGAAGGGCTTCATGATTGCCTCTAAATCTTTGCTCTTGATTTCAACCTCCTTCATGACTTTTATGACTTCATTTTCAAAATTCTCGATAAGTCAAGACACTAGTAGTGCTCGTTCGTTCTGACTCAACTCTGCAGTATATGGCATAGGGTGATGATCATACTCCTCCATTCCTGGTTCCATCATTGGTGAACAAATGATTGGGGGAGAAAGAGGGTGTACCTCAGTCTCGTTAGTAGCCATCGTGGGTTGCACTACTGGTATCCCCAAGTTTTTAGTCTTGTCTATTTGGGCCCTAAGCTCCACTATGATTTTATCCTTCTCGTCATTTGATTGGTTACTAACCTTGAGCTCCTCTTCCACCTGTTCATGGTGATCCTATTCCCCAGGTGGGAAATGTGCTCATTTAGTAGTACAATGATACTTTGGTGCCTCATGCATGGCCTTGTAATGTGGCCCTAGTATGCTTACTCTAGGTGCATAGAACTCATTATGAGTGCAAGCAGGATGTCCTGCTTGAATCATTAGTGATGCTATCTCGGACTTTGGTATCCACATGTTCTTAGTTCTGATGCTTTGAATGTCCTTCTGGAAACTTTTGATGTTTGCTATTAATATTCAGTTTTGCTGCACTTTCACTTGCCATGCATATTGACTTGCAGTAGAAACTCCTTCTTGTTTTTGTTGCGACATCTGTTTCATTGGAGTCATGTGTCTTTTGAAGAATCGTTTGTGCTGCCATTGATTCCATTGTACTTTGGTTGTTTGCTCCCTAGTAAGCTTGATAGCTGTTTTGGGTATCCATATTTGATTTCTTGATGGTTGAGCTACCTTCAACATTTTCGGTACCTAGATTTGCACTATGGTTGTGGGCCTATCCATCACTGAAGATTCAAGTCAGTGCCTTCTTTGAATGGATTCCTTTTGATTCTCCTTGTATTGAGACTGATAGATGTCTAACTGATCTTTATGCACCCATATTTGTCGCATCCTTTTTCTCACAACTGTCTATATTGGTGTTGACTTCGTGTCTGGTAGTATGATTCCTTGTAGCCAATTTGTAGTAGGACCCTCACTTGTTCTCTTCGGCTGGTTGGGTAAAGATGAAGGGTTGAGTCGGGAGTCATGAGTAAGAAGAGAAGGGGTTTTGGGATTCGAGACAGATGTGGACATGGGGATATCACAGCTCAAGGTTGGTGGAGGTTCACATGCAGACACACATTCAAGACTATGATGTTTCACACCAATCATCTTTAGAGGTTTTTTGTCTAATAAACTAAAGACTTCTCTGTGTCCGATCTTCGCACATATGTAACCTAGGGCTAACTGAATAGTCACTTCGAATTCATATATCCAATCTTGACCTAACACCAACTCTTCCATTAGATCGTCATCTTGGCATACTAAAAACTTTCGATGCATTGAGTTGTTACCAAGGTGTAGAGATAGGCCGACCTCCCCTACACAATTCTTTAAATTGAGTGAGTTAAGCCCAAGTATCGCAATCGGTCGAGTTCAAGTCGCGATACCTGGCAGGTATCGTGTATCGCTGATACCTCTTACTCCCTGTGTATCGCGATAACTTGGTATCATGTATCGTCGAATTGAGTATCACGACATTCAGGTATCATGTATCGCGAGGCTTTATGTATCGTGTATCACCGATACTTTGGTATCGTGTGTCATCGATCATGAGGTATCGTGTATTGCGAGACTTTGAGTATCGTGTGTCGTCTGATCCCTGTGTATCATGTATCGTGATAGTCTTGTATCGCGATAATGAAGTACTGTGTATCGGGTTGGTCGTATATCGCGATACACATGTATCATGTATCGTGCCCTCGGGTTCTTCTCTTGGCCAATCTTGAGAGACGAAACTATAAGTTCTTGTTCTTTCCTTCTTGACACATCTTTCCCTATGAAGGTACATGTTTCCTCTTCTCCTTCTATGGTTACCGTAATTTTTTTTGTCTGTTCTTTATTATCATATGCTATTCCTTCTTGTGCTTGTTGTTTAGGATAGCAATCTTCCTCTCCTCCACATTGTACTTTTTAAAATGTTCAGGGACCTCAAATTGCTCCTGTGGTATATTCTCTTCTCTGTTGATTCCTTGTAAATGGATATCTTTCGGATTTTCTTTTTGTTCTTGGAAATAATTGTTTCCTGTCTCCGTTTCTTTGTGTTTGTTTTCTAACTAAAGTCCTTCTTCCTGAGTTTCAGGTTCCATCTCTATGCTTTCATAATCTTCTGTCCAATTCTTTTCTATCCACTCTCCTTCCTCTATCTCTTGTAGCACAACCATGTATAGACTTACATCATACCCTTCCTTATCTATGCACTCGTTTAGGGTTAGTACTTCCTCATTGACACACACATCCACTACAAGGAATACAGGCGTATCGCGATGGTTAAGGCGACACAATTTCATCGCTATAAAATTGCAAAATGCATCGTAATGAGCGTCGTGCACCCACCGTCGATTAAACGATGACCCAACGACATTTTTTGCGACTTGTGGTGCGATGGGGTCTGTGACGCTCGCATAGAGCATCGCTAACATGACGGTTTTAAATAGCATCACATAAGTGATGCTTTTTTGCGTCGCATAAGCGATGCTAAAACATGTCGCTCATAGCATCGCTTACACGACGGTCTGTTGACGGAAAAAAATTAAAACGTTGGAGGCTCTTCGATCTGCATTTTCACGCATCTGATCGAAGAGCTCTCCAATGTTCGCAATTGCGCTGGGCTTACGAGCTGAAGCAAGTATATGCAAAATTGTTGTTTTGCCTAAGCTCTCTCTTATTGTCTCCCTCTGTCTCTGTTTCTCTCTTTCTACATCTTTCTCTCTTTGAATTCTCTCTCTCTCTCTCTCTTCTTTCTCCCTTTATTGCAGGTTATTCAAGAAGCTAACCAAGCAAAAAGTATGGCTAACTATTGTAAATACAATTTTTATTCTTTGTATATCATTTGAATTGTGTTATTTTCATTAGATAGCATACTCACACTTATTGATATGCACTTATACACTTATACATGATGAAGATGCACTTTCACACATATACACATATACACATGCACATACACACACACATATATTCACACAGATACATGTGCACATACACTTCGACATACACACATATACACATGCATATGCACAAACATTTCTACAACCACATAAAAAGACTTACATGCATGCATTATTGCATATATATATATATATATATATATATATATATATATATATATATATATATATATATATATATATATATATATATATATATATATATATATACACACACACACACACACATTAACATATACACAAATACATGTATATGCACATCCACATGCATGCACATTCACATGCATGCACATGGATGCAAATGGAAATGCATCCACATACAAATGCATGCTTCATACATATACACATGCATATACATACATTATACACATATATACACATATATACACATATATACACATATATACACATATATATGCACATACGTACACACACATATACACATGCACACAAACATGCACATACCTACATATACACATATACATGCACATATATACACACATATACACATAGAGTTACACATATACATGCACATACATATACACACACATACACATGCACATGCACATTCTCATACACACATAGACACTTACACATGCACATGCACATACATACATATACACACACATACACATGCACATACATACATATACACACACATACATATACACTTAGGTACACACATATGAATGAATTATAAAAGAATGTATATGAAGGAAGTCGTTTGACACGACTAAGTGCGAGCTTACTTATTCTCAATCTTCAAAATCGTTTTGGATGGAGTAATGTATCTATTTCGTCAATTTTCTATCTATTTATATATATATGCATAAATATATATATGCATAAATATATATATATATATATATATATATATATATATATATATATATATATAAATACATGCATATATAAACATACACATGATATACATGAATGCATACACACATATAAACATACACACACATATACACACATTTTGAAGGATGAAAAAATAATTTTAAAGGATGGGCGAACAAAAAGTGTCCATTCAATGCAGGTTTTTATTCTTACTTTAGATAAGGTAAGAACAAGAACTTGAATTGAATGGACACTTTTTGTCCATGTATCTTTTAAAACTATTAATGCATCTTTCAAAATATTCGTGGAAAATTTGATTGTTTGGATGGTAGGATACGATTGTTTGTTTTCGAGGATATGAAGTATGTAACTTCATTGAATGATTTGTCGATTTTATCATATGTTCAGTTTGAAAGTGTGAGAAGCGGATTTATAATTGCTATTCAAAGAATTTGGCACTGTTTATAGGCCATACAATGGTGACCTGGATGAATCACATGCACAGAGGTTACTCAAGATAGAGCAACCTGATTATAATGGACTAGTGCCAGTAGGATTCCTGGGGTATGCAGTAAACCTCTTGCATGTCAATGATGAGCATCTAAACTTTAGGAAACAAAGTGGAAATCATGGTGGCTTGAGAGGATCACTTTTATACAGCTTGTTCAAAGAACTTCAGTGTCATAAACGTGAAGTTCTTTGAACAAGCTATATAAAAGTGATCCTCTCAAGCCACCATGATTTCCACTTTGTATCTTAAAGTTCAGATGCTCATCATTGACATGCAAGAGGTTTACTGCATACCCAAGGAATCCTACTGGCAGTAGTCCATTATAATCAGGTTGCTCTATCTTGAGTAACCTTTGTGCATGCGATTCATCCAGGTCACCATCGTATGGCCTATAAATAGTGCCAAATTCTTTGAATAGCAATTATAAACCCGTTTCTCACACTTTCAAACTGAACATATGATAGAATCGATAAATCATTCAATGAAGGTACATACTTCATATCATCCAAAACAAACAATCGTATCCTGCCATCCAAAACAATCAAATTTTTCGCGAATATTTTGAAAGATGCACATAAGCATACACATATATAAAATTATATGCATATATATATATGTATATTTATTTATTTACTTTTTTAATATATCTTTTTTTGATGAACTTACAGGTTATTACCTGAAAAGCTTTTACCAAGTCAGAACATTCTTCCTACCTCACATGATGAAATGAAGAAGATAATCAACAATCTTGGTATAGATTATCAATGTATACATGCATGTCCTAACGATTGTATTTTATATAGAGGTGAATATGTAGGATCTTTAACATGTCCCAAATGTCAATCTCCTCAATATAAGGGCAAAGAAGGTAAAATCCCAAAAAAGGTATTGAGACATTTTCCATTGGCTCCATGGATTAGACATATGTTTCAAAGCCCCGAATTATCAAAGCTTTTGACTTGGGGACATGATCACAAAAGTACTGATGGAATAATCAGAATTCCTCATGATAGTGTTGCTTTTTAGCATATTGATTCTACATGGCCTGAATTTGCACAAAATCCACAGAATCTAAAGTTAGGAGTTGCATTAGATGGGGTTAATCCATTCTCCATGAAATCTAGTAAATGGTCAACATGGCCAGTGGTAGTCATAAACTACAATGTTCCGCCATATCTTAGCATTAAAAAGGAACATTTAATGCTTTCACTTTTAATCCCAGGCAAAAGACAAGTTAAAGATATGAATATATATCTTGCTCCTCTCATTGACGATCTCCAAGAGTTATGGAGAGGTATTAGTGTCATTGATGTATCGAAAAGCATCAATGAAAGACATATTACGGTTCGTGGTATTGTGGCTTGGACTATTCACGATTTTCCAGGATATGGTGTTTGTTCAGGTATTGATGTAATTTTTTTATTCAATATGCATGTAAATAAATATGATTTAATCTAATTATATTTTTATCATTTTCATGATGCAGGAATATCTACTAAGGGTTATAAAGTTTGTCCATATTGTGGTGATTGGTTGAGATCAATCTATAGTAAGAATCTCAAAAAAAATATTTATCTTCGACATCGATGATTCTTGCCTGATGATCATCCATTAAGATCTAAAAGAGAAGTGATACATTTTAATGGAAAGCTTGAAACAGGTCAGTGTCCAAAACCTATGACGCCTATGGATTGGTATAAAAAATGGATAGACGGACCTCTGATAGATCTAGAATCAGAAATCTTCAGTGATGATTCAGATAATGAGTATGTGAAGAGAGGTAAAGGAAAATTGGCACTCGCAGAGAACATATCAATATGGTATTCTTTGGAGTATTGGAAAGAGTTAACACTAGTTCTGTACTAGGACACTTGAGTGTCCTGGGACACTTAAGTGTCATGCTTTTACACCAAATTGATTGATTTTTCTTGATGACACCCTTGAGGCTTTGGTGGCATACTCACTTGGATTTGATAGCCCACATCATGTACTTTTAGAGAAAAATATAATCTTTGACATTTTACAACTTCACATGTGTTATTAAATGAAGAAGAAAATGGGGATTTTTGAAAATTCAACTTTTTGCATAACTGAAAAAATAACACAATTCTAACATTTTGACAAATCGGATATGTTTTAGGAAATGGAAAGTTATTCATGGACTTTGGTAGTGTAAAGCAAGTGTCTAGGGATCTTTGGAGAAGGTTGAACACTTACATAAGTGATAAACATGGACTCAAACCTTGTCTTCTCTAGAGCATTGCCATTTATCGCACCTTTTAAAGAATGGCTCACTATAACTTGTGTGTAAGTGAGATTGTTGAGAATTGGCAAGTTATCAATGGATTACCTTCATACTAATTGAATGCATATTTTTATTCAAAGTTAGAAGGCCTCCACTTTGAACTAGTAGCCATTCTATTTGGTGCTGACTTTCATGCTGAATTGGCAAAGCATATATTTCTATGTTCACAAAAAGAACATAGGTCCAAAGGTGGAATAAAAAATTATGATGAAAAATAATAATTATTTAAATGATATTCTAAGTATTAAACCTTCCAAAGTATGCTTTCATGCCATGTTTCATTCTTAATCTCGTCAAATAATATGTGATCCACAATGGTGATTGTGATAAGAATGAAAATAATTGGCATACATATTTCATTTGACAAAAAGAAGATGGCATCCATGATGGAAATGATGAAATGTTTTCAAAGGATCCTTATCATTTTATGATATCAAAGATTATATCAAAGGTTTTTGAGTATGTGTCCACAAACTATTCATGATTGTATGTATAGAATTTGGTTGATGCCCACACAACAAAAGATTCTTCGTTCTCTCCAAAGACATGAAAATTTTGGTGGATTTCAATAAATTATTTAGCCTTGTATATGTAAGCTTTGGTTTGTTATGTCACACATTTTTTACTTGGTAACTTGAATGTGTACACCTTGAATGATGTCCATAAATTCGTTTGAGTCATATATTGGCTTTAGTTTTCTATTTTTGGTGACTAGATTCATATGAGTTGATTTTACATGTGTATACCTTGGTTGTCGTCTTCATAACTTGTTTGATTGTTGGCACATTTGTACACTTCTATGGATTCCCATGAGGTTGTTTGAACCATAATTAGAACTAGTTGCTGTTTTTGGTGTACAGAGTCAAAATAATTGATTTTATTTGAATTGAAATGATTTTTCTAAGTGATTTTGAGGCTCATACCATGTGATCTATGTTTCAAGGAATGTGTATAATTTTTTCTTTCATATGATGAATTTTTTTCTTTTGATAAAAATACATTTGATCAGGAATTTTCATCCTGTTCACTACCATAGCATGTTGAGAGGCTATTTACATGAACACAAAACATGATTTATTGTGTTTTATATTTTTGCATTAACCTTTGAATTATATTTAATATGTGTGTTAAAGGATTTTTTCAAATTCTCTTTGTAGAATGTATGTGATTTTTTGGAAAATTGTCAAAAAGGACACTTAAGTGTCCTATTTTGGTACCAAACTAGTGTTAAAAGTATGTCATCTTCTTGATCCTATGCATATATTCAAAAATATTGGTTATTCACTATGGCAACATCTTCTTGGACTAAAAGATACCATAGCATCAAGGAATGATTTGAAAGATCAAAAATCCAAACCAAAGTTATGGCTAGTTTTTGATAGACATCGACAAGAAATGACTTATGCACCTGCTCCTTGGGTATTTACAACAAAAGAGATATAGACTATCAATAATAGAATTCAATTGATTAAGACTCCTACATGATATGGAGCATCTTTTCAAAACATGTTTACTATGGATGATAAGAGCTTATCTGGGTTAAAGACCCATGACTGGCATAACTTTTTGAAACATATTTTAACTTTGGTTATCGATGGATGTACAACGAAAGGAGTACGAGATGTGATCTATCATCTTGGATCACTTATAAGGTAATTATGATACTTTTATATTTAATATGTATGAATATTGGATATCTTTTATTTTTTAATTAACTTCTTTATAATTGTTTTTATGATATGTATAGGTGGATTACATCCAAAGAGATTGACAAACACTCGATCCCACAAAAAAAACATGAATGCAAAGAGCTCCTATGTTTGATGGAGAAAGAACTTCCTACTTCATTTTTTGATATTCAGGTTCATTTATTAGTCCATCTTGTAGATGAAATAGAGATTGCAGGTATTGTCAACACTCGATGGATGTTTTGGGTCTAGCGATTTATGGGAATATTAAAAGGTTATGTGCGACAAAGAGCGAAACCAGAAGGATCCATGGCAAAGGGTTGGATGCTTGAAGAGTGCATGTATTACGTTAGTGAGTGCCTTGAAAGAGTTCATGAAGAAGCTCCACGTGCATGGACCAACGAGTCTTGTTCAAAAATAACAGATGAGGTATTATCAGGTAAGGGAGTTCCATTCTTATTTACATTTCAAGAAAAAAATGATGTTTTTACTTTTGTAGCATATAATAGCAAATGCATGCAAGCATTCCTTAGCAAGTACGAGGAACTTCAAAATCTCCGAAGTAAAAGGCAAAAAAACAAAAGATATAGACGTAATCTCGATAATAATGAGATTACAGATATATCTTCTTTCGCGGATTGGCTATATAGTCGTTTGCAACGCGCCAACGCAAATAATGAAGAAATCTCAGATGAGCAAAGAGAGTTAATGATAGGTTGTGAACGAAAGGTAATTTTATTAAAATAATATTTTATTTTTTTCATATATGTATATTAGTTTCTATTACTAATTGAATTTATTTTGCAGGCTTGAATGTTCACTAATATGTGGGCTTTTGGACAACATATTAGAATCAAAGCCATTGATTCTTTACGTAAAACAGAGGATTCTAGTATTGTTGCTTCTTTCAAGCAACTATCACGTGCTAGCTCAAAAGACACGAACCTTATAGATAGCGAACTTGGAAGAAAAAAGTTTATATTTTTTATGATAGAGTTAGTTATTTTTTTAAGCACCTAATAATGGGTTTTTGTTGTTATACATTTTGATAGGTCATTTTGAAGGTTGACTGGTTTTGAGCCGAGTATAAAGGTAGTAATTCCACATTAAGAAAGGAATTGTCTAGGTTTTGGGCAATTGATTCTTCCAAGGTAATGCGATCTACTAAAGAACCATATATTCTTCCTAGGCATATTGAATAAGCATTCTTTTATAAAAACCCAGATGCTCATCCTTGGTGGCAAGTCAGTCATGTGCAACCTAGAGGTAGGTCATTGTTTGAACAGTTTATTGTTAGAGAGATCAAAGAAAGTCCTCTTGATGATTCAACATCAGATACTGATACATCAACATCTGAAAGAGAAATTAGAATCATTATACGTCATAATGATACTAATCTTTTTTATGAAGAGGATAATTCTCTACATGCTGATTCTACTGATGAGGAAGAGGAATTACCAGAAATAGATATTAATCCATCAATAGATGATGTGATTCATGAGAACATAGATTTAACAATAGAAGAAATAAATGAAATCAATAAGGATAATGAAGATGAGACTATATTGATGTCTTACCAAAATGATGGCAATAATGAAAACATATGAGCAGATTAGATAGTAAATTCTACTCTAGTTATCGATCAATAACTTGAAGCTTCTGAATGGATATCAGATAATAGATTTTTTTATGAACTTGAATAACGATGAATCCTATTAGAGAGATGAAATCATGTTCTTTTAAGTTAGAACATGAAGCTCGGGGGTATGCCTAATTATTTTATATATAGCTTTATCTTCGAGGAGCAAATTTTTATCATGTATGTATGTATATGTGTGTGTATTCATGTGTATTATATGTATACATATGTTAGTATGCATATATATGTATTTCATGTATATGTATGTGTTTGCATGTGTGTGATATATGTATACATGTGTTAATTGTTGGAGTTAGACGTCTGCGGAAGCACGCAAATAGCACAAGGAAGAAGAAGAAGCTTGGAGCACAACACGCAAGACTGAATGTATTACTAGAGAATGTACAAAGATAAGTAGCCCATTAGGGCAATAGGCGTATATACAAGCCGGGGGAAAAAAACCTCCTAAAGAGGGAAAAAAGTGCCCCGGCAGTCCTAGAGTGTTCACACACATCATTACCTAAATATATCAACAAATCCCCCCTGGGAGTGATGCGGTGAACAAGGAGCTGGCACTCATGTATAAGGAAGTGCCAAGCTATGTGGAAATCACTCCACAAAAGGAAGTAAGCCCAAAGCTTTGCGAAAAGCTTCAAACTTCTCCCTAGGCAGAGCCTTCGTGAAAAGGTCTGCAATGTTCTCCTGCGTGGGCACATATGCCAAGCTGATCTCCCCAGCAGAGAACCTCTCCCTGACATAGTGATAATGCACCTCAATGTGCTTAGTGCGAGCATGGAACACAGGGTTCCTCGCAACTGCCAATGCGCTCTGACTGTCAGTGAAGATGGTGGTGGCAGAAGACTGGCCAACACCCAAATCAGCCATAAGGTGTCTGAGCCACACACACTCAAAAGTCGCTGTGAAAGCTACCCTATACTCAGCCTCACAACTGGAAGTGGCCACAGTAGGCTGCTTCTTGCTCAACCAAGATATACATGAGCTTCCAAGCATGAAGCAAAAACCACTGGTGGACACACGAATGTCATAGCAACCAGCCCAATCTGAGTCAGAAAAAGCATGCAAATCTGGCGGTAATGATCCCCTCTTGGGATAAAACAACCCAAGTAGCCGAGTACCACTCAAGTAGTGAAAGATGCGCTTAACCGCTTTCCAATGCGCGACTCCTGGGCAATGCATAAACCTGCTCATCTGTGAGACAGCAAACTGAATATCTGGCCGAGTAATGCATAAGTAAATCAAGCATCCAACAGCCGGCTGATAGAGAACAACATCAAATGCATCTCCAGCATCATGAAGACTCAATCGTAAACCTGTCTCCATAGGAGTGGCAATAGGCTTACAGTCTTCAAGGCCAAAACGCTGCAATAATGTGTCAATATATTTCGTTTGACACAAAGCCATTCCACCATCAACGTGCATAAACTGAATGCCCAAATAGTGATGCAAATGCCCCAAATGAGACATCTCAAATGAGGCATGCAAATCAACCTTAAAATCAGCAATATGTGTCTCAATAGGACCAGTGAGCAGCATGTCATCAACATAGACAACAATGATCAGAAGCACATCATTAGCACGCTTAACATATAAGGTGCTTTCAGTTGGACTGTTCTCAAAACCATGTGCAATCAGATAGGCATGTATCTTCTCATACCAAGCACGTGGTGCTTGCTTTAAACCATATAACGCCTTCTTTAACCTACACACCTGGTTTTCATGCCCTTTCTGCACAAAGCCACGGGGCTGAAAAACATACACTTCTTCATGCAAGTCACCATTCAGAAATGCTGTTTTAATGTCCAACTGATGTACATTCCAACTATGATGGGCTGCAAGTGCACAAATGCTCCGAACAGTAGTCATACGGCATGTAGGTGCAAAGGTCTCATCAAAATCAATGCCTCTTTCCTGCGCATAACCCTTTGCAACAAGCCTAGCCTTATACCTGTCAACTGTACCATCAGGTTTACGCTTCAGCTTGTATACCCACTTAGTGCCAATGGCCTTCTTGCCAGGAGGCAAGTCACATAAAGACCATGTACCATTCTTCATTATAGCATCATATTCAGATTGCATAACAGCCATCCAATTTTCTGAATTTTGTGCTTCATCAAAAGAAACAGGCTCATTCTTATCACAGAGACTAGATGCAGCCATAACATAGCAATCTGATGCAAAGGAGGCACTATGAGAGCCTGAACGAGTACGATATGACAAAGGTGCATCTAATTTGCTGTCACGCAAAGTCTGCACCAGCCATTTTGGCATAGTTTTTGCCTGCTCAATATCAGCTCTCTCATCAGTAAGTGCATCATGTAAATCTGCATCAGAAATGGAATGATCTGCATCATCATATGAAACCTGCAAAGGCTGAGAAGTTGCCTCATTAGGACCAGCACTAGACTGTCCACCTGTAAAAAGAGGCATCAAAGTATCATACATGTCTTTGGAGCTAACAGATGTCTCCTTAGTACATGAAAGCAATGGCTGAATAGCATCTTCCACAAAGACAACATCACGGCTAACCAGAATGCGTTTAGTCTGTGGATGATACAGACGATAGCCTTTACTTTCAGAACTGTACCCAACAAAAATACATTTTACTGCCTTATCATCCAATTTTCTGCGATGTTGTTCAGGCACTAATGCATATGCCAAACAACCAAAAACACGCAGATGAGCAACAGATGGCTTGCGGTCATGCCAAGACTCATATGGAGTGATAGACTGCAACGCTTTAGTGGGACACCTGTTCAGTACATATGCTGCACACATGACAGCCTCAAGCCAGAAACTATGAGGTAAAGCCTGACTCTTGACCATACACCTCGCCATCTCCATGAGAGACCTGTTCTTCCGTTCAGCAACTCCATTCTGTTGAGGTGTATACGGCACTGTACACTGGTGTTTTATCCCACGTTCAGCCAGAAATGCATTAAAATCTGAAGACATATATTCCCCCCCTCGATCAGAACGGAGGGTGCCCATTTTACATGCTGACAGATTTTCAGCCAAAACCAAAAACTGTTTGAAGCACATGAACACTTCAGACTTTGCTTTGAGTGGATATACCCATGCATGCCTGGAAAAATCATCAATGAAAGTCACAAAGTAGAGGTAATTTCCAAAAGAGGGTGTCTGCATAGGACCACAGACATCACTATGTACAAGCTGCAATTTCTGCGTAGCCCGAACTGAACCATCTTTTGGAAAGGAAGAACGCTGCATTTTGCCCAAAATACAGCCTTCACAAACATGTTTTCCAGGTGCCTCAAGTTTGGGCAAAGAGGACACCATTTCAGATTTCTGCAGGCGTAACAAACTAGCAAAATACAGATGACCAAAGCGTGCATGCCAAAGCTTTGCATCTGACATAGCCTGAGAATCATGAACTGCACATGCCGAATCATTCACAGATCTTTCATAGTCTATGAGCTTATACAGCCCACGACATAAAATGCCAGAAGCAATAATCACATCGCCATTTGAGAGATCATGGACTGTACACCTGTCATCAACAAATTTCACAACCAAGCCAATCTTGGCTAATGCAGAAACTGATAACAGATTCTTTTTGATCCCTGGCACAAATAAAGCATCTGACAAAGTGAAAGAACTACCATCAGCAGTAGTCAGAATGATCTTACCAACTCCCATAACAGGATAAGAGGAGTTATTGGCGCATGTGACAATATTCCCTGTAGGGGCAGGCTCGAGTGAAGAGAAGAAACTACGCTGCGAGGTAATATGTTTGGTCGCCCCACTGTCAAAATACCAAACATCTGAGTCTACTACAGACATGCACTGATCAGGAGAAGATGGGTCAAAACTGCAGACAGTAGTAAACGCCCATTCTTCTTCCTGCACAAGATTTGCAGACTCTGTTTTTGGTGTAGAGGCCTCTGCAACAACCATTCCAGCCTCTTTCTTCTTTGCCTCTTTAGCAGCCAGTTTTGGACAGTTCTTTATGATATGATCATTGCCTTTATAGTACTTACAAAACAATTTCTGCTTTTCTGATTTTTTTCTCATCTTTGTCTTGGTTCTTTGAATGTGTAGCATTTGCAGATTTCTGCTTACTAGTAGAAGAGCTCCATTTTCCTTTGCCCTTCTGACTAGCCAAGAAAGCTTGATCTGCAACACACATAATGGACCTGTTCTGCCTGGACTGATCTTCCTACAACAGAACAGAGACTAATTCCTCAAATGACAAGGCATTCGGATTGCCTTTCATCATCAACCGAAGAGTAGAGGCAAAACTCTGATATGAATCAGGAAGACCATTCAGAACGGTCTGCACAAGTGAGCTATCTGGTATAACCTCATCAGTAGAAATCAATTGTTCCTTCAGGTCTTTGATCTTTGTAAGAAAACTGTCCATAGAATCACCTTCATTCATATGCTCACTCTCCAACTGTTTTCGGAGGTAAGCAACACGAGCCTCATTCCTAGCCTGGTACAAAGTGGTAAGTGTATCCCAAGCATCCTTTGACGTTCTGCAAGAGCGAATGTGAGGAATAATGGCACGTTTGACAGACAAAGCTATCAATGCATGTGCCTAGGCATCTCTGCCATCCCAACGAATCTGCTCTGCAGTAGGTGCAACAGAAACAGCAGCATGAACAGGAATCTGCGGAATATCATCTTCGACACCATCTTCATCAGCTCCAACACCTGTACTTGCAGTACCTGTCGTTACAGGTGTAACAGGACGTCTTTCAACACCCTGCACAATGTTCCACAATCCTTTTGCAACCAGTACATGTCGCATCATATAAGCCCATAATGGGTAGTTGGTACCATCCAACTTATCCTCAACAGCCAACATACGGAATACACCACTGCTTTCAGCCATGGCCGGTGACTAAAATACCTTGATGCAGAAAATTGACTGTATCTCAAAAAGTTGAACTGCCCAAACGAGTTCTGCTAGACCTGTAGCAGACTTCGAGATGCTTAAACTGGCGAACAGAAACTGGTATATACCTTTGGCACAAAAGGACAAAATAGCCTGCACAAGCGCTGCGATAGTGCGTTCGGAGGCCGAAACGAGCTCAGATCGCGATTTTGGCACCACAAAGCAAAGCAGTTTTGATCTCGGAAACACCCTAAGTATGCTCACCAAATTTCGTGCGAATCTGAGACTGCAAACGGAGGAGTGTTGACGGCGCCCTAGAAGAAGCGACGACCTGCTCTGATACCAATTGTTGGAGTTAGACGTCTGCGGAAGCACGCGAACAGCACAAGGAAGAAGAAGAAGCTTGGAGCACAACACGCAAGACTGAATGTATTACTAGAGAATGTACAAAGATAAGTAGCCCATTAGGGCAATAGGCGTATATACAAGCTGGGGGAAAAAAACCTCCTAAAGAGGGAAAAAAGTGCCCCGGCAGTCCTAGAGTGTTCACACCCATCACTACCTAAATATATCAACATTAATATGCATATGTGTATATATGCATATGCATTTATGTAAAATATTCATGTATTCATGTAATATATGCAAGTGTTTATAATTGTGTACATGTATATATGTATATGTGTCTATGTGTAAATATGTATGCATGAATATATATGTTTATGTGTGCATGTAGGCATGTATATGTGATGTGTACATGTATATATGTATATATGTCTATGTGTAAATGTGGACATGTAAATATGTATGCATGTATATATATATTTATGTGTGCATTTAGGCATGTATGTGTGATGCGTAATATATCTACTCCATTTTATATTCATGTATGTGTATCTACATGATGTGTATATATCTCTATATATATTATGATCCTCGTTGATTCGAGTAGCTATATATAGAGGCATAAGGTTGGGAGGAGAGACACCTCTCTAGTAGGACGTCGGAGGAATAGATGCAATGTGTACATATACTTTAAACATATGGCTAAAAGGTTGAATTAGAGTTTTTAAATTAGGGGTTTTAAAACCCTAATATCAAAATTCGTGTTTTCAATTTAGGATTTTTGAAATAGGATTTATTTATTTATTTATTAATGCGTATGCATGTGTTGTGTATGTATGTGTATCTATATGTGCATATGCATGTGTTGTGTGTGTGTATATATGCATGTGTATATGTATATATGCATGTAAATATGATTATATGAGTCTATGTGTGTGTACATATGCTTATGCATGTGTATGCATATGTGAATATGTGTACGTTGTGGAGGTGATCGCAATCCGGGTGGATCGGGTCCGATCGTGACACACACAGAATGGGAATGTAGGAGTGCAAGTTAGATTGATGAACATGAATGATAAGAATGAAAGAGAACCATACACACGAATCAAATTTGGAAGGAAGAATGGTCCATTGAAGGAGCTTCTTAAACACTTCCTAATTCCAATCCATATGCATAGTCTTCTTTGGATGATATGTATGCATGACGAGAATAGATGGAATCCTTACACATAAATTAGTTTCGAAAGGAAGAATGGTCCAATATTGGAGCTTGTTATACACTTTCAGAAACTAATCAATATGTATGGGTATGTATGGATTATATGCATGCAAGTGAATTATGATGATAGAGTTTAATCACAAGCTCATTGAAACATCCTCACTAGTTCAACGCAATCCTGCGGAGCCTTCTCACACATAGAAGAAAATAGAAGACATGTAAAAATACTTAAGAAACTGAGAGACAAGAGAGAAGAGACAAGTGACAAGTGACATGAATTAAAAGGATTTGAATTAAGTTACATGTATAAGATCGTCGTGGTACGTCAAGCTAAGCAGTCTACTGATCAAAGGTGGTTCCGACCTTCAAACCATGATAGTTCAACCGAATGTCATACGTACGAAGGTGAGTTCCACTTCATTGACCCTATGTATGTCTAGGCTCGTAACGTCTAACTAAAGAAGTCTAAGACTCATTAAAACCAGCTCTAACCCACTCACACGCTCCACCGAGGGTGAGTCAAGATAGAGATGCTGGTTTCAAGAGCCTATCCTAGAGTGGAGTTCTAACTTAAATTTGAAACTAGGTACTATACTCATACTAGCCCACCTTGGATCCTCACTCGCTCAACCGAGGGTGATCGTCTCAAGGAAACCGTAAGCTAGCATGAGCCCTATGGATGCCTAACAATGATCCTCTAGGAGTTTGGAGGGGGGTTTATATAGTTTTTTGAATGAATTTGGGCCCTTGGATCTAGAGAAATCAACTCTCAACTCTAGGATCACTACTTTCAATTACAACCATTTGATTAATCAAATCAATGGCTTGGAATTGTTCTTTCTATCAAATCTAGTGTAAAGGAGTGAAATTTAGGCACCTTCATTCTCCACCATTGGATCTGGAGATGATCTGGACCGTCGGATCAGTGCTGACATCAGTTTGGATAAGATAAGCCACTATTTTTGGAGAAAAGCTGCATTATTGATCTTTGATTGTCAAAAAAGTCTTCTTTGATGGAAAATTCGTGGATCCTCCTTGATTTAAGCATAAGTGCATCTTCACCGTTGAATATGAGCTCATATTGATCGTACAACATGGCTCAATCAGCTTTCGCCATGTGGTAGCCCTTCAACCCTTCAATTTGCTTCTAATAGAAAACTGCGGTGATCCTGAAAACTGGAGTTTGTGCTCTTTGACCCTCCAATTAGGGTTTGATGAAGATGAAACTTTGTAGGACTATGTTTCCAAAGAACTCCTTTAGGAATATGCAAAAAAAACTTCCATATGAATCTTCCTTGTACAAGTTTGTCTACATTTGGAAGCTTGCAAGGTGGCATTAAGATCTCTAGGAAGCTCTGATAGCCTTGAAACTTTGTACAAATATGTAGCCACATATGGTCTTTATACATGCCAAACCATATGGCTAACATAAATTTCTATACAAGAATTTGTAGGGTCAAACTAGAAAAATTACATTTTTACAAAATGAACATAGCATATCAATGTGCTACAAAATCCATTTTCTGCTGAAATTTGGGCTATAGACTGCCTTTGACAATCTTTACAAGTATATGAATTTTCATCTAATTTGGTGACAATGAAATTTTTGCCCTAATTTCCTAACTTTGACCAGCTTTGACCGCTACCATGGACTTTCTTGATTTCTTTGAAACTTTGTATGTGAGCTTCCTTTGACATCCTTGATGCATCCTGGACTTCTCGGGGAATTTCGGCTACCTTCACTAGATATGTTTTTTGTAGGCCTTCACAAGTGAGAGAGGAGAGAAAATCTCGACGACATTCGCCCCCACTAAACCTGCGGTTCCTCCGGAAGCACCACTCTAGTGTTCCTAAAAAACATAAGTTTCAAGCATCATATTCTTTCAAAGGAAAATAGGCAACAAGAAGGAGAGATTGATGATATGTATGAAGGAGAAGGCAACATGATATCAAGCAACATATGTATGAACAGAAAAATTAAAACAGGCAACATGAATATGCATAAATAAATAGGTAACATTTCTATAAATGAACATGCAACATTGTTATGAATGAGTAGGCAACGTGACATGAAGCAAAATTTGCATGAAAGAAAGAATTGAAACATGCAACATGAATATGCATGAACAAATAGGCAACATATATGCAAATGAACAAGCAACATTGATAACAAGAAAGAAAACAAACAAGCATCAATATGAAGTGGAAGTGGATGTATTGAGTCGTTTTAAGCATCAGTTCCTCTCATCTTGAAGAAAAATTTGTACCTTTTTCATAAAGCAATCTACCTTAAATACGATTATAAACAAAGATTTAGGATTTTCAAGAGACATCTTTCATCTTTAGCTTATTTTAGATCAACTCCTTTCCTACATAAATATGAATATGCTCTTTCTCTAATAACATGCAAGGAAATCTAACTAAACTCCACTAATGCATAAATCTGCCTATATAGCCCGTGATTTATTCTACTATGCCTCTTTATCCTCCTTTGGATTGCTCTTTTTTTTTTTGATGATGATGATTCAACAACTTTATGGTTACGATCACTTTTTTGGGGTGGAAGAAAGTGTAAACTTCCTGGTAACATGTAGCATTTTTTTTTTTGATGACGGGGAAAAATTAAACCCTGATACAAGGTACAACCATTTTTGATGACGGAGAACAGTCGTTTAAACTCTGATACAAGTGCTGTGAGATGGACTAAGGATGTAGAAACATGCAATAGCAGAAGCTAGGATTTCAACAATTATGCTTTCGATACAGGATACATATGCATGTTTATATATGAAAGTCATGTCACCAAAATAAACCTCCAAATCTACATACCCTATCTTTCCACAATCCTAGATTAGAATCAATTTCTTAGTAGATAAGTTACTACTTAAGATAAAATTTTACACAAGTAGAGAAATCATCATTTGCCTTTTTTTTGACTCAAGTGATGTGGATATGCAATGCAATGCAAAGACGGAAATCAAACATGCATGAAACAAGAATGGAAAAAAACAAAGCAACATGAACTTGAAAAATTAATGATATTTTTATACGTTTTTCATTATTATTATTATTATTATTATTTTATTTTTTTATTTTTTCATTTTTTTTTATAACATGGATACTCCTGTTTATGAATCGGCCTCATTGTTGTCATCTTCTTCAATGTCCTCATCCAAAATGTACTCGTCATTATCACGTTTCTTGAATAGCTTTATCCTTTTACCTGCAATCAAAGTTTTTAGTGCAACACCATTTAATTCACAAAGAGCATACGTACCATTGTTGTTGACTTTTGATACAATGTATGGCCCAAACCACCATTGAGTGAGGTTTTTGTGTGCATCATATTGAGAGTCAAATGTACTATCATAAATGAGCACCCAATCTCCTACTTCAATTGGCTTGGGACGCAATCAATGAGTTTTATCAAAATAATGCTTGTTCTTCATTCTAGATTCTCTTAATTTTTCAACGGCATCATCAAGTCTTAATTTACCTTGTTCTAATTGTTTAATGCGCAAACTCAAAAAATCATCAGTAGACATGTTTTCAGACCAAGGCAAATTTGACCATGCAGAAATATGAGACTGAATTGGAAACAATGGTTTTTGACAGTACATGATTTCAGCAGGCATATATCCAGTAGTACGTGTGCATGTCATTCTATCTGCCCAAAGTGCAAAAGGTAAGAATCTAGGCCATTGTTTGATGTCACCATTACATGCTTTAGATATGGCTTTCACAATAGGTGGATGCCCTCTCTCTATTTTACCATTGGCCTCTGGATTATATGCAGTAGTGAGAGACAAACGAATACCATGACGCTCAAAGAACTCTTTAGCTTCTCTCGCATTTAACTCTCCACGATCGGCAACTACTTTCTCTATGTACCCAAAGCGACTTATGACATCTTCAAGCAAGAATTTGCAAACATTGTAAGTGGTCTTAGATCGTAGTGCACGTCCCTCTACATGATTAGTTAAGTCTTCTCTTGCAAGTACAATGTAACGCATTTTGTCAATACCTTTATGCATAGTTACAAGATCTACTACCCACTTGTAGTGAATACAAGGTGGATAAGTAGGATGCAACGGATCTCTATGTTTGACTGATGAATGAAATTGACAAGTAGAACATGTAGAAACATAGCTACTAATATCAACGTACATCCTAGGCCAATAATAGGTACTTCTAAATTTTTCATATGTTCCAAAAAATCTTTTATGACCTGCCCATAATTTCTCATGCATTTCCTTCATTACTTGCAACTGAAGACCTCGTTTTCCTAGGACTCGTTGTGGATTCTTAACCTTAACCTTAGCATGTCTCCAAAGATAACCATTACATAGGAAAAAGTTATAAGCTGGTTTCCTAATGTTACGGAATCTATTTGTAGTCCAGCTAAGTAATGGTGTAGTGTACTCAGATACTTTCCTATGTCTCTCCATTCATCTTCGTACTCAGACTCATGAAATTGCTCATACTCGTATATATGTGGAACATAATCAATTAAGTTCACATTCTTTATTAGATCACTTTCAAGATCATCAAATCTGGCTCTTGATAACATATCAACAACTGAATTTGACTTACCTGAAATATGAACTAACTCAGGATTTATGAACTTAATATATGAGATCCATCTAAGCATGGCTATATCAGGAGATGAACAATTCGCTATCATTCCAATGAGAGGCAAACAATCAGTCTCAACTTTGACATTTGC
Source organism: Ceratopteris richardii (assembly GCA_020310875.1). NCBI lineage: Eukaryota > Viridiplantae > Streptophyta > Polypodiopsida > Polypodiales > Pteridaceae > Ceratopteris > Ceratopteris richardii. Next base: position 41,975,872 of record CM035416.1, on the reverse strand, counting down.
ACCAATGAAATATTCTTTGTCTGTTTTCAAAGCTGTTACCATACCCCATAGTTCTCGTTTGATCTGTGGATATTTTTTTTGTGTTTCATGTAAAATTTTGGCACCAAAACTAATTGCATATCTATTCCCTTTACTATCATCTTGACTTATGACCCAACCTATACCAAGAGGACTAGTATAAACAATCAATATAATAGGTTTGTTAGCAGAATAGTCTACACGCTTAAGGATTGGAGCTTCAAGCAATAATTTCTTCAATTTACGCATAGCTTGAGTGTGTTTGTCAGTCCAAATAAATTTTCGTTTCTTCCTCAACAAGTCATAAAGACAATCAGCAACATGAGCAAAGTGTGGGATCCAAATAACATAAAAGATGCAAGCACCAAGAAATCTACGTACCTCACTCACGTTGTTACATGTTTCAGAAATCTTGCTAATGGCATCAACTTATTGTGGGTATGGCTTTCGACCATAATGGCCACATAAATGTCCAACAATAAGCACCTCGTTGACACCAAAAACAGATTTCTCTATGGAAAATGTGAGACCTACCTCTTCAAATCATTGAAATATTCTTTCACAATAAGAGATATGGTCAAGAACAAATTTACGACATCCAGATGAATCTAAAGTAATGTCCTTTCCACGTTCCTCACTCCCTTTAATTGGAATATCATCAATGAATGGCATACTTATATGAGGGATAAAATCATGTAAGACCATATTCATAGCACTCATCATATGAGCCACAGAATTAGTCGCTCCTTGAGGTAAAGTACACATTCGCACTAAGCCTAAAGGAGTTTTCATTGTGGTTATGTCATGACTATCAATTGCTAATTGGAATTGGTCATATCCCGAATATAAATCACCCATTGAATAGATAGAATGTCCTGAAAATGATTCAGCAAACTCATCTACAATGGGTCCTGTTCCTACATTCCTTATGGTGAATTTATTGACAGGTTGGAGATCCTGAATAAAACGTAGTTTCCCATTTTAGGCACAGTGAACCATCTTTTTGAGTAAGGTGCAAAAGATGGCTCTAAAATTCTCATGTTTATCTTCTCCTTAAGTAGTTTCATTAGCTCAGGTAAGTGAGCCTTTGGAACAGGTATAGGACGAAGATTCCATGGAATATGTGGAATAGTAAAGATTATCTTGGGTGCAACTAGCTTAGGATCTACACAACCAATCTCATGAGGATACATAGTAAAGAATTTTCCATGGCTATGTATGACTCTCTCAAATTTATCTCTCTCTGCTGGCAAAAGAAAGTGATCATCTCTACCAATTTTCACCTGTTTGATTGTCTCATCCGTAAATGTATGTCCTATGTTTTTCTTATCCCCAAGAGTTGGATCATTTTTCACATCAATAATTTTATCATTACTTCCTTGAGGTAATGGTTGAGCTATGGGTTTGATTTTTTTGTCTACAATTTTGTACTTTGTTTCAACTAAGGCATCATGTGTTTGGTTAAATTTTGAGCACTTGTCAACATTGAGAGCATACTCTTGGATTAGAGCATACTCATCAAGGGAAGAAAGAAGAATAATATGGGAATTATAATTTTGTTGAAGACATAACTCTAACTCCTCCAGAGTAGAGAAACAATGAGATGTTTCAATCACATGCTCAATGTTCTGATCATGTTCCATGATTTTGTTGTTTTTATAATTTTTTTGGGTTTTTGAGATAAAAGACTTGGACAATTGACTCTTATGAAGAAAATCTAATCTAGAATGTGGAAAACAAAGTGACAAACTATTGTACATGTTGGTTGGCTGCGAGATGTCAAACCAATATCCACTGTTGTCCCGCTCAACAATGGATTCTATCCAAAATTTTGATCATATGTAGCTCCAAACATGAATCGAGGTGCACAATCACTACAAGCATGCTCATGACCTTGAGTAACAATAGGTTTCTTTCTAATTGACAATCGATTCCTAGGATGATTCACTCCTACCGTCATGAATTGAAGTGATTGCATTCCATCCTTAGACTTAAATCTAGCATAGGTAGACCCATCATCCATGGCTTTAGTTTCCATACGACTCTCACAAATAAAGGGTTGACCTAAGAGAACTTCATAGGAGCAATTATCTTGAATAAAAAAGTGAAACTCTTCTGTGATTCCTCCTATGGATATGGGCACACTAGCACAAGCTCCATAGAGGGTACCTACACCATTATCTGCAGTTCTCATACGCCATCCACAATCTTTATCTATGGGCCATTGAAACTTATCATAGACTTCTCTTGAAATCACATTGATTTCGGAGCCGGAATCTACTAATGCATTTACAGTGATAGTGTTCTTATCATTTCCTATTTTAACATGCATCTTTGATGTACCTCTAGACGAAAATTTTCTTTTAAAGTGACTTTCAGGATTGTTTTCATGATTTTCATGGTCAGGTTGAATAGGTCCTAAGAAATTTTTATTAACATTTACTTCATCATCATCAAAGTTCTCTTCATCAGATTCATCAAAGTTTAAGGCTTCATTCATAGCTTGATCTTGATCTAGAGAATCTTGCATCTCAGTATCTAGATTAAGTGAAAACCTCTTCCTTTTCATTAGGCCGATAAAGTTATCTTTAAAAACAGGCTTTGCAATAGAGAAAACTTGTTCTAAAGACATAGTCACTTGACTCTTAAGCAAAATGTCATCTAAAATCTCCATAGGATCTATTTTTCTCTCAATTTCTGAAATCAAGATGGCTTTAGGTTTTCTCTTTGGTTTCTTTTGTTTTTGCTCAGGATCTTGTTTTTGTTCATGTTCTCGTGTTTGTTCTTCAGTTTTTTTTTATTGTTCTTGTTTATCTAAAAGCTTTGGTTCTGTTTTTCTTTGCTTTGTCTTCTTCCCTTTTTGTTTCTCCTCTTGTTTTTGTTCATTGGGTTGTGATTCTTGTTTTTTATCTTTAGATTGTGATGTTTCTCCCTGCTCTATGATTGTTTCTATTCCCTCTGAGGTTTGTTTTCGCGTCACTCTTCTTTCACTAGGCTCAGCTTCATCTCTTTTTCGTTTTTCTTCTACATTGGATATGTGAGAAATAAGAGATTGATCTTTTATTGGTGATTCCCAAGCCGTTATTCTCCTAATCTCATCTCGTGCTCTTACTAAAGCCTCTATGGAAAAATCACCTTCCTTTGTGGGTTTGATTCCACTTGTTGTTCATCAAGAGCTTTTAGTTTCACTCCTCTAGTTCCTACATCCGTTATGGTTATATTTTCATAGTGTTTTTTCATTCCTCCCTTACCATAATTTCCTTGCAAAGGTAGCCTAGATCGATAGTCACAGATTTTCCTGTCTATGTCTATTACTAGTCGTTGCTCCTTAGCATCCTTCAATAGTTCACAATCTCTCAAAAAGTGCTCTAACGAATCACACCAAGGACACCTACGAGGGCCACGCACAAAACCATTTTGATTTTGAGGATTTTGACTAACTTGTGGTGGGAAATTTTGAGATTGAGGATTTTGTTGATAAGGTATTGCTTGAACAGGATAATTAGGATTTTGATAAGGCAATTGATGTATTTGAGGAGCTTGGGGAGCAACATGCGGTACTTGAGGTGCAAGAGGAGCTTCCATATTATACGGTTGATGATTCTGAAAATTTTGATTTTGAGGATTTTGAAAAGCTATTTGAGAAGCTTGAGGATACAAGTTTTGATACATTTGATGATTTTGCACATGAGGATGAGGATTTTGCATTGAAGGATTATGCATTGGAGGAACTTGATATGCTTGAGTAGGAGCTACTTGTGGATTTTGATTGGTAGCTATAACATGTTGATTAGGCTCTTGAAAAGACATTGGGCTCATTTGATTTTGGAAAGTTTTGGTGTAATTAGATTGTAAAGCATCTATAGTCTTGGCCAAATTGGATTGTGTAGCAATAAGACTTTCCATTTGCTTAGTGAGAATTTCCACTTGAGATTGTTCAACTACACTTTTATTTGGCTCTACTTTAAAACCTTGAGTAGGCTCCATCATTTGTGGAATAGGAGTAGAGTCGAAATTCATAGCATGGGATTGTTCTCTAAATTGCTCCTTAATTTGTGGAAGGCTAGCTTGAGGAAGACTAGTTTGCTCATAAAGCATGGATTGTCTTTGATGTCTATGGGCTACAGCCTCTACTACTTTACGCACTTTCTGCCAATTGTCAGTAAGACCATAGCGCTTATCCGGTTCTTCTAATCGTCATTCAACTTCCCTACGAGTTTCAGGATGAAGAAGCTTAAGAAAATTGATCACAAGGTCAGGTTCCAAGGTTATCTTATCCTCATCAGGAAGTTGTTCATAGCGTCTAATATACTCATTTTGTAAGTGAGTAACAGAGCTACTAGGCTTTGGTGAATTGACCCATCGTAAGAATCCATCCCGATTATGTTGGCTATAATCTTCAAGATAGAATTCTTTGAGCATCTCCTTTCTAAAATCACTCCAAGGAAGACTATCATATTGAGTGACACGGTTTATGATAGAGCTATCAACAATTCGTTCAAAGAATGATATCAAAAGATCTTCGGGAAGACCAAAAATCATAGCTTGCTCTTCAAACAAATCTAAGTAGCTTGTGATGTTGATGCCATTGAATTTTCCCTTCTCTCTCAACATAGAAGAGACTATTCTTTGGCCTTGTTTCTCAACAATAAGGGATTTGAATCCTTCCTCCATCTTATGTGAATAAGCAAGTGATGCATGATGCTCTAGATCTCTCACAAATGCGTTTACTTCATGACGAAGATGTGCACGATACTGTGAGAAATCCAGTGCAACACTCAAGACTGATGATGATGATATGATGAGGATGAAAAATATGAAACAAAGGATATGGATCACAACCTCCCAACAAGATCAGAAGAAAATGCCACGAAGCGTTTCACGTCGGGTTCAAATGTGGAGGTGATCGCAATCCGGGTGGATTGGGTCCGGTTGTGGCACACACAGGGTGTATGAAGCTAATGAATGTTGGAAGGTTTAAGGACGTGAAAGTGAAATTAATGTTGAGTATGGAGAAGAGAGAGATGTTGAAATGATTATGGGAATGGGAATGTAGGAGTGCAAGTTAGATTGATGAACATGAATGATAAGAATGAAGGAGAACCATACACATGAATCAAATTTGGAAGGAAGAATGGTCCATTGAAGGAGATTCTTAAACACTTCCTAATTCCAATCCATATGCATAGTCTTCTTTGGATGATATGTATGCATGACGAGAATAGATGGAATCCTTACACATAAATTAGTTTCGAAAGGAAGAATGGTCCAATATTGGAGCTTCTTATACACTTTCAGAAACTAATCAATATGTATGGGTATGTATGGATTATATGCATGCAAGTGAATTATGATGATAGAGTTTAATCACAAGCTCATTGAAACATCCTCACTGGTTCAACGCAATACTGTGGAGCCTTCTCACACATAGAAGAAAATAGAAGACATGTAAAAATACTTAAGAAACTGAGAGACAAGAGAGAAGAGACAAGTGACAAGAGACATGAATTAAAAGGATTTGAATTAAGTTACATGTATAAGATTGTCATGGTACGTCAAGCTAAGCAGTCTACTGATCAAAGGTGGTTCCGACCTTCAAACCATGACAGTTCAACCGAATGTCATACATAAGAAGGTGAGTTCCACTTCATTGACCCTATGTATGTCTAGGCTCGTAACGTCTAACTAAAGAAGTCTAAGACTCATTAAAACCAGCTCTAACTCACTCACACGCTCCACCAAGGGTGAGTCAAGATAGAGACGCTGGTTTCAAGAGCCTATCCTAGAGTGGAGTTCTAACTTAAATTTGAAACTAGGTACTATACTCATACTAGCCCACCTTGGATCCTCACTCGCTCAACTGAGGGGTGATCGTCTCAAGGAAACTGTAAGCTAGCATGAGCCCTATGGATGCCTAACAATGATCCTCTAGGAGTTTGGAGGGGGGTTTATATAGTTTTTTGCATGAATTTGGGCCCTTGGATGTAGAGAAATCAACTCTCAACTCTAGGATCAATACTTTCAATTACAACCATTTGATTAATCAAATCAATGGCTTGGAATTGTTCTTTCTATCAAATCTAGTGTAAAAGAGTGAAATTTAGGCGCCTTCATTCTCCACCATTGGATCTGGGGATGATCTGGACCGTCGGATCAGTGCTGACATCAGTTTGGATAAGATAAGCCACTATTTTTGGAGAAAAGCTGCATTATTGATCTTTGATTGTCAAAAAAGTCTTCTTTTATGGAAAAACTCGTGGATCCTCCTTGCTTTAAGCATAAGTGCATCTCCACCCTTGAATATGAGCTCATCTTGATCGTACAACATGGCTCAATCAACTTTCACCATGTGGTAGCCCTTCAACCCTTCAATTTGCTTATACTAGAAAACTACAGTGATCCTGAAAACTGAACTTTGTGCTCTTTGACCCTCCAAATAGGCTTTGATGAAGATGAAACTTTGTAGGACTATGTTTCCAAAGAACTCCTTCAGGAATATGCAGAAAGAAAACTTCCATCTAAATCTTCCTTGTACAAGTTTGTCTACATTTGGAAGCTTGCAAGGTGGCATTAAGGTCTCTAGGAAGCTCTGATAGCCTTGAAACTTTGTAAAAATATGTAGCCACATATGGTCTTTATACATGCCAAACCATATGGCTAACATAAATTTCTATTCAAGAATTTGTAGGGTCAAACTAGAAAAATTACATTTTTACAAAATGAACATAGCATATCAATGTGCTACAACATCCATTTTTTGCTGAAATTTGGGCTATAGACTGCCTTTGACAATCTTCACAAGTATATGAATTTTCATCTAATTTGGTGACAATGAAATTTTTGCCCTAATTTCCTAACTTTGACCAGCTTTGACCGCTACCATGGACTTTCTTGATTTCTTTGAAACTTTGTATGTGAGCTTCCTTTGACATCCTTGATGCATCCTGCACTTCTCGGGGAATTCCGGCTACCTTCACCAAATATGTTTTTTGTAGGCCTTCACAAGTGAGAGAGGAGAGAATCTCGACAACAACGTGTATGTGAGTATGTGTATGTGTCTATGTGTATTCATTATATGTGTGTAACTGCATGCATGTGTATGTGTGTGTAAAAATGTGCATGTATGTGTGTGTATGTATAAATGTGCATGTATGTGTATATGTGTGTAAATGTGCATGTATGATGTATATGTGTGTGTATGCGTGTATTTGTACCTCTAGTCTCACTCTTCTCTCTCTCTCTCATATACATACATACATACATAAACACACATACTCATATCCACATATATATACATAAAAGCACTGCATACCGTGCATTATCACGACGATGAGCCATAAGTGTCCGCATCTCTTTTAGACACCACTTAAGCGACCATCATGTCCCAAACTCTGTCTCAAGTGAACTAAGTATGTATTTTTTATCCCTCTCATCATGCTCACTACAAAAATAAAAGAAATAATGTAAATAAAACATAAGATATTTATTTCAATTTATATGTAAAATTTATACTTACTTCCACGGTAAGTGGACAAGGCACAGGTAAGAGTCGCATAATGCCCGCGTTCTTCTCTTGAACTCCAATCCATTCCCTATGTACACAATGTTCCCCTCTGGCTCTATATCGCACTCTAGTCCTAAGGTGCCTATGCATGTCCTCATAGGCAACTCTGCTCTGCTATCATGATCTGGAGGTGATATAGGTGTCCTGAAAATAGATAGATAAAAATAAATAAAATATGTGTTATAACATCATTAAAAAAGTTTATGAAAAAAAAACATACCTATGAGTAGATAGCTGTCTTCCTGCATGTGGAGCCACAGAAGAGCCCTCCTCTGATCGTTGGGTAAGCATCTGGATCGTATAGTCCAGCTCATCATCAGACATCTCTGAGTAATCATGCATGATGGCCCCTAGAGTATCAGACGGAACTCTTGCTCTCATAAGACTTTTTATGAGAGTGAGTTTCACCTTTCTCTCTCTACTAGGATCCATAATACCTAACATATAAAACAAAATGGGTTAGAAATCAATATATATACGTGTACATATGTATGTGTGTATGCATTAAGTATGTGTATGTATGCATGTGTGTGTATGTATGTGCGTGTATGTGTGTGTGTATGTGTGTATGCATGTGTATGTGTGTGTATGCATCATTATGTGTGTATGTGTCTATGTGTGTATGTGTGTGTGTATGTGTGTGTGTATGTGTGTGTGTCTATGTGTATGTGTGTGTGTCTATGAGTGTGTATGTGTTTATGTGTGTGTATGTGTCTATGTGTGTGTATGTGTCTATGTGTGTATGTGTATGCATGTATGTATGAATATGTGTGTGTATGTGTGTGTGTATGCATTATGTATGCATAATATGTGTGTGTATGCATTATGTATGTGTATGTATGCATGTAAGTATGTATGTATGCATATGCATATGCATTATGTATGCATATGTATGCATGTATGTGTATGTGTGTGTATGTCTCTCTATGTGTGTGTATGCATATATGTGTGTGTATGTGTGTATTGTTAGTCGGCCGCCGAGTGAGACATATGTAATGACTGCCGGATGTAACGGAGTTCCTTGAATCACGTGCGAAAAGTTGGGACGCGCATCCTGTAAATTTATATAAAGCAATGAAAGAAGAATGGTCGCAAGAGACGTCTTTTTTCTGGAATTGCTGGATTGTTCGCCTAATTTTCTGTCAGAGTACTGTTGACACTATTGTGGAGTCTGAGTAATGTGAATGTTGAGTTCTGTATCGGATGCTCACATTGAAGTTCACATAACGAGTGATTGAATGACGGATTGTGTGTCTAAGTACTGTTATCGTGTTGTATTGCTGCGTATTCTTCAGTTATTGAAGTACCCTGAGTCAGTTTGAGTAGTTATCTGGCTATGTGAATCGAATAGGTAATTTGTTGCCCTGTTGGAGTATGTTCTGTGTGTTTCTATCAGACTCATTGCATTCGGTGAAATAACTGTGACCCTGAACATGAGTACGAACTAGTATCTTCGTTAACGTGGACTTTTGAGATCATTGGCAAGTGTGGTGACGAATGAATCTGTCAGCTATAGTCTTCACTTTGGTTGATTTACGGTAGAATAGCGAATCTGTAGAATGGACTACTGCTCTGTTCCAATAGCAGAATGGTCTGAAGAAGTTCGATACGCAGGCGTAAAGAAACCCAATATTGTCTAGTTACCGCAAGTAACTAAGCTAAGACGTGCATTAGTGTTTTGATGTTGTGATTAAGAATTGGGAAAAGAGTACAGGGCCTCTGTCTAACAGACCCCTACCACTCCCAAGAACCCACTTGGTCTGATAACGCCTTTCGGTAATAGAAAGTTTAATACAGTTTACGGTGAATCACTATTTTACGTTTAATATTTGTTCGGTAACGATTTCGGTTAGTCATAAACACGTCGTACGTTTAATATGTTTAACACTTTTTACTCTTCTTCAACACTTCGCGCCGTCTGTGGGAAGGTGGCATCAAAATTGCCAGTCATCTGTCAGAATTAGATTATCGTTCGATTGGCAGTAGCAACAGAACCAGATTGTTGCAGACTGTCCCGTTAGTAATACTACGCGATTAGTACAAAAGATGATACATGCCGGTTACTCGATCCGGTGAAATGTATCCCAAGAACCATCAGTCTGGAGTACTAAAGCCAACTTTGGGAGGTAGAAGTACAACTAGGACTGACCCAGTTGTCAAGAAAGTTAAGAACGTTAAAACTGATTTCGGTCATATTCCGGTAGAATCTGGTACGCCTCTGGTACATTCCGGTACTATTTCGGCACAGTCTGTCGAAAATATAGTAACTCCAGAACCTACCAAGACGTAGTTGGAATCTAGTTTAACACTCTTGGAAAAAGATTTGGATTCATTTACGATTAGAAACGCTTTAGTCAAAGAAATCGGCGAAGGCGAAAAAAACGCCGAATTCGGGCATAATTTCCGTTCATTCCGGTGAAATTTCGGTAAGAGAATCACAGTTCTTCGGTGACGATTCAGCATTTTCTGCTGAATCTTCAGCCCATCTGCCGTGCTTGGAAGCGAGTTCCCATACACTGGACATCAAGGAGGAAGGAAGGCTGTTCGAAACAGAGATTCGAAGCATATTAGACAAGATAATCGCACCGGAAAGTGCATCATCCGA